>JAPXFY010000014.1:69468240-69475740 GCA_030674185.1 Monoplex corrugatus
GTTGTTTTCCGTTCTGCCTTCTATCTGCCTTTCGCATGCGTATGGTACTATTGTACGTCTGTAATCGTGTGAAATAGAAGAGGACTCACTCATTTGTTATTCGTGGACACCCCAAACAGGGTTATAGGTAATAAGATTCAAAATGCGTGTGTGTGTGTGTGCGTGAGAGACAGAGAGAGAGAGAGAGAGAGAGAGAAGAAAGGAGAAGAGAAAAGAGAGAAGAGAGGCGAAGAGAAAAGAGAGACAAAAGAGAAAAGACAGAAGAGAAGAGAAAGGAGAGAGAAGAGAAAAAAACAGAAGATAAGAGAAGAGAAAGAGAGAAGAGAAGAGAAAAGAAAGAAGAGAAGAGAAAAGAGAGAGAGAAAAGAGAAGAGAAGAGGAGACAGAATGAGACAGACAGACAGACAGAGAGAGCGTCTGCGTTTTGTGTCTATCTCCGGTTCTCCCTCTCACACAGACAGACCTGTATCCTGCCCAGCGATACAGTTCTATCTGCAAACATTACATCCTCCATCTTCTGCACACCAAACTGGATGCGAAAGATGCCAAGAAAGTTAAAAGGATACCACAAGATGAAACACAGATGCAGGAAGTTAAGAAAATGAAAGCGAAATGAAGAAGATAACTGAAAAGATACTGGGGATGGGGAGGTGTGTACGTGTATGTGTGTGTGCGTACATGAGAGAGAGAGAGAGACAGACAGACAGACAGCGACAAAGAGAGAGAGAGAGAGAGAGAGACAGACAGACAGCGACAAAGAGAGAAAGAGAGAGAGACAGAGAAAAGCAGAAGACACTCAACTGAAGGAAGGGAAAAAAGAAACGAATCACTTTTGCGATGGCAGATGACCTGAAGAGGTGAAGAGAGAGAGAGAGAGAGAGAGAGAGAGAGAGAGAGAGAGAGAGAGAGGAGAGAGAGAGAGAGAGAGAGGCCCGAGAGAGAAAAAAAAACACCTTTCACCAAACCTTCAAGACACGAGGTAAACAAAATCGTTTTACAGTGCCACTTAACACAAACTGCTCAAGTGGTTCAAAATTGAAGTATACATGTGTGCTCTGTAACTGTTGTTGTTGCTGTTGCCGTTGTTGTTGTTTTTAATATATCTATTTCGTTGCATGTGAACAAGACAGAGAAAAAGACTGACAGACAGACAGGGACAGATAAAAAGTAGACAGACACTTAAACGAGTGAAGGGAAAAAAATGAAGAAAAATCTTTTTTGCGATGGGAGAAGACCTTGAAGAGGTGAGAGAGAGAGAGAGAAAGAGAGAGAGACAGACAGACAGACAGAGAAGACAGAGAGCGAGAACGAGAGAGAGAGAGGAAGAAGAAGAAGGAGGAGGAGGAGGAGGAGGAGGAGGAGGAGAAGAAGAAGAAGAAGAAGAAGAAGAAGAAGAAGAAGAAGAAGAAGAAGAAGAAGAGAAGAAGAAGAATTAAAATGAAATTACCTTTTATTTTTTCGAACGATGAAGATATCAGCATTAGACCAACTTACAAACCTACCGTTACTAATCCATTTGTATCAAAACAACAAGAAGAAAAAAGTACAGGATACTGCAAAAGAATAGCAGGGGAAAAAAGGAAATGAGACATTATCATGAAAACATAAAATCGTCAAAGTGTATACACAAATATTCGAGAGTGTGTGTGTGTGTGTGTGTGTGTGTGTGTGTGTGTGTGTGTGTGTGTGCACGCGCGCACGTGCGTGTGTGTGTGTGTTTGTGAGTGAGAGTGAGGGAGAGAGAGAGAGAGAGAGAGAGGGAGAGAGAGAGAGAGAGAGAGAGAGAGTGTATATGTGTGTGTGGGTGGGTGTGCATGCGCGCGCGCGCGCGGAGGTGTGTGTGTGTGTGATCAGACAGACAGACAGACAGATAACCGAGACAGACAAACACTCCTCAGATTCATTACCATCATCAACGAATAGACAAACACTTCTCAGATTCATTAGCACCCATCAACAAACAGACAGACAAACACTCCTCAGCTTAATTAGCATCATCAACGAACAGACAAACACTAGTCAGATTCACTAGCATCATAAACGAAGTTTACGGTTATAGTGTTTATTTACTGAGAACCGCTGAGCGCATTCGCCGGTAATTCCTGGATGAAGTGAGATGCGGCGTGAAAAAGTGCATACAGATGTGGATCACAGTCCGTACTGACGGTCATGGTGCCATCAGAGGTGTGCTGCAGGTTGGCTGACAAGACAAACAGTAGCAACACAAACTAATATGCACACGATACTAAAGTATGCACACTCACAAACATATCGATGTTAAGGTGTGTGTGTGTAAGAGTGTGTGTGTGTGTGTTTGTGTGTGTGTGTATGTGTGTTTGTGTGTATGTGTGTGTGTGTGTGTGTGTTTCTGAGTGTGTGTGCATATGTGTTTCTGAGTATTTGTGTGTGTTTGTGTGTATAGACACAAACAGATATGCACAAGACACTCGCGTAAGCACACTCGCAAACATACCGATGTTATGTTAATGTGTATGTGTGTGTCTGTGTGTGTGTGTGTGTGAGGAGAGAGAGAGAGAGAAAGAGAGAGAGAGAGAGAGAGAAAGTGTGTGTGTAAGAGAGAGAGAGAGAGAGAGAGAGAGAGAGAGAGAGAGAGAAAGTGTGTGTGTAAGAGAGAGAGAGAGAGAGAGAGAGAGAGAGAGAGAACTGTGTGTTTATGCAAGAAAAAAGTGTGTGTGAGTGTGTGTGTGTTTGTGAGTGTGTGTGTATAATTATATATTTGTGTGTATGTCTATGCAAGTGTGTGTGTGTGTGTGTGTGTGTGTGTGTGTGTGTGTGTGTGTGTGTGTGTGTGTGTGTGTGTGTGTGTGTGTGTGTCTGTATCTACGCAAGTAATTGTATGTGTGTTTGTAAGTGTATGTGTGTGTGTTTCTATGTAATGCATTTGTGTGTGTGTTTGTGTGTATGTCTATGCAAGTGTGCAAGTGTGGACATGCGCTCGAGCTCACGTGCACATGTGTAAGCGCACATGCCTGATAGACCGCGCGTGTTTTCTTTTCGAGCTTGTTGTTATACCTGGAACATAACTAAACACACTGGAACCGGTGTAAGTTATGAACCGCCATAAATCTTATACATATCCCATGCCTCTGCATCCAGGAACTACCGGCTGTACCCATTTGTCTTATGGAAACACTGTTTTTGAAAGCTAACCATGCCTCTTTCTCTGTCTGTCTCTCTTGTGAAGAAAGATGAAATAGAGACGTAGGAAGACAGAAACAGAGAGAGAGAGAGCGAGAGAGAGAGAGAGAGAAAGAGAGAGACAGACAGAAAGACAGACAGAGAGAGAGGGGAGAGGGAGAGAGAAAGACAGAGAGACAGAAAGACAGAGTGAAAGAGAGAGAGAGGAGAGAGAGGGAGGGAGTGACAGGAGAAGAGAGAGGGAGAGAGAGAGAGAGAGGGAGAGATGAGGGGGAGAGAAAGAGAGAGAGCTGTTGGAATAGTTGTTGGGCCTAATGCTACTACCCTTGAGAAATGAAGTATTCTGAAGTCTGAAATTTCTGTCTCTCTCTCTCTTTCTCTCTCTCTCTGCCCCTGCTTTTCATCTGCCTTTATGCCTGATGAGACTTTTATCGTTATTAATCGGTTTTAAAACAGAAGAATGATCCATATCACATATAACAATGGCGTGGTGCGTATATGTGTTTTGTCTCTGTGTGTGTGTGTGTGTGTGTGTGTGTGTATGTGTGTGTGTGTGTATGTGTGCGCGCGCGCGCGCGCGTGTGTGTGTGTTTTGGTGTTTTGTTGTTGTTGTTGTTCTTGTGAAAAATGTATATGACACAAGAAACAAGCAACATGAATGAACTTTTCATGTAATAAATGTACAAATCAATGCTCGTTTTATTCGTTTTTATGTCTGTGTGTACCCGAGTTAGTGTCTGTGTGTGTGTCTATGTCTGTGTGTACCCGAGTTTGTGTCTGTGTGTGTGTCTATGTCTGTGTGTACCCGAGTTTGTGTCTGTGTGTGTGTCTATGTCTGTGTGTACCCGAGTTAGTGTCTGTGTGTACCAGAGTTAGTGTCTGTGTGTGTGTCTATGTCTGTGTGTACCAGAGTTAGTGTCTGTGTGTACCCGAGATTTTGTCTGGTGTCTATGTCTGTGTGTACCGGAGTTTGTGTTTGTGTGTCTATGTGTGTGTACCGGAGTTTGTGTCTGTGTGTGTGTCTATGTCTGTGTGTACCTAAGTTTGTGTCTGTGTGTGTGTCTATATCTGTGTGTACCCGAGTTTGTGTCTCTGTGTGTGTCTATGTCTGTGTGTATCCGAGTTTGTCTCTGTGTGTGTGTCTATGTCTGTGTGTACCTTTATGTATATCAGTATCGCACAAAGCTGTATATAAACAAATAGTTTATAGTCGTTGTGTTTATCAATTCAATTCAACCAGTCTTGTTTATAGACCTACCAACTGCTAAAGGCCACAGTTTTCAGTTTCAGTTTCTCAAGACGACGTCTCCGCGCTCGGAACGAATTCCATATGCACTAACGTCACAGGTGCCATGTGTATGGTGATCATGGCACAAGCTTTAAGTCTGGACACAAATCCATGAACTAGTAAAGGCCACAAGGAACTGCAGTGTGTGTAGTGCGTGAGAGACAGACAGAGAGAGAGAGAGGGCGGGAGGGGGAGACAGACAGAGAGACAAAGAGAGAGAGAGAGAGAGGGTCAAAAAGAAAAATCCCAAGGGACAAAGACAGACAGGGTGACAAAGAGACAGACAAACAGTGCCAGAGATAAAGACAACGTGTATGTGCGCGGGCGTGAGCTGGTACATGTATTTCTGATCTTGACAGGTCCACGTGAAAGAGGAATGATTAAAAACATGGAAGCTATTAAAGATACGCTGCATCAGCCACTTTATCATCATCTTCTCAGACGGCAAACTCTTTCTGTTCATTACACTTCACACACACACCACACACACACACACACACACACACACACACACACACACACACACACACACACACACACATTTTATCATCATCGTCTCAGATGGCAAACTCTTTCTGCTTATCATACTTTACACACACACACACACACACACACACACACACACACACACACACACACACACACACACACACACACACACACACACACATTTTATCATCATCGTCTCAGATAATAATTAATAACAATTACAATATTTATATAGCGCAAAATCTTGATAAAATCAAATCTAAGCGCTGAAACACACACACACGCACGCACGCACACACACGCACGCACGCACGCACACACACGCACACACACACACACACACACACACGGCTATAAATGGGGAGAAAGAATAAAAACAATGGAAAATTATAGAGAGCATATTATATACAATTATATATTGCAATGTGATTCCCCTCCGAGTGGAGACAGGCTGCAGAGGGGGTTGAGTGAGGTCAGGATTTTATGCAGAGGAGAAAAGGTGAGTTTTGAGAGCGGACTTGAAGGAGACAAAAGTAGATTGCTGATGGACTGAGAGAGGAAGTTTGTTCCAGGAGAGCGGACCAGAAACAGAGAAGGCTCGTGGACCATAGGTATTATTGAGCTTAGTGCGTGGAAAGCGAAAAGTCAGAGGATCGGAGGCAGAGCGGAGGGTACGTGAGGGAACATAGATCTCAAGTAGGCTTGACAGGTAATCGGGGGCTGCGTTATTGAGGCTTTTGTAGCACATGGTGTCTAGTTTGTACTGTATGCGCTTTGATACAGGGAGCCAGTGAAGTTGTACCAGGAGAGGAGATATGTGGTCAGCTTTTTTCTTTTTGAGTACAAGGCGTGCAGCATTGTTTTGAATGCGCTGTAGGATGTGAGTGGTGGAGGCAGGAAGACCGGACAGGAGTGAACTGCAATAGTCAATGCGAGACATTATGAAGGAGAGAACGAGTTTTGCAGTTGTTTCCACAGATACTTCCTGATCAGGCTTATACGATGGAGGTGATAGTAGCAAGATCTGGCAGTTTGAGAAACAAAGTTGTTCATGGAGAGGGTAGAGTCAATGCAGACACCAAGGTTTTTAGCTGAATCAGAAATTGGGACTGATGTGTTACATAATGGGAGAGAAAGAGGAGGCAGCTGAGAAAGTTTCTGATGGGTGCCAATGAGGATGGCTTCTGTCTTGTCATCATTTAGCTGAAGTTTGTTGTATGTCATCCAATTTTTGATGTCCGAGCAACATTAAGTGGTGCGAGTCAGGAGGCGCTGTATATTGTCAGGTGAGTCACTGTCTTGAAGTTGGATGTCATCAGCATAGAAGTGGTGGCAAACTCTTTCTGCTTATCATACTTCAAACACACACACACACACACACACACACACACACACACACACACACACACACACACACGCACACACACATTTTATCATCACCGTCTCAGATGGCAAACTCTTTCTGCTTATCATGCTTCAAACATACACACACACACACACACACACACACATACACACACATACACACACACATACACACACACATACACACACACACACACACACACACACACACACACACATTTTATTTTATCATCATCGTCTCAGATGGCAAACTCTTTCTGCTTATCATACTTCACACACACACACACACACACACACACACACACACACACACACACACACACATTTTATCATCGTCTCAGATGGCAAACTCTTTCTGCTGATCATACTTTGCACACACACACACACACACACACACACACACACACACATACACACACACATACACACACACACACATACACACACACATACACACACACACACATACACACACACACACATACACACACACACACACACACACACATTTTATCATCACCGTCTCAGATGGCAAACTCTTTCTGCTGATCATACTTCAAACATACACACACACACACACACACACACACACCACAAACAACACACACACACACACACATACACACACACACACACACACACACAGATACACTAACGCAGGAGTGGAGAGAGGGGAGGGGAGCAGTGGTAGTGAGGATTGGTACAGTGAAGGGGGGCAACAAACACAAACGACATGCCATGACTCTCAGTGGCAACAGAAACAAAACCTGGAGGCGTAAGGGAAACGGGGACCATCGGAATCCCCATCATCATCATAACCGTCATTATCACCACACAGTCACCATCAACATTCACCACAAACACGAACTAAATTTTCAACACACATGGAATGCAACAGACAACAATCAAACGAACAAACACCCAGTCAAGAAAAAAAAAAACCCAACCAACCAAACACCCAACTAAACGCACACATACACACGCACGCACGCGCGCCACACACAACACACACAACCAAACACAACACAACACAACACAACACACACAACACACACACACACACACCACACACACCACACACACACACTTGGGAGCATGTACATTAGTTACCCACCAGACCCGTTTTCTCCTTCAGCCCTCCATCCACTGAATGGAGGAAGGTGCCAGCAAATGTAGACAGAGTGTCAAGGCCAGAAACG
>JAPXFY010000014.1:69483240-69488240 GCA_030674185.1 Monoplex corrugatus
TGGTTTATGGGGAGTTGCTGGGCTGGAAGGATGTGTGGCAGTCCCTTCATTAGGGAGGTCACTGACTTGGTCTGGTAACTGAGTCATTACCGACGATACTAGCACTATTGTTGTATGCTTGTGAGGCGTGGACAGTCAACACGCAAAGTCAGAACAAAATTGAGGCAACTGAAATGCGGTTTCTGAGAAGAATGTTGATGAGAGTTCTATGGATAGCAAAGAAAACAAACAAGACAATCTTTAAGGAGGTAGACACAAGAAGATCATTAATAAAGATTAGGGGAAAAAGACAAGCAACATTTATAGGACATATTATGAAGAAAGGCAAATAAGAACACCTGGTCACAACAGGAAATCTGGAAGGAAAGAGAACACCAGGTAGATCCAGGGAGAAAATGTTGGACGGACTGGCAGGGTGGCTGAAGACAGAGAGAGTGGGAGATGTGCTTGCAGCGACAGGGGATAGATTCGTGTGCAGGGCCATGATCGCCAACGCCATGCGGCAGGGCACATGATGAAGATGAGTGGCAGCTTAGCGGATGGTGTTTTTTTGTGAGATGTTTTACAGCTGACACAGCTAAGATCCACTGGTGTGGCCTGGCAGCAGCTCGTAGTCACCTCTGGTGGGTGGCTCCATAACAGCCCGATATCACTGGCTCCGGCAGACTTCCTGGCACTGGTTACTTCGGTTTGGTGGGGTGTAGATGTGTAGGAATATATATATATATATATATAATATATATATATATATATACAGACAGACAGACAGACAGATACAGACAGAGAGAGAGAGAGAGAAGAGAGAGAGAGAGAGAGACAGGACAGAGGACCGGTGTCGAGAGCAGTGTGATTAAAGTGGCATGGAAAGTGTGGCAAAAACAAACAAGGAAACAAACAAACAACAACAACAACAACAAAAAGAACAGGGTGGGTGGGTGGTTATGAATGTAAGAAAAATAATCTGTAGCGGCACTAAACACACACACACACACACACACACACACACACACACACACACACACACACACACACACACACACACATCAAAATCAGCTTCTTTCCGCAACTTCCTGCCAAGCCAAAAAATTGTACAAAGGACAGCGTGACATAGCTTAGTTTCCGCACTCTCTTCTCCTCCCCATCTTCTTCCTTCCTCTGCGCTTTCTCTCCTTCACTACTTTTCTCCTTCCCTCCTTCCTTCCTGGAACATTTACAGCTGCAGATTTCATTCAATCTGCAGCACAGCCTTAGAACGCCTTGTGAATATATGCGCGTCATCTTTAACCTTTTTTTTTTTTTCCAAGAAATGCTTGGAGCCAATCCCTCTTAATCTCGTTTCCAAGCCCCTTCTTATTCCACTGTGCACATAGCCTGACACAAAGTTGGAAATTCATCACAGAGTTAATGTCCCAAATCGGAGAAAAGATTGATGAGTCAGGTGCTTTTTTGTCTAAACATACACAAAAGGAGACCCACTTATCTAAAACCAAATGATCACTCTGATCCAAATTATTTTAGGCTCGTAATTATACGTTCCATCCAGCAAAGCGTCCCTAGAAAAGCAGGTATACACGTTGAAAGTTTGGGAAATGAACCATCGACATATTATTTTTCCTGTACAGCGTGCTAGTGTGTGTGTGTGTGTGTGTGTGTGTGTGTGTGTGTGTGTGTGTGTGTGTGTGTGTGTGTGTGTGTGTGTGTGTATGCGCACGCGCCTCTGTGTGTGTGTGTATATTATTCATATATTCAAATACAAACTAATATACCCTAATATACCAGTTTAAAGACAAACACAAACTGGTCATAACATCACAACAAAAGTACATGCGCACCATGCCTGCAGAATTTAGTATTTTACTAGCTGTGCTGTTTGATAAGCCTGCTATTGTTACTAGTATTACTGAAAGTGAAACATGATCGGACGAATGCTAAAATTCACGAGAAAAGTCTTTGGTTAACTCAGGAAAAAAAAAGGCTACTGAATAAATACCTTACAGAACATCGTGTTCAAAGTGTAACAAAATAGACCTACAAATAATAGGCCTAATGTGAATGTCTGCATTTAATGAACTGGAGACAAAATGAAGTCAAGCGTTAAGGTAAGACACCTGGATTCGGTTAGATTTTTAAACTAATGGTTAAACAAATTAAACAATTTTGTCCAGACAAGTATTTAACAGCAGGTCCAGGGTTAAGATTAGATAAAGGGTTGGGTCCATGGGTGAGGTTTTTAAAGCCTAAATGATAGCATGTCTTAATATTAAAGACATATGACAGACCCTGACTGACGACATGTCTAGATCTAGACACGCACGTCGCATTTCTGTGGGATAGTGTTTTATTTTCTGCAGTTAAGGAACTTTTGATTATATTTGGATCGTAAGATTTGATTTTTGTCCTAAAGTGTTTGTCTTCCAATATTTAAGTTCAATGAATCTCCCCCTCACAAATCTTTTCTGCAGATCTGTAGATCTAGATCCAGATTTTTAAAACTTATGAGTTTAAGGCTTTTGCCCTGCACACACACACAAAAATCTGCTCTCAAGTCTTTCATTTGTGATAATGAGGAAACGAAGATAGCCTTAAAATGGAGTTCCCTTGTTTATTTTAGGAAGTGTCACCCATAATAATGACGTCATCGCTGATAGTCGTCATTTCCGCTTCGTTGATCTGGTAACCACCAAATGATTTAGCGAAAAGGAGCGACTTTAAATCGTATCTTTTTTGGAGGCAACATTTCAGGTAAATGTATAGTATTTTATCGATAAATAAATGGAATTTATAAATAATTAAGATTAGGAATCACTGCGATGATCGTTGTTATGAAAATATCAACATCACCACAATCTAAATTTCTAACATCTAGATCTAAATACATTTTGTAGTAGATCACAAAATATCGAGTTTCACATAAATAGATGAATGATTTGGAATTATTTAATAAAATTAAGAATTATTTCATCAATATTTTGAAGTAGTGACGACCACTGCCATGGCTGTTGCCCTGGAATAAGCCATTCTGTTGATTTGCCGCCATGGCAGTGTGTACATTCAACATTGTTGTCAAAGAAATAGCTGGGTTCCTCAAATATAAGCAGATCCTCTTAGGTTCTCGGGAGGAGATGACGATGAACGATTAAATCGTTGAGACGTCCGATCCACCGGTTTCCTGCTTTGGGTCTGGAATGTGTGATGCATTGAGTCTGTCAGCTTCTCCGAACTCATAGGGTTCACAAAACCCACCTCATCTGCGCCCCACAACACATTTCTAAGTACCCAATCTAACCACAGCGCATCTTTCTCTTATTTTGAAGCAAGTAAATCTTTATAAAGTCAAGAAAAAAGTCCAAACCAAACTCAAATCACAAATGTACCTACCTTGATCTGCGATTATTTAGGAATCTTTTGGATCTGCAAATTCACCAAGTCCATAGGCCTATTTAGTAACGTCTGCTTTGGACTTCAAAAGCAGTAGTTACGCGCTATATGAAACGCGCTTCTTGATTGGCTTGGAAGGCCTGTCTTATCATTGGCTTAATGGTGTAATAATAATAATAATAATTACAATATATATAGCGCAAAATCTTGATAAAATCAAATCTAAGCGCTGAAACAGACACACACACACGCACGCACGCACGCACACACACGCACGCACGCACGCACGCACGCACGCACGCACGCACGCACGCACCACACACACACACACACACACACACACACACGGCTATAAATGGGGAGAAAGAATAAAAGCAATGGAAAATTATAGAGAGCATATTATATACAATTATATATTACAGTGATTCCCCTCCGAGTGCAGACAGACTGCAGAGGGGATTGAGTGAGGTCAGGATTTTATGCAGAGGAGAAAATGTGAGTTTTGAGAGCGGACTTGAAGGAGACAAAAGTAGGTTGCTGACAGACTGAGAGAGGAAGTTTGTTCCAGGAGAGCGGACCAGAAACAGAGAAGGCTCGTGGACCATAGGTATTGAGCTTAGTGCGTGGAAAGCGAAAAGTCAGAGGATCGGAGGCAGAGCGGAGGGTACGTGAGGGAAGATAGATCTCAAGTAGGCTTGACAGGTAATCGGGGGCTGCGTTATTGAGGCTTTTGTAGCACATGGTGTCTAGTTTGTACTGTATGCGCTTTGATACAGGGAGCAGTGAAGTTGTGCCAGGAGAGGAGATATGTGGTCAGCTTTTTTCTTTTTCAGTACAAGGCGTGCAGCATTGTTTTGAATGCGCTGTAGGATGTGAGTGGTGGAGGCAGGAAGACCGGACAGGAGTGAATTGCAATAGTCAATGCGAGACATTATGAAGGAGAGAACGAGTTTTGCAGTTGTTTCGACAGAGAGATACTTCCTGATCAGGCTTATACGATGGAGGTGATAGTAGCAAGATCTGGCAGTTTGAGAAACAAAGTTGTTCATGGAGAGGGTAGAGTCAATGCAGACACCAAGGTTTTTAGCTGAATCAGAAATGGGGACTGATGTGTTACATAATGGGAGAGAAAGAGGAGGCAGCTGAGAAAGTTTCTGACGGGTGCCAATGAGGATAGCTTCTGTCTTGTCATCATTAAGCTGAAGTTTGTTGTATGTCATCCAATTTTTAATGTCTGAGTAACATTCAGTGGTGCGAGTCAGGAGGCGCTGTATATTATCAGGTGAGTCACTGTCTTGAAGTTGGGTGTCATCAGCATAGAAGTGGTGTTTTATAGAGTGGGAGTTGATGATGGTGGACAGGAGGGAGGTGTAAAGAGTGAAAAGAACAGGGCCAAGTACAGATCCTTGTGGAACACCACAGGTCAGGTATGCAGGTTGAGAATAAGTGCCATTGATGAGAACAGTTTGTTTTCTGTTTGATAGATATGAAGTGAACCAGGAGAGAGCAATGTCAAAGATTCCAAAAGTATGATGAAGTCTAGAAAGGAGAATACCATGATCAATGGTATCAAAGGCTGCAGACAGATCAAGGAGTGTGAGGAGAGAGACTTTGCCAGTATC
>JAPXFY010000014.1:69493240-69505740 GCA_030674185.1 Monoplex corrugatus
GTGTGTGTGTGTGTGTGTGTGTGTGTGTGTGTGTGTGTGTGTGTATGTGTGTGTGTGTGTGTATGGGTAGGAAAGCGGATCTATGTGTGTGCATGCATGTGAGTGCGTATGTGCATATCTGTACCTGCAGGAATGTGCATGTCATGCTTGCGTGCATGCACGTGTGCATAAGCATGTACATACACGTGTACTTATGTATCCTCCTCAGCATGAACGCACATACACCTCCACTATCCTAGTCTTAATAAAAACCGTCTTCAATTGCTGTTTATAATGTCAGTGTTACAGTGTCGTTCGATAAAAAGCCACACTGCGGCACAATCAATATCGATCCACTGTTCACAGCGGCAACACAGAGGTCTATGTACAGGCTACACTAAACTAAGGCAGACAACCCCGCATTTTCTCTCCATTGGGTGTGTTTTAGCTGAACCATTCTGCCACTCTTCTCCTTAAGTGCTCTCAACCAAAGAATCAACCTCTGTAATGCCAACTCCGTGTATTCATGAGCTACCTTTTGGAGAGCACAACCAAAAAACATGCGGGATTGTCTCAGTTTCACACTATCCAAGAGAGAGGTATATTAAAAAAAATCTCATGACATAATTTCACTTGTAGTACTAAAAATCAGATCAACTCACGAGCATATCTTTAACCCTTTGACTCCCGCACCCAATCCACCAACTGCAAAAACTTAAAACTTTGACTCCCTCACCCTATCCACCAGCTTCCTGTATAGGGTGAGGGAGTCAAAGGGATAAGTTTTTGCTTTGCTGGCGTGGTTGAAAATGTAGGATGCTGGTGGACAGTGTGTGGGAGTCAAAGGGTTAAACTGATTAAAGTATTGCCAATACAAAAACTTAAAAATCTATGTATTAGCACTGATATCTAATGTTTGCATTGTTGAAATATCTATGTTGTCCCCCTTGGGCAAGGCTGGATGTGAAAAAATAGGCATACATATTACTTATTTCATACCCTCGAAAAGGATATAATGTATGTTCTTGTTCTTGTTCTTGTTCTTGTTCTTGTTCTTGTTCAGTCGCTTCTGTTTCGCTGTAAGTGAGATTTTACTCACAGTCTGTCTGTCTGTCTTTCTATTTGTCTCTGTTCTCTCTCTATATATTATATATATATATACATATATACATAATATTCATATATCTGTCTGTCTCTCGTTGTTTCTGTATACATATATCTGTCTGTCTCTCTTTGTTTCTGTCTGTCTGTCACTCTCTCTCTCTCGTATATGTTCGTATATCAGCAACAGCAGGTTTGGAAAATGGCTTTTAGTCAATAACTGTTGGAAAAATGACTTTCCGCCAATAACTATTCCTGTTGAAAAATAAATCATCGTTTTGTGTCATTGTCTTTGCCCCCCATCCCCCCACTCCTTTCTCTCTATTTCAAATGATGTAAATGATTTTCCAATGTTCATGATCTGTCATCGGATGCATAGCGTGTGAATCTGTCTCTGTCCGTCTCTGTCTGTTCTCTGTCTGTTTTCTGTCTGTATTCTGTCTGTCTTTCTATCTGTCTGTCTTTTTCTCTCACGAACTCATTCTGTCTTTCTCGTTTGGTAAAAGCTGGATCAGTAGTAGGCCCGATAACCTTAAATGTGTGTACTTTGTCATTTATCACTGTTCACTTTAACACATACACAATAACACACACACACACACAAACCACACACACACACACACACACACACACACACACCACCTCATCACATAGACGTTAATCACAACAACACACCACACACTCACACACACACACACACACACACTCACACACACACACACACACACACCACACACACACACACGTGGCGCACCATAATACTTAGGTAGAGTACCCAATAAAAACACAGGGGAGAGAGAGAGATAGACAGAGACAGACAGACGAGAGAGACGAGAGAGAGACAGAAGAGAGAGAGACAGAGAGAGAGAGGAGAGAGAGAGAGAGAGAGAGAGACCCCAATCAAAACAATCACGCGGTACAAGAACATTGTATACTAGACATCTACTTATATGCACACCGGTATCGCTGCAGAGTCCAATAAGTACCACTTAAAAACCAACATAAACGGAGGGTCATAAATGCATTGAACGACCATTTCAAAATAAAACATCGAACTATAGGCTACATGCACGCTTACCCGTCAACAATCTGTGCACAAGGCTGACGAACACCACTGGTGAATGGGGGTAAGAGGTAAGAAGAAACTGTGAAGTTTCGTTGCACGAACCAAGACGAGCTGTGCGAGGGAAATCTTTTAAAGAAAAGACGACGGAGAGAAAGAGAGAGAAGCAGAGCAAAGCACACGGTGTGGCAAGCAGAAAAAAGGTTGTGTGGTTGGTTTTATATATATGTAGCAGTGCGGTGGTGCGTGTGGTGGGTTTTCTTTGTATGCGCGCGCGCGTGCGTGTGTGTTTTGTGTGTGTGTGTGTGTGTGTGTGTGTGTGTGTGGTGTGTGTTGTGTGTGTGTGTGTGTGTGTGTGTGTGTGTGTGTGTGTGTTGTGTTGTGTTGTGTGTGTGTGTGTGTGTGTGTTGTGTGTTTTGACTGCTGTTTGTGTGTGTGTGTGTGTTGTGTGTTGTTGTGTTGTGTGTGTGTGTGTGTGTGTGTGTGTGTGTTGTGTGTGTGTAGTGTGTGTGTTCGTGTGCGGGGGCAGCGCACGCGAGCGCGCAAACGTAGAAGATATTTCTTTTTTGACGTCCCGTATTTACATTTCCTTTTCGTAGAAGGTGCGCCTTCTCACGACACGCGGGGATGCGCTTCATTTTTTGCTAACTTGCATGTTCATTTTCTACTTGCACGCAGAACGTTCGTAAGGCTGCTGGGCCATAGAAACTCATGCTTCACGTCTCATGCCTCATGCTTCACGCCTCATGTTTCATGCAATGGGCTACAGGAGCTCACGATGCTGCGTTGTTATGTGTTGACGGTGCCAGAATACAGTGCTGTTTTGCTCAATTGATCAGAGACAATATTGTGGTTTGTTTCTTTTTCCGAAGATGGATTCTTCCGACAAGAAGACCTCCTAATTTTGCTCTTGTCCAGGAGGAGGAAGCGAAAAGACAAAGCATATTGTGCGAGAACATTTCTTCCTTACAGAATCAGAGGAGAATTCCACCGTTACATTTCATCATCTCCTTAACTTTGTGTTCGTTCAGAATCTTCGCCAAGTCTTCCCGAACAGTTGTGTGTGTGTGTGTGTGTGTGTGTGTGTGTGTGTGTGTGTGTGTGTGTGTGTGTGTGTGTGTGTGTGTGCCGCTCGCGCATTGTGTGTGTGTGTGTGTGTGTATGTGTGTGTGTTTTATCTTTGTCCTGTAGTCAGGCACACGCGGATTCCAGAAGAGGGGCCTTGCCCGGACCAGCTCGATCAATTTTTCTTTGTAGTCATCCATCCTGCATGTGAGGAAATTGAAATGGCCAACGGTAACCAGGAACTTCAACTTCACGCATCAAAAAAAAAAACAAAAAAAAACAGTTCCACTTCTCCGCTCACGCGTGAACCGTGAACCATGAAGCGTGAAGCGTGAGTGGAGCTGTATGTCCTGCGCAAGAGAGACCTCGTCTGTTCATTTTTCTATTCATGCGTGAGGCGTGAAGCATGAGGTGTGAGACGTGAGGCGTGAGTTTCTATGGCTCAGCAGCCTAACGCCAGCAGGAGCGGTGTAGATAAGATGCTAGTTGGTAGGTATATCGTTAAGATGGTAGGTAAGACAATCTGGAATTTCAGAAATCATCATCATTATTATCTTCCTGGTATCATCATCATCATCATCATCATCATATGTTGAATGAAAACGAAATATTTTTTCAAACTTAGAACTTTATGATTCCATTTATAGTCAAAACTTTATTTCGAACAGAATCGGAATAGTTGACGATGACAGATGCAACTTTTGTGATGTTGAAACGAGATTGCAGGAAAGAAATATGAGAAAGGAATGGAAATAGTCGATACTTATTATGTCTCGTTTCTTAATCACAAAAGTTGCATCTGTCATTATCGACTATTCCCATTCTGTTCGACTGTTCCCATTCCTTTTCTCACACTGGACAGAGCAGCAGGGAAGTTTCAGTCTTTTTCTCCTAATTTTTGTATCTGATGTTTGTTTGTGATCTTACGCTTGACAAAGTCCAGTTGGCCAAAAATTTGCGCCTGTCTTGTCTTGTTGTATTAAATACCGTTCTTATTCTTTTTTTCGTGTTTTTTTTTTTCCTGGTTCCTGTTTGCTTGAACGCGGGCAGTCACACTTGTTTTGGATTTCGTATTTGTGTGATTGTCATTTCTCAAACGTTTTAACGTTTTTTGGATAGAGCCAGAACACTTTTGAGAGAAAAATGTCAACACTGTCAGAGAATATCACCCAACGTGGAGATAGTCTTTATATTTAGAACTGATGAAAGAAAAAGAAAAAAAAGCTCAACCATACGACAGACAACATATTTGACCTAACTGAACTATACAGAAGGTTTTACATCCACAAGACAAAAGCACTACACGGCGGACTTTTTAAAGAACCTCTTCCGAGACGTCCCTCCTGATACAATTTTCCAGTTTTTACGAGAGATCAATAAATTTTACCTGATATGACTTTACGTCTGTTTTTCTTTAATTGCATTTTAGACTTGCAACGTTAACGGTGAGCGTGGTTTTTAACTGTTGTCTTTAATCTTGACGGGTTGTCGTTTTTTGACGTGGCGTTAGCCCTGATATGGCTCTAGTAGTCGGCTGGGCTATAAGCAATATGAACTGAACTGAATTGCAAAACTAATGAAATGAAACCCAATGCTTAAACATTTCGGGGTGAACTGAAATACAGATACGTGATAGAAAAAGTGACGTTCATCTCGTTGTAATACGTTATCATCAGGTTATAGAAAAATATAAAAAGGCTGCCTTATTCTACTTTAACGTTAAAGTAAACCACAAGGCTTAAGTTTGAATGCCACGAAAATACCAACTCCGCTTGTTTTCATGATTTGTTCCCAACCGCTGTAAATGCATAGAATGTAAAAATGCCACAGATAGCCATAGAATACGTATTCTATGAAATGCACATTCTTATTTTTCTCTTTTCACATATAAAACCCCATCGCACAATTTACAGCCATAGAAGTATTCGTGAATGATTCATGTTGACTGATAGCGTTCACATGTAAATGTGAGTGTGGAACAACTGTTGTATGATGAAGGATTTCTCAACTGTTAGAGAAAGGCTGGAATACAAAGACGTTATAAATATAATTTTTATATTGGTTTTGCTGGGATACAAGTCGAATGTGGCCTGGGCTATATGACTCACTCGTTCATATCCGGTTTAACCTTTGACTCCCGCACCCTGTCCACTAACATCCCGCATTGCCAACAATGCTAGCAAAGCAAAAACTTAACCAGCTGATTCCCTCACCCCATTCACCAACTTCCTGTGGGAAATTGGTGGATAGGGTGAGGGAGTCAAAGGGTTCAGTTTTAGCAGTTGGTGGATAGGGTGTGGAAGTCAAAGAATTACGTTTGTGCATAACAACCACTGGCATGGGGCTAAATGTTTAAATATTTTCCTTTGAGGGTGGTTCTTATCCACATATTAGACAAATTAAATGTTCAATCGAAGATGTGCTTAGAACTTTGTAAGTATAAATGGGATGACCTATATCAACCCTTTGACTCCTGCGCCCTATCCACCAGCATCCTGCATTGCCAGTCATGCTGGCAAAGGAAGCTGGTGGATAGGATGAGGGAACCAAAGGGTTAAGTTTTTGCAGTTGGTGGGTGGACAGGTTGCGGGAGTCAAACAGTTAATCGGAGTTGTGCTAACAAGACATGAAAATGCCAGAAGTTGAGCAACTCGGAGTAGTAATATTCAGCGAACAATTTCATTTCAAGATCATTAAGCAAACGGCTTGTCTGGACGTAGTACTGTATTGTATTTCATTTACTGTATTGTATTTGACACAATCGCTGTGTGAAATTCAGGCAGCTCTTCTAGGGAAGAGCCCGTTGCCACAGTACAGTGCCACCCTGTTCTCTCTCTCTTTGTGTATAATCTTGTCTACTTGTTAAAGTTGACTTGGGATGTCATTATATCAGGGGTTACGCCTTCGTTTAGTGCTAGCGTTGTTTTTTTGCATGTGTGTGCGTGTGTGTGTGTGTGTGTGTGTGTGTGTGTGTGTGAGTGTGTGTGTGTGTGTGTGTGTGTGTTTTGTGTTTGTGTGTGTGTGTGCGTATGTGCGTGTGTGCGAGTGTGTGTGAGAGTGTGTGTGTGTGTGTGTGTGTGTGTGTGTGTTTTGTGTTTGTGTGTGTGTGTGTGTTCGGTGTGAGTGTGTGTGTGTGTGTGTGTGTGTTTTGTGTGAGTGTGTGTGTGTTTTGTGTTGTGTGTGTGTGTGTGTGTGTATGTGTGCGTGTGCGTGTGTGAGTGTGTGCGTGTGCGTGTGTGCGTGTGTGTTCGTATGTGCGTGTGTGTGTGTAAAGTTTCTCTGTGTGTGTGTGCGAGCGCTCGCGTGCGTATATGCACTCAATCAAAGGGTTAAGCTTTTACAGTTGGTGGATGGACAGGTTGCTGGAGTCAAACGGTTAATCGGAGTTGTGCTAACAAGACATGAAAATGCCAGAAGTTGAGCAACTCGGAGTAGTAATATTCAGCGAACAATTTCATTTCAAGATCGTTAAGCAAACGGTTTGTCTGGACGTAGTACTGTATTGGTAGAAAGAAACTCTAGGGAGAGCTAGACAACAGAAGGTCTTCAGAGAAGTAACCCCCTTTAGACAAGTGTTTCGGCCCTGAATTCCTTACACTCTCGGGGGGCCGGGCCACATCCAGGTCATGACTCCTGGATGCCCTTCTGCTGTTGTTTTTTTTTTTTTTTTTTTTTTTTTTTTTCCCACGCCGGGGATCGAACCTGGGCGATTCTGCGCTTCAGAACTGCGGTACGCGGTTTTACCAATGTGCTAACGGGGCACACATCATCTGTAGGGAATTTAATCCTTATGAAGTTCACTTTTTTGGTTCCTCCTTGCCCAGATCCAGCTTGAGCTCCTTTCTGCTGCCTCTGCCATCGCTTTAAGGGCTCTAGCCCTCTTCTTCCCAGAAATGGCGAGTTGTTTCATGAGATCATAAGCGGAGGTGCCCACAAACCCTCTTGCCCCGACCTCTATGGCGAAGATTTTGACCCGCAGACCTGCTTTCTTCAGGGTGCTGGCAAGACCGGCGTATTTTTCGGTCTTGTAGATATGTGCTTCTTCCATTCTGCTTTCGTATGGCACAGTGAGTTCTATCAGAATCACTTGTTTCGAGGAGTCAGAGTGGAGAGCGATGTCTGGTCTCATGCCTGTCTTGCTGATGACATCTGGGTAATTTCTCCACTCTGGGAGGTCTGCTGTACACTCCCAGTCGACTGCTCCATCCAGAAGACCCTTTGGCAATGTGCTGGTTGTCATAGCCCTTTCGGGCCAGACCTGTTTCCCTCCTGCTTTGTAGAACGTTGTCATAGCAATTGGTGCGTTTGGGGTCATGGTTTTTTCGCTAACCACATCTGTGATCACTTTCAGAACTTGGTTGTGCCTCCATGTATACCTTCCTTGGGCTAGCGCTACTTTGCAAGAGCTTAGGACATGTTCCACTGTTTGTTTCTTCTGACAGAGCGGACATGCTGGGTCGTCTGCTTTCCCCCATTTCACTAAGTTTGCATTCGAGGGGAGCAGGTCATATACAGATCTGAGGAGGAAGCTTATCCTTAGAGGAGCCATGTGCCACATATCGTTCCAGCTGAGACTTCTTTGGAGTGCACTGTCCCATGTTGTCCATTGCCCCTGTTGACCTTGCTGGACTGCCTTCTGCACTCTTTTGACATCTTCTTCTTCCTTCAACTCCTGTATGATCATGTCTCTTTTTTCCTTCCCTTTGGCTTTGGACCACCACTGCATTTTTGTTGCTCCCAGTCCCTGTCTGTTGGTTTGCGTGTGTCCAATTATTTCTTTGATGCTGAGGTTTCTCTTGGCATTGTTTACAGCCTCTTGGACTTTCCACTTTCTGCCCGTTCTCAGCTTTGGATGAACTGCTCTCACGATATTGTCCTCCGATTCCTCCAGCATGCTCAACAGTCTTGCTTTTCCAACTTTGTATTCCTCCACTATGGATTTCAGAGGTAGCTTCAGCATTGCTTGACGACAGTAGAATGCAACATCAGTGAGACCAGGTGGGACACCGAGCCATTTTCTTGTGTATTTGTTGATTTTGGCTTCCATTGCTTCCACTGTGCTGGTGCAAATGTCATAGATTAGCAGTGGCCACAGCAGCTTTGGTATCAGCATGAACTGTAGACACCAGACTTTGTATTTGCCTGGCAGTCCGCAGTTATCTATTTTCTTCAGGCCTTCTTCTGCTGTTTGCTTGGTTTCACATCCCCTTTGTGTGTCTTTCAGGGAGTCATCATACCATCTTCCGAGACTTTTTACTGGCTCTTCTGTGACAGTGGGGATGGCTTGGTTGGCTACCATGAATTTGACTGAATCTGCCACTTTTCCTTTTCGCAGTGAGAGACTTCGGGATTTCTTAGGTTTGAACCTCATTCTTGAAGAGGCCACCAGCTCATCCAGCTGCTTTATGATTTGGTGTGTCTCTTCCTCATCCGTGGACAAGACTGTTGTGTCATCCATGAAAGCTTTCAGAGGAGGCATCTGGTATCCATCTCCCAGATTCACTGGACCTGAACTCTTCATTGCAGCTTTCAAGATGACTTCCATTGCCAACACGAACAGTATGGGAGAGATTGCACAGCCCATTGCAATGCCCACCTCTAGGTCTATCCAGTCCGTGGTGTATTCTTTGGTAGAGAACCGCATTGAGAACCCTTGGAAATACTTCCTCAGCATTGTTCGGATGTTTTCTGGGATGTGATACATTTCAAGAGCCAGCTGGATCATATCGTGTGGAACTGATCCATATGCATTCGCCAGATCAAGCCAAACTACGTCAATGTCTCTCTTCTCTGTTCTTGCTTTTTGGATGGCATCCCAAATCAACGTGGCATGTTCCAAGCATCCAGGCATTCCTGGTATGCCTCCCTTTTGGACTGACATATCCAGAAACTTGTTTTCAGTCAGGTATTTTGTCAATCTTGCTGCCATAACAGAGAAGAAGATTTTCCCCTCGACGTTCAGAAGTGATATTGGCCTGAACTGATTGATGCTGCTGGAGTTCTGCTCCTTCGGAATGTACACTCCTTCAGCTCTCATCCATTGGTCGCTGATCTTCTGGTTCCTCCATGCTGATCGAATCATCTTGTGGAGCCACTCGAGCACTTTTGGGCATTTCTTGTAGAGCAGGTATGGTATTCCGTTTGGTCCAGGTGCTGACTTGGCTCTGGCTTTCTTTACTACGTTCTTCACTTCATCCAGTGTTGGTGGTTTGTTATTGAATTTTCCTTCTGGCGCTGCAGGCCAAACCAGATTCTGGATTTCAAGTGGTGCCTCGCGCTGAGACTCGGAATATGTTTCCCTGAGATGCTGCTCTAGGGTTTCCTTGCCCACTGTGAGAGTCCCTGATTTGGGTTGTTCAAACAGCTTTCTTGCAAAGTCAAAGGGATCTTTGAAGAAACGATCTTGAGTCTTCTTCTTTTTGCTCTTTCTTCGCCTTGCTGATTCCACTTTGCTGAGAGCATTGTGTTTGGCCTTCAGGTCTTTCCAGAGTTCCAGGAGCCCTTGCTTCTCGAATTCTGAGGCAGTTTTCATTCGCTTTTTAAGCTTCCTTTTCTCCCTCCGGATGCTCTCCATCTGTTGCTGTCTTCTGGATTTCTGGGGAGGCGTTTTTGTCTTTGGCTGCTTCACTCCATAAGTGTCCCTGCAGATAGAGTATATGATGTCTCCGTATGTGTCAAGTTTGTGTTCCAGCGTACTGTTCCCTATTAGCGCATTCAGCTTAAGGACAAGTTCCTCATCTAATTTCTCCCATTGTTCTTTTGCACCGGCAGGCGGCAAATTGAGTTTTCCACGTTTGGCGTTAAGAGCTTGTGCAAAATCCGCATCAGAACCGTCAGCGTGGATGTCCTTGGCACTATGGTTTAATTCCTGGCCTTGGTCATTTACTGTATTGTATTTGACACAATCGCTGTGTGAAATTCAGGCAGCTCTTCTAGGGAAGAGCCCGTTGCCACAGTACAGCGCCACCGTTTTTTTTTTCTCTGTGTATAATCTTGTCTACTTGTTAAAGTGGCTATAAGCAATATGAACTGGGACTTGGAATGTCATTTTGCTACTGGTAACTCCTTCGTTCAGTTTTAGCGTTGGTTTTTGCTTGTATGTTTGTGTGCGTGTGTGCGTGTGTGCGTGTATGTGCGTGTATGTATGTGTGTGTGTGTGTGTGTGTGTGTGTGTGTGTGTGTGTGTGTGTGTGTGTGTGTGTGTGTGTGTGTGTGAGTGAGTGTGTATGTGTGTTTGTGTGTTTATGTGTACGTGCGCGTGTGTGTGTGTATGTGTGTGTGTTTTGTGTTTGTGTGTGTATGTATGTGCTTGCGTGTGTGTGTGTGTATGTATGTGCGCGTATGTGTGTGTGCGTGCGCGCGCGCGCGTGTGTGTGCGTGTATGAACTGAATGCATTCAGCATACGGAACCTCGGTCGATCGTTTATCTAAAAAGACTAGCACTAAAACCACCAGTCAAACCCTAGTCTCCAAAATGAATAGACACTTCTTGTGGATTGGACCGCCGGATTACACAGGGCTGATTTTGTTGTCATCACAACGGATTTTTCTCCCCTAGTGATATGTGGACCGTTCTTCACGGTGGAAATCACGTCGCCATTGTACAACGCCACTCATTTTTTCGTTTTCTTATTTGTTTTTTGAGTGGTATTTTTTGTTCTTGATTTTGTTCTTGCTTATTCTATCAGTGAAAGGGGTGAGGGGTAGGGGGCAAATACAGTCAGTCACAGTGGGTGGGGTGGGTGGGTAAGACCACATTTGAATTCGGGCAGACAAAACAGACAAGGGACACTATTTTCTGCTGCTTGTTTTATCGACGCCAGCGGTCAATCTTCGTGTGCTTCAGAAAAATACGGGATTTGTGCGGTCTCGACCACAAAAAATCATATACACGCACGTATACAGACATACACGTACATAGTAGGTCAGCAGGTCTCGAAACAGCGCTCAGTACACACACCTTGGCCGATGGCTGTCGCGGCGAGACAGACACAACGAGCACAGCTCAACCTGAACAGGGTTAGATAGGCCCACATATAGGATGTCTGTGTTCAGTTGAATGAGTTTTAAAGTCCTACCACTCTTAGAGTATACGAGGACTAGCGAAAAATTTTTTTTGAAGAAACCTTCAATAATTTTAAAGCATTGTGAGAAACCGATGCTTTATTCGGTTCTCTGATCCACCCTGGATGGCAATCGAATGGGTGAATGCATGTCTGTGGGTAGACCCTTCTCGGATATAGGTGGGGTACACGGCCCAGTTAGTTCAAGTTTTGTTCGCAAAACAAGAGGGAGGGGGTCCTGACCTAAGAAGACTCTAATTATTATAGGTTAGGTAAAGAACACACACGCGCGCACGCTCACGCGCACGCGCACGCGCACGCACGCGCACATACTGTATACGCATACACTAAAAAGTCCTCATTGTTACCAGGCTGGCAAACAGCCCCCCCCCCCCACCCCGCCAAGCAAAGCAAAACAAAACAAAACAACAAATCGGTTAATACTGCTTATAGCCCAGCCGACCATATCACAACTAACGCCACGTTAACCATTTGACTTCTGCAGCCTGCATTGCTGACCATACCAGCAGAGCAAAAACTTAACCCTTTGAGTTTGTGGATAGGGTGAGAGAGTGAAAAGGTGAAGATTTTTGCACTTGATGCATAGGGTGTGGGAGTCAAAGGGTTGATATGTTAAAGATGATAACAACAACTGCAACTACAGCAACATGAAAGAGGTTTGCCCCATAGCGAGTAATCGATCTCTTTCTCTCTGGTCTCGTGGGAGAGGGATAATGATAATGATAATAATAATGATTATGATAATGGCGATGATAATGATACTCCATTTTCCAACAGTAGAAGTTCAAATATTCAGTAAAAGCTTTTCAATTTTTTTTCAAACCTGCCTTGCCGTTGCTTGCACAGCCGATGTTTTCATTTTCCACAAGCCAACCACTGACATGACTTACATGATCTTTAACCCTTCCACTCCCACACCCGATCCACCAACTGGAAAAAACAACAACTTCCCTTTGACTCCCTCACCCTGTCCAACAGCTTCATGCAACTCTTTGACTCCCTCACTCTATCCACCAGCTTCTTAACTCTTTGATTCCCTGCAGGAAGCTGGTGGATAGGGTGAGGGAGTCAAAGGGTTATATTTTTGCTTTGCTAGCATGATTGGCAATACAGAATGCGGGGGTCAAAGGGTTAACGTGCATATTTGATAACCTGCATGCATGTATACATGAAGGGGGTGGTTAAAGCACTGGCAGGTCTGTACACAT
>JAPXFY010000014.1:69508240-69510740 GCA_030674185.1 Monoplex corrugatus
GAGAAACCACATCTCGGCTGCCTCAATCTTGCTCTGGCTTTGCTTGCTGACTGTCCACGCCTCGCATCCGTACAACAGTATTGGTTCTATATAACATTCAAGGACTCTCTTTCTGATGTTGATAGATAGGTATTTGTTGTTAAGAATGCTTGTCATCTTCTTGAATGCTGTTTTGGCATGGCCGATTCTGCCAGCTATTTCCGATGTGCATCTGCTTTCTGATGAAATGACCGTTCCCAGGTTTTTGAACTTATTAACCTGTGTCAAGGTTGTGCCATTTGCTGTTATTTTGCATGAGGGGATTTCATGTTTTTTACTGATCACCATGATTTCAGTCTTCCTGCTGTTTAGTTCCAACCCCTTATCTTTGCTTTCTATTTCTAGTATATTTACAAGGTTTTGTAGGTCCCTTTCATTTTCTGCAATTAGCACGGTGTCATCTGCGTACCGAATGTTGTTTATCATTTTCCCTCCAACCTTTAATCCAGGGTCTTCTTCTAGGTTTCTCATGATGTTTTCGCTATATGGTGAAAACAGATCTGGTGACAAAACACATACACACACCAAAAACAAGCACACAAAAAAGAAATAACACACATTCACACACGCGCGCGCGCGCGCGCACACACACACACACACACACTAGTACAAGAAAAAAAAATGGACGGTATGTAACGCGGCTATGTGCCAATCCCGGGAAGAAAACCCGCATGTCAAGCAAGAAAAATAAACCCTAGTCCTTCAAATGAAAAGAAAAACAGGGGACATCACTGCAGTGACGCAATTTCACGGTGTCTGCTAGCAGACTCTACCTTACCGGAAACAAGACGTAAAGAATGTGTTTGTTGACACCGACAGTTGCGAAAAGTCAATTAGAGGTGAGATTTTTTAGCACCACTAAGATTTTCAGTGCCCAAGTTTGTCATCATCGTTAAAACAGATTCATCGACACACTGGTACAATCTCGAATGTCGTCCTGTGCAGTTTGTAACAATAGGCCTATGAAGGGGCAGATAATTTTGTTTTCCTCGCAACAGGACAGGAGACGAGCCATCACGAGGAGTATAAGAAAGTTTGGTTTTGTTGTTCGTTTTTTTTTTTTCAGGTCACGGTCGGTAAGACAGACACAGGTACTTTAAAGTGTCGAATATCTTATGCAGTTAGTGATTACCACCCGCCTTCAGCACACTCTCAACACTTGCACACACACGTACACAGTGACGTACACTCACACAGTGGCACATATTTATTATTTTGATATTTATAATGATGATTTATTTTCAAGCCACCGAAACCGGCGAAGGTACGCACATTCAGACATTGATTAATGCTTTTATTTTTGGTCCAGCCTTACCTTATCATTATGTAATGCAGATACACATGTTAAAGTACACCCATTCGAGTAAATCTTTGTTTTGGTTTGATTTTTTGCAGAAAAAAATGACACTTCCTTACACTTACAGACTTGACAGAAAGATAAAACCACTTCAGTCAAAAGTGCGTCCGGACACACTCCTCTCTCACTCTCTCCTTTCTCTCTCTTTCTCTCTCTCTCTCCTCTCTCTCTTTCTCTCTCACTCTCTGTCACACACACACACACACATTTGTTTCACTCTCGTGCGTGCACACACACGCAGGCACACACACACAGACACACACACACATGTACATACACACATGCATCTGTCGCACATGTCTCACACATGCACCCATGCATGCGCGCACACACACATGCACACACGCACGCTCGCACACATACAGTGATACACACACACACGTACGCGCGCGCGCGCCACACACACACACACACCACACACACAAACACCACACACACACACACACACACACACACACACACACACACACACACACACACACACACACACACACACACACACACAACTTGTACACATACACTGATTTGGTGATTGTAAGCTGTGATGGCTCGCTGAGAAAATTAACCACTTTTCTTTCACAGGTTTCTCTGATGTGAGATCCACGATGTAATGATAAGGAGGAAGAGAGAGAAAGAGCACCATGAAACATGATGGAAGCCAACACTTTCAGATTCTCTTCTCCTTCACTGTTTTCGCTGTATTCTTCAATCACCTTACCTTGGCCGCAGGTAACCATGTCAGTTCATCTCACACACAACACACTGACAGTGTATGATCAGAGTTTGGAGTTTGTTCAAGAGGGATTCATCACAATCAGACAATTCCATATGCGCTCCACCCAAATTTGTCAGTAATTATCAGGCAGACTCCTTAAAACTGTGCACTGGGAAGATCTTGAAATTGGTGTTGGGGGGGGGGGGGAGGGAGAGAGACCTATTAAACCTTTGACTCCTGCACCCTGTCCATCAGCATCCTGTATTGTCAAGCTGGTGGATAGGGTGAGAGAGGCAAAAGGTTGTAGGAAGCTGGTAGATAGGGTGAGGGAGTCAAAGGGTTAAGATGGGCAAAGAACAGGCCAGGTTTTAATGTTGCAGGCAGGGATT
>JAPXFY010000014.1:69513240-69525740 GCA_030674185.1 Monoplex corrugatus
AATCTATTTCTGGCTATTAGTTTTGGTTAACAGAAATACTGAAAGCCCCATGAATTTTCAAAACTCAAGTCGGATTTCTCCGATGCTCATAGACAAGCGTTGTTGAGAATGATCAGGCAATCCCGATGCTCGTAGTGAGAGAGCTAGTCCTTGCTACTCTGCTCATATTGCAAGCATATGACAAAAAAAAAATTCAAAGAGAAAAAAAAGAAAGTAAGCATTAAAAACACAAGGGAGGGGGGAGTGTTAACTTTAATGCTATGATGAAAACCGATGCACCATAACACATAATTAAAATGGCAAAGAAACTATATATAGTATACATATGTAACTGCATATGTCATGACATATTTGCTGCCTTTGTACACAAGTTTGTCCATTTCATGTTGCATGATCTGCACATATATATATACTGGTTTCAGGAGATACCTTGTCATGAATTGTATAATGTTCATCATATTTCCTCGATTAAAACAGTTGAAATTTGAGGTATATTTCATGCGTGTTTGTTAACCTGTTTGTGTGTATCTCTGTCTTTGTTTCTGTGTGTGTGTGTGTAAATTAATATGTATGCAATTGAGAATAATTTATTGTCTGATACGCTTTGCTTTAGTTACACGATACATGTGTTGTTTATATTTAAAACACACCATGTCTCACCTGTATGAAATATTTTTGGTTGATTTAAGAATTTATTTGTACTATACAGTGCCACCATTGCTGAAGGAGAATCGAGTCATAGTAAATGTACACACCACTAGCCCCAGATGTCAGAGTGTCAGTTGTGGTCACCTGAAGTTTCCTGGTTATCCTGCTGTGTCTTTTCACTGGCAGGTAAGTGTGAAGTGTCAAACGGCTACAGTGTCTGTAGACATTTTTCATCCTGTGACATTCAGTTATGTATGAAAATGTCAGAAAAGCGTGTAGATTTCAAAAATGCACACATAATATCACTTAAATTACAAAGTTACATAAAAGTGTTTGCACACATGTCATCATCATCATCATCAGGTGCCCTGCCGCATGGCGTTGGCAACCATGGACTTCCATCTATCTCTATCTCTTGTTGCCCCTAGATCTCCCCCACCCTCCTCGTTCCCTGCCATTCTGCAAGTCCGTCCAGCATTCTCTCCCTGGGTCTACCTGGTGCTCTCTTTTCCTCCAGCATTCCCGTTGTGACCAGGTGCTCCAAATCCCCCTTCCTCATAAAATGGCCTATAAATGTTGCCTGTCTTTTCCTAATCTTCCTTAAGAGTGATTTACTTGTGTCTGCCTCCATCAAGACTGTCTCGTTTGTTTTCTTTGCTGTCCATGGAACTAAGAAGAATGTTGAGAGTTCCATGGACAGCAAAGAAACGCATGTCATAACACCACTTAAATCAGAAACTTACATAAACATTTTTGTAAGATTCTATTTTGTATGAAAATGATCACAAAAGAGTGTACATTTCAAAAATGCACACATAAGAACACCACTTAAAAATTGAAAATGTTTTCTAAGATGTAGTTTCAAGCATGAAAGATACATGCACATACATGCCTAATTAAAAGCAAATGTTGATGACTATACTGTAATCAGGCAGATTTGTGTTCAGCTTATGGACAGTTACTTGTATAAATGTAGGGAAATGATATAAAAATTTTCATATTGACTGGGAAGAGGTGTGTGTGTGTTGTGTGTGTGTGTGTGTGTGTGTGTGTGTGTGTGTGTGTGTGTGGTGTGTGTGTGTGTGTGACAAAAATGTCTGCACACGAGTTTCTCAGTTCTTTGTGAATGGATAATTACCAAATTTAGGTCAAGGTGTGGGTCAAGGTGACTGTTGAGATGTTGGGAAAGGGTAAGCTTGACAGGCATGTCACCATGGTCATGGTCATATGGTCCCAAAAAGTGTCTAAAATCAACGCTTTGTCATGAAATTTTTGCCAAAATGTAAATATTTGCTTTTGCAAATGGTAGTTTGTTATTGCCCTTGGTGCACGTCAAGTTTTATATCACATGAAGTGTTCTCAAGGTCACAGTGACTGATTTTCTAGACCATTTTTACCTTCATGATTACAGTATCTGTTACAAAAATAATCAAAGCTTTAAGGATTCAACTTTCTATAGAAATCTCAGAACAAAAGTTGTTTTCTTTGGTTGTATCAAGGTTTCTTCATCAGTATTTATCTATTGATGTACAATGTTTAGCCCCAGCAGCTGAGAGAATTTCACCACACTACAACAAAAGAGACATCTTTTGCTGTGTCTCTTCTGTTGTACTATGGAAAGGAAAAGTTGAGGTCGAAAGAAATCAGGGCAGACCACCCTCCCCCTATATGAACATCGCCAACGTCATCAGTTTGAGGATTTACGAAGTAGCACAGAAAAGTCAAGATCAGAGTAAATGGAGGTGGGTTGTTGTGACGTCTGCTGCAGCTACCATTGAACTTGATGATGTTGACAGGTGATGGGTGACACTAAAAGTGTAGTTTTGAGCATCTTCCTCTTACGACAGAAACTGAACTGTAAGAAATTGATAGAAAAGTTAGATATGATGGTTTTAGACAACTTTTGTTCTTACATATATGTAGAAAGTGCTTCTCAAATTTGTAATGAGTATACTCCATGCTGAGAAAAAGACAGTTTACTTCAGTCTGGATCTCTGCTCCTGAAGATGGAGCCCAGGTGTATGTGTTGTAGCAATGATTATTATGTGTATAAAAACATAGCAGTTGTCTTGGGTCTTCATTTTTAAGGTGAAAGAATGACTTACAATGTGATGTTGTTTTGGGGATTCATTACACTGTTTGAAGCTGTGTAAGATCTCAAAAACTTTTTGTGAACAGTGTACAGGAGCAGTATTTCTTTTTTCTTTTTTTTTTTTTTCTTGATGAGATGGAAAAACTTTGACAAACCCAGGCTTAAGATTCTCTCTTATGTTTAGGTAAGCTTTGATCTAGTTCTGTTTTACCTTTTGACTGTATTCAACTTATTTGTTACACTTTGGTAACTATGTATATATGTATTTCATATATATATATATATATATATATATATATATATATATATATATATATATATATATATATATATATGCATCTATGTATCTATATATCTGTATATATATATATATGTGTGTGTATGTATGTATGTATGTATGTATAGATGTTATCCAAAGCTTTATTTTGTGTCTTCTTCTAGTGCAGCCTAGTTTTTTTTTCCAAGTTTTTACCTGCTTAGGTATTTGCAGCGAGACATGTGTGAATTAGAAATGAATGTTTCTCCCTTTTTTCTTTTAAATTTTTACTGTTTGTATGAAAAGATAGATGATAGAATGCCTTGACTGTTTCGTTCTCCTGTCTCGTCAGAGTGGACTTTTTTCCTCCATGTGAAATGCAAAATGCTGTCCCAGGGAAAAGCATCCCTCCAGAGTATGTTCATCTCCATTTTTTATTCATTTTCTGTGCACTGTGTAGGTACTTTGTGTCTGAGAGTGACCTTTCCTGTTTTTGTGTTTGTCTGATTTTCATTCAGAAGATGAACGTCTTCTTGTTAATTTTTGTGTGTGGATATATCTTTCTTTGTAGACACCTGAGGGAAGGCAGTCTCAGTCTCCGAGGACTTCTGCAGAGACAAGTGTTGTTCAGGGCTGTCCTTTATCACCTGGTAACTACACGTGTAAGGTGTCTGGTCCTGCCCTGGCATGTGGAGCACGCTTTGCAGTGTCCGGTGGAACTTCATCTTTATCAGCATCTGTCATGCTTCCTGCAGCGACAGTCGGAGGTTTTCATTTTCATTGTTTGTTAGTCTGTGGCCTAGTTAGAGAACATGTTTTGCCATGAAACAAAGCCTGCTGACAGAATGTGTGTCTCTGTGGTTCTTGAAACCAGAAACATATGGACACATTGAATGAAACACGTATTCAATCAACGAAACAGAACAGGCACAATTTTCTGCCAACTGGCCTTTTGAAATGTACATAGAAGACAACAAAGATACGTACATGCAAGATTTAGGACAAAAACAACAGCAACGGATTGTCTTGATTCATTTCACTGATGTTTTGTTGAGCTGTAGAAAAACAGTATGGTTCTGTTTTTACTGTCGGCTTCTGACTGGTATGACACAGAGATCTTGTGAACAGACTGAAAATTTATTGAGAAACAAACTGAGTATCACTTTTATATTGGCTGTTGCAAAATCAGGTAACAAATAATGATGTCAGTGTTGTATAGTACTGCTGTCCAAACACTTTTGGACTCATTGTGCATTACACATGACAAGACGCAGAGTGTGATACTACACAGAAGCACTGATGTCTCACATACACTCACACAGTTCAGAAAATGCACTCTCATATACAAATGAATACATCCTAACAGAGTCAAACCATATGGGCACATACATTTGTACATATATATATCTATATATCTATATCTATCTATCTATCTGTCTATCTATCTATATATATATGTATATGTATATATATGTGTATACACCACACACACACACACACACACACCACACACACAACACACACACATATATATATATATATATATATATATATATGTATATATAGCTCATATATGTATATATAGCTCATGAATTCCACATGATCAGTAGTTAGAAGCAACCATTATTTATTTACTTTATATAGGTGTTCCTTTTTTCTTAAGATAGATAAACAGATACACATGTCATTTACATGTAACCAAGATTATATACCAGTGATAGGCTGATACAATACCAGTATAACTTGTAGGCTAGGTAAAACATAGGTTAGGTAGGGCTTCAGGACCTGGCCAGCTCATGGGTTTATGTGCAGGCTTAAGGTTTGTGCTGTGATCACCATACGCATGGCACCTGTGACGTCAGTGCATTGGAATTTGTTCCGAGTGCGGAGACATCATCTTGAGAAACTGAAACTGAAACATTGTTCGTATGGTCTGTATGTTGCTGTAATGCAGTTTTTAGTTTTTGAAAATGGAAAATAGACATACAGATACTCCCTTAACTCTGACGCCATAGGAGAGTGAGGTGGTAGATTTTTTTTCAGCATAGTAATAATGGTTCCCATCTCCTCCTCCTTGTTTTTTTATTTCCCTAATTCTGAATGGAGTCACATCACTCCACATCACACTGCAGCACAGCTCAGCACAGTACAGTACAGCACAGCAAAGCAAAGCACAGCACTCCACAGCACACCACACCACAGCACACCACACACACAGCCACCACCAGCCACCACACCACGCCACGCCACGCCACGCCAGCCATGCCACGCCATGCCAAGCCATGCCATGCCATGCCATGCCACACCAAACCACGCCACCCCACTTAATCCTTGCCACACAACACCACACCATGCCATGCCACAGCACAACACAGTACAGCATGGCACGGCACAGAACACCAAACCACAGCGCAGTACAGCATGGCACAGCACAGCACAGCACAGCACACCACAGCACACCACAGCACAGCACACCATAGCACAGCACAACACAGCTCCGCACAGCACAGCACACATCACACCGTAGCACAGCACAGCTCAGCACACTACATCACACCATAGCATAGCACAGCATAGCACAGCTCAGCACAGTTCAGCACACTACATCACACCAAAGCACAGCACAGCTCAGCACAGCACTACATAACACCATAGCACAGCACAGCACAGCACAGCAACTACATGTACATCACACCAAAGCACTGCACAGCACAACTCGGCACAGCACTACATCACACCATAGCACAGCACAGCACACTATATCACACCATAGCACAGCACAGCACACTGCATCATGCCATAGCACAGCACAGCACACTACATCACACCATAGCACAGCACAGCACACTGCATCATGCCATAGCACAGCACAGCACACTACATCACACCATAGCACAGCACAGCACACTGCATCATGCCATAGCACAGCACAGCACACTACATCACACCATAGCACAGCACAGCACATTACGTCACACCATAGCACAGCACAGCACACTACATCACACCATAGCACAGCACAGCACACTACATCACACCATAGCACAGCACAGCACACTACATCACACCATAGCACAGCACAGCACACTGCATCACACCATAGCACAGCACAGCACAGCACATTATGTCACACCATAGCACAGCACAGTACAGCACACTATATCACACCATAGCACAGCACAGCACACTACATCACACCATAGCACAGCACAGCACATTATGTCACACCATAGCACAGCACAGTACAGCACACTACATCACACCATAGCACAGCACAGCACACTATATCACACCATAGCACAGCACAGCACACTGCATCACACCATAGCACAGCACAGCACATTATGTCACACCATAGCACAGCACAGCACACTACATCACACCATAGCACAGCACAGCACATTACGTCACACCATAACACAGCACAGCACAGCACACTACATCACACCATAGCACAGCACAGCACATTATGTCACACCATAGCACAGTACAGCACACTACATTCACACCATAGCACAGCACAGCACATACGTCACACCATAACACAGCACAGCACAGCACACTACTCACACCATAGCACAGCACAGCACACTTATGTCACACCATAGCACAGCACGTACAGCACACTACATCACACCATAGCACAGCACAGCACAGCCATTATCACATCATAGCACAGCACAGCACAGCACATTATTCACATCATAGCACAGCACACTACATCACACCATAGCACAGCACACTACATCACACCATAGCACAGCACAGCACACTACATCACATCATAGCACAACACAGCACACTACATCACACCATACCAGCACAGCACACTACATCACACCATAGCACAGCACAGCACACTACATCACATCATAGCACAACACAGCACACTACATCACACCATAGCACAGCACAGCACACTACATCACATCATAGCACAGCACAGCACACTACATCACATCATAGCACAACACAGCACACTACATCACACATAGCACAACACAGACACACTACATCACAGCAGCAAGCACACACACAGCACACTACATCACATCATAGCACAACACAGCACACTACATCACACCATAGCACAACACAGCACACTACATCACATCATAGCACAACACAGCACACTACATCACATCATAGCACAACACAGCACACTACATGACATCATAGCACAACACAGCACACTACATCACACCATAGCACAGCACACTACATCACACATAGCACAACACAGCACACTACATGACATCATAGCACAACACAGCACACTACATCAATACCATAGCACCAGCACACTACATCACACCATAGCACAACACAGCACACTACATCACATCATAGCACAACACAGCACACTACATCACACATAGCACAGCACACTACATCACATCATAGCACAACACAGCACACTACATGACATCATAGCACAACACAGCACACTACATCACACATAGCACAGCACACTACATCACACATAGCACAACACAGCACACTACATCACATCATAGCACAACACAGCACACTACATCACATCATAGCACAACACAGCACACTACATCACACATAGCACAACACAGCACACTACATCACATCATAGCACAACACAGCACACTACATAAACATCATAGCACAACACAGCACACTACATCACACCATAGCACAACACAGCACACTACATCACATCATAGCACAACACAGCACACTACATCACACCATAGCACAGCACACTACATCACACCATAGCACAGCACAGCACACTACATCACATCCATAGCACAACACAGCACACTACATCACATCATAGCACAGCACAGCACACTACATCACATCATAGCACACACAGCACACTACATACATCATAGCACAGCACACTACATCACACAATAGCACAGCACAGCACAGCACACTACATCACATCGTAGCACAGCACAGCACACTACATCACACCATACCCACAGCACACTACATCACACCAACAGCACACCATCAAGCCCATAGCACAGCACAGCCACCAGCACACTACATCAAGCCATAGCACAGCACAGCACACTACATCACATCATAGCACAGCACAGCACACTACATATCAACCATAGCACAGCACAGCACAGGGCACCATAGCATCCACACACACCACACCACACACACACGCCACGCCACGCCACACTACAACACAACACACACAACCAACACAACCACACAACACAACACAACACAACACAACACAACACAACACAACACAACACAACACAACACAACACAACACAACACAACACAACACAACACAACACAACACAACACAACACACAACACAACACAACACTCATAGAGTGTGTGAAATTCTATTTCAAAGGTACGGCAGGCAAAAAGTCCAAAGCACAGGGAACTCAAGAGATGCTGTTGATCATCCTGGTACCGACCGCAGTAGTGCTGACGCCACTGTTGATTCTGGGCTTCTGGTTGTTGAGCCATCTGCTTTCTGATCCTACTTTTTCTTGTAGAAGGAACAATACTGAAGAAGGGTGAGTTGAGAGAGAGAGAGGAGAGAGAGAGAGAGAGAGAGGGAGAGAGAGAGAGAGAGAGAGAGAGAGAGAAAAGTATGTGTGTGTTTGTGTGTGTGTATCTTTGTGTGTGTGTGTGTGTGCATGTTTGTGTTTATGTGTGTTGTCAGTGTGTGTGTGTGTTTGTGAGTGTTCGTTTCTGTGTGTTTTTATGTGTGTGTATGTGTGTTTGTGAGTGTGCATTTATGTGTTGCATTTGTGTTTGTGTGTTTGTATATGTGTGTATGTGTGTTTGTGTGCGTGTGTTTGTGTGTGTATGTGTATGTGTGTGTGTGTGTGTGTAAGTGTGTGTGTATGTGTGTATGTGTGTGTGTGTGTGTGTGTATGTGTCTGTGTATGCATATATGTATATATGTGTGTGTGTGTATGTGTTTGTGTGTGTTTGTGTGTGTGTGTGTGTGTGTGTGCGTGTGCGTGTGTGTGTGTGTGTGTGTGTGTATGAGAGAGACGGAAAGAGAGCAAGGCACAAAGTGTTTGCATTTTTCTCTTGATGACTAAACTCTCTCCATTAGTTTGATTTTTTTCTTTCCTTTTCTTATTCAAACTTTGCCAAGTCATATTTGACTGGAGAGTTATAGCGGATGCTTTGTATTTTCAGTTTCAGCAGTGTTGGCTGAAAATCATATTTCAGATTTGGGTAGTCTGATGCCCACTAAATTTTTCTTAGCAAGTAATCTGTTACTTTCTTCAGACATGTTTTGAATTCAACAGGTGACATAAAATTCATTGAATAAGAGTGGAGGGAGCTTGGAGTAGTGATTGGGGGAGAAAAGAAATTCCGACCTGTTTTGAGTAAAATAGTATGACAGCAACAAGTACGTCCAAACGAACAGACGTACAGTAGGAGGACTTACGACTAATGTATTCATAATGTAAGCCATAGCTCCTTATGAAGGGGTATGTGAATAATATATAATGCAATGCATTTTCAAACAATGAAAACAAATGTTGGAATTCACAGAGTAATGGTCCATCTCATGAAATACTTGTGTCTCTAAATTGTAATGCCTGATACAAAAAAAAAGAAATTGTGTTTGTCAGTGTTTGTTGATGACATTTTGTTAGACCTAACTAAGCGAGGCTGTTGGCAGTATTTTGGCCATACAAGCGTTTCTATCACCTGTCTCACCTGTTGGCATCACTGGGTTCGGTGTTGGCCGCTGCTCATCTGAATGCCACCGTCTCCCTCCAGGCCACTCTGTCTTGACTTTAATGGACAATATCTTGAATCGGTGATGTTGGTTATATTCTTGATGTATGAGATTGGAGGTCTGCCTTTCTTCCTTTTGCCATTGTTTTTCCTTGAAAGATGGTGTCTATAGGTCTGTGTTCTTGTTGTGTGACACATGGCAAATGTATTTGAGAATCATTTCTCTGAAACTACTAAATGCTTCACAACATGGAACAAAAACATACTTCCTGTTGTTTTGTTTTTTTGAGTTGTCATTTAATGGACATACTAGACCACAAGCATTATATGCTTTATATCTCAAATGATGCACAGCCAGGTCAGATATCATCATCATCATTGTCATCTGCCCTGCCACATGGCATTGGCGATCAAGGCCCTCCATATGAATCTATCCTTTTTTGCTGCAAGTACTTCTCCCACCCTGTCTGTCTTCATCCACTGCACAAGTCGTCCAGTGTTTTCTTCTTGGGTCCACCTGGTGCTCTTTTTCCCTCCAGCTTTCCTGTTGTGACTAGGCGCTCTAATTTCTCTTGCTTCGTAAAATGCCCTATAAATATTGATTGTTTTTAACTAGTCTTCTTCATTAATGTCTTTTTTTTGTGTCTGCCTCCCTCAAGACTGGTTTGTTTTCTTTGCTGTCCATGGAACTCTTAACATTCTTCTTCGAAACCAGATTTCAGCTGCCTCAATCATGTTCTGACTTTACGTGTTGACTATTCCACACTTCACATCCATACAACAGTATCGGTTCTATGTAACTCTGAAGAACTCTCTTCCTGATGTTAATTAATGAGCATTTGTTGGTAAGAACGCTTTTCATTTTCTTGATTGCTGTTTAGCCTGGCCAATTCTGTTGGCTATTTCTAATGTGCATTTGCTGTCTGGTGAGATGACTGTTCCCAAATATTTAAGCTTATCAGCTTGTCTCAGTGTGGTGCCATTTGCCGTTAATTTGCTTGATGGGATTTCTTGTTTTGTATTGATTACTATGACTTCAGTCTTCTTGCTATTTAGCTTAAATACACCTGGTCATTATATATATAAGGTGTTGGTATATTTTCAACAGCAGATATAGTTTTACATCAGACAGCACAAAATCTTTCACTGTTATCAGTAGCAGTAAGAAGAGAAAGAGAAAGAGAGTGAGTGACAGAGAAAGAGAGAGAGATGTCTGCCGTCTCAGTAACATGATGTACCATTTCCAGATTGTCACCATCATCCACGATCTCACTGACAAACAGAGGTCAGCCCATGGCTGTTTCTCCCTCATACCCCCTCTCCGGACACTGGACCTCAGCCTGCTGATGAACCACCTGAGGGGGAGGAAAAGCGAGAAGATACAAGGAGAAACGGACTCTGAGGAAGAGTGAGTTTGATAGTAGGGTGAATGTTTGTGTGAAAATGTGAATGATCTTAGGTCATTTGGAAGGAGTTTTGACACTAAAGTTAAGACTTGTTCTAAAGATGATTTTTTAAATGTGTGTGCTGGAGAGAATCATGCATCATTAGACCTTTCAGTAGTTATGCTTTTCACTACAGTGTATGCTGAGAAAGTTTCTGGAAAAATATGTATACAACATGCATGGTTTTTTGTTGAATCATGTCTCCAAAACTATGGAAGTATTCATAAAACGAATCAAAAGTGAACAAAGAATCTTTCTGTAACAGTGTAATTTTTATTTACTGGGCTATATTGTCTCACAGTTTTCCTGAAATGCCATGTATCATTCTTTCACATTCTCTCTCTCTTTCTGTCTCCCTCCCTCTTTCTCTCTCTCCCTCTCCCTGTCTCTTCCTCTCACCCTCTCTTTCTCTCATTTTCTGTCTGTGTCATTCTCACTGCCTTTCTGTCACACACATATAGTCGAACACACACACTCACACAAGAAGGAGAGGATGCAGACAAGAAAACTGGGCTAGAAGATGCCCTGTCCTTTTCGTTTAGTGTCTTAAGTTCACATTTGTATTCAGTTTGTTCTTTTGAAATCCTCTGGTAATAAGAAATCCAAACAAGTGTGACTGCCCATGTTCAAGCAAATGGAAACCAGAAAAAAAACACGAAAAAAGAATAAGAACGCATATTTAATACAATTGACAAGACAGGTGCAAATTTTCGGCCAACTTTGGCCTTTGTCAAGTGTAAGATCACAAACAAACAAACACCAGATACAAAAATTAAGAGAAAAAGACTGAAACTTCCCTGCTGCTCCATCCAGTGTGAGAAAAGGAATTCTTTTTTTCCTCTGGTAATAAAGTGGATGGAATGGTCAAGACTAGAAGCACATCCTTAGATTACGGTGTGCACATGCATTGATAGGTGTCCTTAATTTTCTTTTCCAGCGTTTTTTTTCTTTTTCCCAACCAGATGTTGTGTATGTTTTGACATAGTTATAGCCCTGATATGGCTCTGTGCAGTTGGCTGGGCTTTAACCCTATGACTCCCACACCCTGTCCACCAACATCCTGCACTGTCAACCATACTAGCTATGCAAACACTTAACCCTTTGATTCCCTCACCTAATCCACCAGCATCCTACATTGTCAACCACACTAGCAAAGCAAACACTTAACCCTTTGATTCCTTCACCTAATCCACCAGCATCCTACATTGTCAACCACACTAGCAAAGCAAACACTTAACCCTTTGATTCCTTCACCTAATCCACCAGCATCCTACATTGTCAACCACACTAGCAAAGCAAACACTTAACCCTTTGATTCCCTCACCTAATCCACCAGCAT
>JAPXFY010000014.1:69530740-69573240 GCA_030674185.1 Monoplex corrugatus
ATTGGTCATTTTGTCATTTTGCCTGACAAGCTTCTAACTATGATTTTAATTGTAATCTTTTTTCAAATGGAAAGTTACCCTCAAATTTTAATTGAAAGTAGTCTTTTTTTGAAAGTATACAGTTTTTACAGTGGAGTTACAAGAATATTTAACAGTACCAGAAAAGAGTGTTTATTAGCATGGCTTGTCCAAATTCTTTGCCTTCTTTGTTTATATATTGTTTACAAAGTGATGGTTTTAACTTAAGAATATCATGAATTAAAGTAGATTTAATTATGTATTAGTTTGGAAATGTTTAAATTATTGGGCTTCGTTTTTGTGAGGCAGAAATTGTACAGCCAAGGATAACAGTACCATTAGAATATATGATAAAATGAGACATTTGTTGTACGTATTCTGTTTTGAAGTGATTTTGTACCACCATTTTCATTTTAAAACGAAGTTAAATATATGGCTGTGTTTGCTTTTGCATCTGTTTTGATGCACAAAAATCTGAACGACCATTGATGATGCTGATGGATGACTGATGCATATTAATAGCGTAAAGGCTATGTTTTGTCTCATACAAGTTTTAAAGGTATTTAAAACCGTTCAGAAAATGGCAGCCTAACTGACAAAATTTTTGGATGAGCCAATGTATGTGCTGCTGTCTTCCAATTCCTTGTTTTGTTGTTGTTGTTGTTGTTGTTGTGTGTGTGTCTTGTGTGTGTTGCTGTCTGTGTATTATGCTGTGTGGTGTCTGTGTGTTGTGTGTATGTGTGGTGTGTGTGTGTGTGTGTGTGTTGTGTGTGTGTGTGTGTGTGTGTTGTGTGTGTGTGTGTTTGTGTGGTGTTGTGTGTGGTTGGTGTGTGTTGTGTAGGGACTGTTTTTCACACATGAAAATAGTTTTGTTGCTGATTTCTTGCTCATCAAAAACTTTGTCTACAGGGTCATTTGATGAATGTGGCATTCCTGGAATTTGATAGTCAGTGGGTGCAGTCGGTCAATACCTCTGTCACTTGTCTGACATTGCTGCAGTAAGTGGCTTTGTCTGGTCTTTACCAAGGGGCAGATTGATGGAAGCTCAATTCAACTTGTAGCTCATATAGACGAACAAACCGAAGTATTCTGGAAGAACTGAACAAACAACTGACTTTTAGGCTGGTTAGGAAAATGAAAATGAAATACTTTGGACATGCCATGAGACATCAGCTGCATGTAATGAGACTGGCCCAGGCAATGGAGGGCCGAGACACAGAAGGCTCGACTCCTAGGAGAAACGTAGAACCAAAGTGACGAAGTTGCGAAAATGAAATCTACAGAAGGACTGTAGACTGAAGGATGAGACGCTTGACAGGCATGCTCAGGCTATCATCAGAATGATGTCGCTACACTTAAGATCGATCGAGCCATCTGTGCGTTGAGCTGGTTTTGGTTAATGCAGTAGGACACCAGGTGATCGTGAACAAAGTGCAGAGCCTCATCTGACGCTAGCTGCTGTTGGATTGAAGGCAGCTTTGTTGTCTCTTTGTCTGGGCTTAAGAAGTGATCCCCATGGGGGTGGGGATGCTGGGGATCTTTCAGTATTAATAGTATCCCCACCTTCAGGAAATTATGTGCTAAGAATTTCCTCTTTTCTGTCACTCTCTTTGTTTCTGCCTTGCTCCTTTGCTTGCTGTCATTTCTTCCTATCATTTTCTGCCTTGATGGTCTATTCACCTGTATGCATGTGATGAATTTTTATGCACTTCTCTTTGGATTGATAATTGGGTGCATGTATTAAGTTGGTTTTGGATCTAGTGAGATGAGATATGTGGAAGCAATTTTAGGTAATTTTGGCCCGTTTTTATGTATGTTTTAGTGTCCTTAGTTATGTTTAAATTTGGGTTTTCATGTATGTTTTTTTAAATCCCCTGTGTGATAAATTGGACTGAGTGGTCAACACCAGGGGGACCTCTGTGGATTATGTGCGCGAGTGCATTGATATGTGTACTTAATTTTCTTGTTCTTTTTTTCATTCTTAAAGTATTGTGTATGTTTTGAATTGGTTATAGCCCTGATATGGCTCTACGCAGTCGGCTGGGCTTTAAACAGAAATAACTAACAAATACCAAAGTGATCTGAAGGACATAAAGTACAGAAGATTTATGACTACATCTGTTTTTCTGCGACATGATAGTAGCTGATGGTGGGGGTGGGTTGTTGTTTGTTACTGTTATATATGGATGCAAGTGTCTGATCTGATTATATCAAACATTCGAGAGAGAGAGAGAGAGAGAGAGAGAGAGAGAGAGAGAGAGAGAGAGAGAGAGAGAGAGATCAGAAACTCATTCTGCAGCTTGCTATGTGTGTCCTCTTGTTGCCGTCCAGTGCTAACAATGCTGAATGGTACGGATATAGTACAGACCACACATATATATATGCACACCTATCAGCGCAAAATGTTTATATCCTATCCACTGACATCTTTGCTATATGTAGTAAAGAGAGTATTTTGAAATGTTCTTTGTCTGCTTGTACGTCAATAATTTTGTTATGAAAGTGTTCTCATTCTAGAGGGCATTACATTGCTGTGATCATTTCATGCTAAATGTGTCTTTCACTTGTGATTGCAAGTTGCTGATTTCATTCTGGACTGGACTTACATATTCCATGGCCTTGTCTTTCATGCATTCTATTGTAGTTGTGTAGTATTGAAGATCTTTTTCTGCAACAACCTCATTTTATCTGCTTCTCTAAATGGTTACCACCCAGACCTCCACTCAAAATCAAGTGGAAGGGTGGTGATGGGGACGGAATTTTTTTTGAAACATAAGGTTGAATACAAGAAACATTGCTGCAGTCCTTGGCATGTATGAAAAATACTTATGAGTCACTGGAAAGGATTGAGGGGAAAGTGAAAATATTAGTAGACATACCTGGCAGACTATGAAACCAGCATCAGGGTCATTATCATCTTGACCCGGTGACACTACATTCTTGTGGCAGCGTTTTATAGTCGCTCTTCAGGTGTCTTCTTGGTTTGAATTCTGGCACCAGTGAACAGCTACAATGACGAATGATTTGAAACTGAGTACGTAGGTGAAAACAACACAGGAGCAGAGTAAATTGGGCAAGGAATGGTTATGGGAAAGAAAAACGGTTACTAGTTTACTTATACTTCAGCTACTGCACATTTGCAATAGTAGTTTATGTAAACAAGTAAATAACAAAAAAATATCCTTATGTGTCTGAATGCTATGATGGTTTTGCAGGCGAACACAAGGAGGTGGGGTGGTGGTGTCTCTAACTCAGTCTGGTTCTGTGACTGCATGATTACTGTCATTGTAAAAGGCTTAATAGGCATTGTCTACAATAAGCTGGATCACAACAGGCATTGTTGAACTCCTCCAAAGTGACCTGGTAGCCTTGCAGAGTCTTCTCCAATGAGTGACCCTGTGGTGGTTTGACATCTCTGGCCTCATGGACTTCCTGGCACTAGGACTCTGACTAAACGAATTTTGGGGGTTGTGCTAAAACAAACAAACACCCCCTCCCCCCAAAGCAAACAAACAAAAGACAAAAAGAAAAAAAAAGAAAAGAAAAAAAGAAAACCAAACAGAGTGAGTGGTGTGAAACCATTGCTATGGACGATGAGCAGAAGATGGAGCAAGACTGTTGAATTTCGTGTGTGTATCAGTTTTTGTTACAGGTGTTGTTCTCTCGTGATTTTGCTGTGTTTTTTTCTCCTCCAGTATACTAAACACAAGACTGATGTAGTTTGAGTGGATAGCTTGCTTCACGGATTTGGAGCCAGTTTGATATTGCTTTGTGTAGTTGTAAGTGAGAATTAGCCCTGTGAAATGGTGAAGGTACTTTACTAAACTGTTGTGTGTCGATTGAAAATACTCTTGTGATTCTGTAGATGTGGTTTTTTTGTTATCCTGTTATTAATTTTGTATTGTATGTAGTTTGGGATTTTGATTTGTTTTCAGTTGTGACATTGTGACTGATTTGTATTTGGTAAGAGAATGGAAAGAAAAAAGCTGAAGTCTTAATTTTTGGTTTATCATTCATGTAGAATTTTTTGTTGTATGTGATTGCAAACATGCAGAGAAATCCTCGATAATCATATCTTGCTTCCACTTAGAAACGTAGATAATCTGGAACTTGTTTTTGGGAGAAACAGAGATAGTGTGGAACTTGTTTTAGGGAGAAACAGAGATAGTGTGGAACTTGTTTTAGGGAGAAACAGAGATAGTGTGGAACTTGTTTTTGGGAGAAACAGAGATAGTGTGGAACTTGTTTTTGGGGAGAAACAGAGATAGTGTGGAACTTGTTTTAGGGAGAAACAGAGATAGTGTAGAACTTGTTTTTGGGGAGAAACAGAGATAGTGTAGAACTTGTTTTAGGGAGAAACAGAGATAGTGTGGAACTTGTTTTTGGGGAGAAACAGAGATAGTGTGGAACTTGTTTTTGGGGAGAAACAGAAATAGTGTAGAACTTGTTTTAGGGAGAAACAGAGATAGTGTAGAACTTGTTTTTGGGGAGAAACAGAGATAGTGTGGAACTTGTTTTTGGGGAGAAACAGAGATAGTGTGGAACTTGTTTTTGGGGAGAAACAGAGATAGTGTGGAACTTGTTTTTGGGAGAAACAGAGATAGTGTGGAACTTGTTTTTGGGGAGAAACAGAGATAGTGTAGAACTTGTTTTTGGGGAGAAACAGAAATAGTGTAAAACTTGTTTTTTGGGAGAAACAGAGATAGTGTGGAACTTGTTTTTGGGAGAAACAGAGATAGTGTAGAACTTGTTTTAGGGAGAAACAGAAATAGTGTAGAACTTGTTTTTGGAAAGAAACAGAGATATTGTAGAACTTGTTTTGGGAGAAACAGAGATAGTGTGGAACTTGTTTTTGGAAAGAAACAGAGATAGTGTGGAACTTGTTTTTTGGGAGAAACAGAAATAGTGTAGAACTTGTTTTTGGAAAGAAACAGAGATGTTGTGAAACTTGTTTTTGGGAGAAACAGAGATATTGTGGAACTTGTGTTGGGGAAAATCAGAAATAGTCTGGAACTTGTTTTGGGGAAAAACAGAGGTAGTCTGGATCCTGTTTTTGGGGTGGTTGTGTAATCCTGTTAATATTGTGAACAATGAGAGATAAGGTGTGTGGCTAGGAACCATGTTCTTTCTTTTTTTTTTTCATGTTTTGAATGGTAAGCTGCATTTTCTGGTTGTGGTGTACTATCAAAGGAAGGCTTCTATGCCATATGCTCTCTTGTTTCTGCGCTTTTTTTCTCTCAGTTTGTCTATCATCATTTTTTTCTGCTGCCAGTTCATTTTTTTTCCATAAAAATGTATCATCATATTTTCTGCTGCCAGTTCATTCTTTTCTTTAAAAAGTATCTCTGTCCAATCCTTGATGTGGTTTTAGACTTATATTACCTATCTAAGTAGTGAGAATGTAAATATTGGGACGAGTAGTTGACCATTGGTTATAAACTGTTATGTTACTATCTAATTAGTGAAAATGTAAATATTGGGATGAGTAGTTGACCATTCTGCCATGCGGAAAGTCATGTGCATGTGTGTGTGTGTGTGTGTGTGTGGTGTGCGCGTGTGCGTGTGTGTGTGTGTGTGTGTGTGTGTGTGTGTGTGTGTGTGTGTGTGTGCGTGTGGCTTTACACTCTTTGACTCTTGTCAGTGCCAATACCAATCAACCCTTAGCATCTACAAACATGCACTGAAAGCTGTTTGTAGGATTAACATATTTAAGTCAAGTCTTTGGTACTCACTGGTAGCATGCTCTGAAAAACACTTCCATGTAGTCTAAAATCCTATCAAATCTTCCACTTATTCTAAGATTTCATCCATAGGATTGACCTGTTTAAAAATCTCCGGTCTTCTGATGACAAGTCTAAGATTCCATCAAATCTTCCACTAAGTCTAAGATCCCATCAAATCTTCCACTAAGTCTAAGATCCCATCAAATCTTCCACTAAGTCTAAGTTCCCATCAAATCTTCCACTTTGTCTAGGATCCCATCAGATCTTCCACTAGGTCTGAGATCCTATCTTCTGCTTAGTCTAAGACCCCATAAAATCTTCCACTAAGATCCCCTCAGATCTTCCACTAAGTCTAAGATCCTATCTTCCGCTTAGTCTAAGACCCCATAAAATCTTCCACACAGTCTAAGATCACATGAAATCTTCGACTTAGTCAAAGGTCCCATCAAATCTTCCATGTAGTCTAAGATCCCATCAAATCTTCCACTTAGTCTAAGATCCCATCAAATTTTCCACCAAGTCAAAGATCCCATTAGATCTTCCATGCAGTCTAAGATCCCATAAAATCTTCCACTATGTCAAAGATCCCATCAGATATTCCATGTAGTCTAAGATCCCATCAAATCTTCCACTAAGTCTAAGATCACGTCAAATCTTCCACGTAGTCTAAGATCCCATCAAATCTATCAGCAGTTAGTGAAAGCTGTTCATCCATAGGATTGACATGTTTAAGTCTTTTGTATTCAGGTGCATACCTGAAACATTCTTCCACTAAGTCTAAGATCTCATCAAATCTTCCACTAAGTCTAAGATCTTATCCAATCTTCCGCTAAGTCTAAGATCTAATCAGATCTTCACTCAGTCTGAGATCTCATCAGGTCTTCCACTAAGTCTGAGATCTCATCAAAACAACCACCTTCACTAGAGACCTTATTGTGCATTTCTTTGTACACTAAAACATAACACACTACACCTATCATTGCATTATACTATACAGTATTTAAAAGTTTGTATAAAATTTCACTGACTCAGTCCGTACTATTTTTACATGATCAAGCCTATAATACAGTTATATGAGCATTATTCCATGGTATTATCATCTCTTGTAAGAGATGTATATTCAATTAAATGAGTCAAGCTGTGGTATTGTTAAATGACCAATGTTCCGTGATATTATCGTCACTTGTGTGAGATTATACATTGAGTTTAGTGAGTCATTCTGTAATGTTGTTATACGACTGATGTTTCACAGTGTATCTTTTGTAAGAGATCATATATTCAGTTTTATGGGTCAGCCTGCAATGTTACTGAATGAGCAATGTTCCATGGTATAACCATCTCTTTTGAGATATTATATTCTTCACAGCCGTTAACCTTGTACATATATAGATAAATTATCTTTGTATTAGTAACAACAACAACAACAACAACAAAATGTAATGATAGTGTTGATAATTTCTGCATGTTGTAACACTTCTCGCTCCCCCTTTCTCAGCCCCCCCCCCCCCCCCACCAACTTCAGACATTCCATTTTTTTGACCATTCTGAGAATTTCATGCTGTTATATTTGTATCAGTGCAGATATTCTATCATTGAGAGCTAGGTCTAAAAAAGCACTGTATTGCTTGTGCTGCTACCTTTGAAAGTGAAATTTTGTTCTTCTTCTTGGGTGACAATATTGGAAGCCAAAACTTTCGCCACTGGTTGTCAGGGTCATTATGACACACACCTTCCTGATTACGGTAAGGTGATGATCCTCAGGAGGTGGACTTTATCTACATGAATAAACGCAGAGAGATGCTTGAGGAGGGTCATGTAGGGGGTTCCTGTATAATTTCTGCTTTGGTGTATTGTGTCCTATCAATGACAAAAGGAGAAATTTAAATGAATTCTTGGTTGTTCTGTCTGTCTGTCCCACTTTTAATTTCTGTCTTGGTGTATTGTGTCCTATCAGACAAAAGGAAAAATTTAAATGAATTCTTGGTTGTTCTGTCTGTCCCATTTTTAATTTCTGTCTTGGTGTAATGTGTCCTATCAGGGATGAAAGGAGAAATTCAGATGAATTCTTGGTTGTTCTGTCTGTCTGTCTGTCTCTCCCATGTTTAATTTCTGCCTTGGTGTAATGTGTCCTATCAGAGACAAAATGAGAAATTTAAATGAATTCTTGGTTATTCTGTCTCTTCCATTTTTAATTTCTGTCATGGTATATTGTGTCTTATCAGAGACCAAATGAGAAATTTAAATTATTTCTTGGTTGTTTTGTTTCTTCCATTTTAAATTTCTGTCTTGGTGTATTGTGTCTTATCAGAGACAAAAGGAGAATTTTTAATGTGTTTAAGCAGACATCGACGAAAACTCAAAACTCAGTAGTTAGATGATTAATTCTGATTAATGTAACACAGTATATCAGGCTTCCTCCATTTAACTTGTAATAATACAAGTACCACTAAGATATTGAATGAGTAACATACAGTAGTCGTTTTGAATGTTTTATGATTCTTTGGTCCAGCAGTATTTCAAAAGCTTGTTTGTTGAATTGTTATTTCTCTGTTTATGCATCAGTGTTCCTGTTATTTTATAGGAAATTGATAAAGTAAGAAACTGAGTTGGTTTCCTGTTATTTTACGAGAAATTGATAAAGTAAGAAACTGAGTTGGTTTCCTGTTATTTTACGGGAAATTGATAAAGTAAGAAACTGAGTTGGTTTCCTGTTATTTTACGGGAAATTGATAAAGTAAGAAACTGAGTTGGTTTCCTGTTATTTTACATGAAATTGATAAAGTAAGAAACAGAGTTGATTTCCTATTGTTTTACAGGAAATTGATAAAGTAAGAAACTGAGTTGGTTTCCTATTATTTTACATGAAATTGATAAAGTAAGAAACAGAGTTGATTTCCTATTGTTTTACAGGAAATTGATAAAATAAGAAACTGAGTTGGTTTCCTGTTATTTTACGGGAAATTGATAAAGTAAGAAACTGAGTTGGTTTCCTGTTATTTTACATGAAATTGATAAAGTAAGAAACAGAGTTGATTTTCTATTGTTTTACAGGAAATTGATAAAGTAAGAAACTGAGTTGGTTTCCTATTATTTTACATGAAATTGATAAAGTAAGAAACAGAGTTGATTTCCTATTGTTTTACAGGAAATTGATAAAATAAGAAACTGAGTTGGTTTCCTGTTATTTTACATGAAATTGATAAAGTAAGAAACAGTTGATTTCCTATTGTTTTACAGGAAATTGATAAAGTAAGAAACTGAGTTGGTTTCCTGTTATTTTTCAGGAAGTTGATGAATTAAGAAACTGAGTTGTTTTCTTATTATTTTTCAGGAAGTTGATGAAAGAAGAAACTGAGTTGGTATTAACATTGTCAATTATGGAGCCTGTTCAGCATTCATGTTTTTATGATTTTTTTTGAATTGGACACAGAAGTGCACTTTTGACTCAGAACAAGTTTTCAAGTTCTTGCCAAAACTTTGATATTACATTTTTAAAAATACTTGTTTGTGCTGTTACAGAAATTACTTGTATTGCTGTCCGCAGTAGTCATTTCTTTGAGCTTTACATTTATTCCAAGTATTCTGTGACTGTCTTCTTTAGAACATTTTAGAATTGCATCCATAATTTGTTTTATTTTTAGGGTGGACACATGTCAGTTGACTTGTGTGAAGATATGCTTTCTTTGCCATTGAATTAACGTTCTCATCAATCGTTGTGTGCTGAAAATTCTCCCATCTATGCTGTTTATATTGTTATTAATGTTATATTAATGTTTCTGTATGATTTCATCCTGTGAGAACATGATCACCATCTATTATTGTTGTCATTACATAACTGGTTTCTGGGAGAGTCTGACATCTATGATGACTTTCCCCTTTGGGATGCCAGGGGCTCTTTCAGTATACATATTATCCCCACCCTCTGGAAATTCTGTGCTAGGAATTACCTCATTTCTGTCACTGTCTTTGTTTCTTCTTTCCCCCTTTGCTTTCTGTCATCTCTTCCTATCATCTTCTGCCTTGCTGGTCCATTCACCTGCACGTGTTCTATAAAGCCTTGTATACTTTATCATAGGATTGATTGATAATTGAGTACATGTATGACTGCATGTTTGACTTTAAGGAAGTGTGCTTTGCAAGTGCAATTTTAGGTAATTTAGGCCATTTTCATGTATCCTTTAGTGTCCTTAGTTATGTGCACAGTTGTATTCAGGTTTTTTTGAAATCCTCTGCTGATAAATTGTCTTAGTAAATGGCCTCTGCTCACCTGCTACGCGATTGGAATACGGAGTTCCACAGGGTTCTGTGCTGGGACCTGTGTTATTTATCATGTACACAACACCTATCTCTGGGATAGTTAACCGTCACTCTCTATCACATGAAAGCTTTGCTGACGACACACAGCTCTATCAGTCCAGCCCAATTACTCAAATCCATCAAGTGATTGAAAGTACTCAAAACTGCATATATGATTTAAAGGCTTGGATGACACTCAACAAATTGTGGGAGGGGGGGAGGGGGCATTGTGAGCATGTCTTTTTGAGTTTTATTCATTTGTTGATTCATTTGCTTGTTTGATTTAGTGATCGTTTGATTTGCTTTAGTCATTATCATAATTTGTATCGATGTAAAGCGCTTAGAGCTCAGTCGAGAAAAGGCGCTCAACAAATCTTCGTTATTATTATTATTATTATAAATTGTATGGAATGGTCAGCGCCAGGGGCATATCCGTAGAATATGTCCATGCATGCACAGATGTATGTTCCTTGTTTTCTTTTCCACTTATTCTTTTTGTTTCAACGAGATGCTGTGTATGTGTTGAAATGGTTATAGCCCTGATAGGCTATGTGCTGTCGGCTGGGCTTTAAACAGTGAGAATAAGAAGTCTGTGACTTACTGTACTTTTCCCATTCACTTATACACTGGCTGTTAGCACCTAGATTGGGGGCCTGGCATAGTCATATTGTAGATGTGGATTGTGTCCATCTATCCAGTGCCATCATGGTCTTCTTCTTGGTCTGAAGCCCTGGCATCTGGTGGTGTAGGCTCGAAAGGCTGACTGATTGACTAGCATCCTGGTCAGGTAGCCAGATCATTTGATCTGCAGTTGTGTGGTGTGATGGTTGACAGGTGTTATTTCTACCATCTCTTGGATCTCCTCATTTTTAATCATGTCTGCTTTTGGTTTTACCTGTTGCTCTTGTGGTGTGATGGTTGACAGGTGTTGTCCCAACATTCTCTTGGATCTCTTCATTTCTAATCATGTCTCGATTGTATTTACCTGTTGCTCTTGTGGTGTGATGGTTGACAGGTGTTGTCCCAATACTCTCTCTGATCTCTTCGTTTCTATCTCTTTTGTTTTATCTGCTGCTCTTGTGGTGTGATGGTTGACAGGTATTGTCCCAATACTCTCTCTGATCTCTTCATTTCTATCTCTTTTGTTTTATCTGCTGCTCTTGTAGTGCGATGGTTGACAGGTATTGTCCCAGTACTCTCTCCAATCTCTTCATTTCTAATCACATCTCATTTGTTTTTACCTGTCGCTCTTGTGATCATGACGGTTGACAGATGTTGTCCCAATACTCTCTCCAGTCTCTTCATTTCTAATCATGTCTCATTTGTTTTTACCTGTTGCTCTTGAGGTGTGATGGTTGACAGGTGTTGTCCCAACACTCACTTGGATCTCTTCATTTCTAATCATGTCGTTTTTGGACGCAAGTCTTGGATCTCTTGGTTTCTAATCATATCTCTTTTGAACTTGCTTGCTACTCTTCTGAAAAATCTGATCTCAGATTTCGCTCTAAGATTTTGTTTAACCCTTTGACTCCCACACCCTGTCCACCAGCATCCTGCATTGCCAACCATGCTAGCAAAACAAAACTTAACCCTTTGATTCTCTAACCCTGTCCACCAGCTTCCTGCAGGAAGCTGCTGTATAGGGTGAGGGAATCAAAAGGTTAAGTTTTTGCAGTTGGTGGATAGGGTGTGGGAGTCAGTGGGTTAAAGCCCAGATCTGGCACTGGTAAGTCAGTGTAGGTACGGGGATTGTGCTGATAAACCTGGCTTTTGTTTCCATAGAGATGCTGGGGTATTTTAGAAGGTATTTCCGTTTTAGTCTCTGGTCACAATTTCTCTGTCCTTTTTTCAGTCTTGGCCAAATTCTGGACTCTGGTGAAGATTTTTTACCTTCGATTCTCATGTCTAATTTGTCAGATGTTTCATGCTACTGATATCACCTGGACACAATCTACTTAGATTGAAAAATGACAGGGAATCGTCATGGCTTTGAGTGGAAAAGTACGAACTGGAAAATCAAAACAGAAAGTATGGATTGTGATGTTATAACACCCATTGATCTCCTGAAAGGTTATAATTGCTTTGCCTTGTCGTAAGATCAAAACAGAAAATATGGAATATAATGTTATTATAAGACCCAGTGATCTCCCGAAAGGATGTACTGGTAACTGCTTTGCCTAATTTTTCTTACAAGTAGGTGAACTGGACGTGATTGTTCTTGCCCACTGATGGGATAGGCAAATAATAATCAGTAAATCAGGAGTTTGTAGCTATGAGTTTGTTCAAAAGGGATTGTAGCTATGAGTTTGTTCAAAAGGGATTCATCACACAATTCCATATGCGCTTCACCCATATCTGCCAGCAATCATCTTACAGACCCTATGTGTTGGCAAGGCCTTAAAATGGGGAGAGAGACCCGTGAAACACCAGGCTGACTTTACTAGATTGATGCAAACATTAAAATGGACAGTGAACAGGCCAGTTTTTATTGTTGCGGGCTGGGATTGAGCCAGAAAATTTACAACTGTGTGGAAGCGATTTTGAGAACAGGCGAATCACAATGTCTTTGTTTATGCTGTGCATTTTGAATGTATTTTCTTGTTATTGCAGAATTTTTATATATATAAATTACGTCAATGGTTTTGGGATCCAAGTTGTTAATCTGATATATATATCATATCACATTTGAGAGCAGGTGAATCCCTTTGTCTTTGTTTATGCTGTGCATTTTGAATATATTTTCTTGTCATTCCAGAATGTTTGTATACATGTATATGAATTACAGCAGTGGTTTTGGGATCCAAGCTGTAAATCTGACATACATCACATTTGAGAACAGGTGAACCCCTATATCTCTGTATATGCAGTTTGTTTTGAATGTATTTTCTTGTCATTCCAGAGTTTTTATGAATACAAATTAAAGGCGTGCCTTTGGGATCAAAGTTTTTAATCTAATATACATCAGTCTGAGAACAGGTGAATCCTATGTCTCCTTATATGCAGCTTGTGTTGAAGTATTTTCTTGTGGTTCCGGAGTTTTCATGAATGAAAATCAAAGCAGTGCCTTTGGGATCCAAGTTGTTAATACTTTGACTCCCGCACCATATCTACCAACTGCAAAAACTTAACCCTTTGACTGCCTCACCCTGGTTGACAATGCAGGATGCTGGTGGACAGGGTGCAGGAGTCAAAGGGTTAATCTCTGTCACATTTGAGAACAGTTCAATCCTGAATCCATGTGGTTTCCTTTTCATTCCAGAGGAATTTTTTGTTGTTGAATCCTAATGTCTGCTGTATATATGCTGTGTTATTTGAGGGTCTTTCCTTGCTATTTTAAGGTGTCTGTGTGTGAAATTCAAAACAGTGCCTTTGGGTGTCCAGTTTGATAATCTATGTCCATCATATGTTTTATACATATCATGGGCTTTGGCTCTGGGTTTGTGAACATCAAAATGTGTTTACGCTTAATGAATTTTGCAAAGCCGTATTGCTTACCAAGGTTTAGTGTTTACACGAATAATTCAGGTTAATGATTGGTTTGGGATTTTACCATGGTTGCGTTTTGTATGCTGCTTAATTGTCTTTTGATGAACTAACTTAATTTAGTGCTAATAAAGATCGTGATGCTTGTTGTTTGTATGCACTTTCATTGTGCAGGTGTCTGTCAGAATGTAATGTGGGTGAGATATGTTGTAACATACACTTGTAAAATACTCAAATAATTCTTAAATAATGTACACACACAAGCAGAGGCATATGCACAGACCCTTTTCACCCTCTGATGTATACATACACTTCGATAAAAGGAAGAAAACAAGTGTATGTGATTGATGTGGGACATAATTTACAGTGACATAAATAACACACACACACACACTCTTGCACAGACTTCACTAGTGTGTATGTGCAAATTTGTGTATACATATATCCTCATGCACGTGCACATGTATACAGTGTGTGTGTGTGTACATATACACGTGTGTGTGTATGTGTGCGTGTGTTAGAGATAATATAGGATGAGTACTTGGGTCAAGGGTCAGATGCTTAGAAGTGAGCGATTCCTAGCTCAGCATCCTCAGTGTGTATGCATGCACGCACGCATGTTGTTTTATTCCTGTAACGTGCAACAAACATGTTTTTGGAGCGGACTATGCACATTATATAAGTAACATTATCAAATTAAATTAAGTAGTTAAAGTGCGAGTCTCATTATCCATTCAAGGTAGGGGGAGGGGAGTGGGTAGGGGAGGGAGGTGTCCGGGGACATGTTCCCGCGGTAATTTTTTTTTAAAGGGACTGAACTCTGTGCAATCTTGTGCATTTTCAGACATAAAACCAGAAGTTTTGAGTGTTAAAATGGTCTTCTCTTCATTATTTCATTTCTCTACATGCACATATTAAATCACAAACAATATTCGTTATACTTTTTCTACTTAAAAAACAATGGCACAACCGGTATAGGGTATTGCTAATGAAGTGAAGAAGCTGATGGTGTTTGATGGGCCACGTTCTCTCAGGACGGACAAAAGCAGACACCACTGCACCGCTTTATCATGGGCATCACCTGGGAAAAGAAACTGGAACAGATCGACACATACCTGGCGGCGCACAATTCAGCAAGGTTTGAAGAAGGCAGAAGACATAGAACGAGCTTAACCCTTTGACTGCCGCACCCTATTCACTAGCATCCTGCATTGTCAGCCATGCTAGCAAAGCAAAAACTTAACCCTTTGATTCTCTCACCCTACCCACCAGCTTCCGCAGGAAGCTGGTGGACAGGGTGAGTCAAAGTGTTAAGTTTTTGCAGTTGGTGGATAGGGTGCGGGAGTCAACGGATTAAGCTAGGACCGTCACGGCTCGAGGAAATTGGTTGACACCTTATCGGCTTATGATCCGTCTGGGGCGAAGTGGAGATGGTGTAATTTCATTGATAGCGCTGAAATACAGACTTTAAGCAGCAACTCAAATCAATACCTCTCTTCTCCAGTAGTTTGACAGATGCGAACGTCTCTCCCAAAGATCAAGATTGTGCTCATTCTAGCTGAAGAGGTGGTGAACACTTGCAAGAGAATAAACAAAGGAATGTCTAATATCACTCATAAGTGAAAAGACGTTAAATCAAAGAACGAACGAAACAAAGGAAGTAGGAGAAGGGAAGATCTGAATACAATGACGTCATTCGTATACGTCACAGTTACTTTGACGTAAGCCAAGACCGCTCAATATAGTTTCCTGCCTACAATGCAATGAGGCTGATGTTTAATGTGACACAAACATTTGGATAAAAACTTTTAGAAATCAGAACGTATTTCTATTCCTTTAGCCAGAGACTGTAGAACTGTTCATCAAAGAAACGACTGTCGTACACGATGGACTAACTTCTGAAGCAAACCAATATCAAAATAATTCCAACAACTTCAACTTCACTTGAGACGAAAAGGAATTGTGTCCAGAACAGAAATGTACTGAGATGAAGCGCTGAATCGACTGCCTGTGTACGCATAGTCTACTATGTATGTGACTTGATGTGATGTGGATCTGATCTAATCGAAGCGCATATGATTAGGCTAGTCAAAGTGTTATTGATATTATAGATCTGGACGGTGTATCGACACATTAGATTTGTTTAGTGTTACTGTCTACAGTTCGTCTAGATCTACTAGCTTTTCAAGGATCGACATCGTTTCCTGTTGAATTTGTAACGATTCATGCTCACGAGCTCTGGTAATTGATATAAGTTCACGCTCGTCTAGATTTGATTATAAGACTTGTTACGATACTTACTCGCTTAGATCCGACGGGTGTAAGATCTGTTACGATAATTGTGTGCTTTTGCTTCGGTCTGTTTAATTAAAGTTGAAGATCTCTATCAATCGATACACGCTTGTGCAAAAAAATACACCCTCACATCTCATAGAATTGTTACCATAGTCATTCTTACAGATCAGACTGACGTAGACTTATTTGCTGCAATGCAGGCTGGTTCAGGCGTGTTTGTGTGGCTATGGGTTGCGACCGTCATGACACTGCCGGTGCCCACAGCGGGGCGGAGGGCCTCATTTTTCAAAGCCGTGTCATACGGGTCTGTACATCCGGAGCGCTGTCTTGATGTGGACGCCTACAATCCCAACTTCCGTTTGTTGAGTGCCATGGCAATGCTGCTCTTCCCAATCATCTTCTACGCGGTGTATCAGTGCTGCTGCACTGGCTCCCTCATCTGCGCGTGCTGCGTCAGTGCCTGTCGCAAGGGTGACGAAATGTCGAGCTCCCAGCAAAACTTGCGTGATCTGTACTCATCCTCTCGTGTTGAAACTTCTGTCGCTAAATAGGGTCTTGTGTTTAATTTAAAACATTTTTGCGGTTGACTTGATTTGCCCGCATTTTTTCCTTTTTCTTTTTGGTGTGGGGGCTCAAGTGCAGGTGTATTTGTTAAATGTTCTTGATAAAAACGCATCTATCTATTCTCTTCGAGTTGAATTAGGCCTGAGGTATCACAAAACAATGGTCATTTATGTTTGCAAAAGCGTCAAATGTAAGAGACAGATGTTGGAAATGTTTCAAGCATGTAACAGCCGGTCTTGGTTGGATTGAAACACAGGCATGCATAATTGTAGGCCCATACATTAACCCTTAGACTCTCGCACCCTGTCCACAAGCATCCTCATTGTGAACCATGCTACCAAAGCAAAAACTTAACCCTTTGATTACCTCACCCTATCCACCAGCTTCCTGTAGTAAGCTGGTGGATAGGGTGAGGTAGTCAAAGGGCTAAGTTTTCGTGGTTGGTGAATACGGTGCGGGAGTCAAAGGGTTGATATAAGTCTCGGAAGTGGGAGCCTTCCAGAGGCCATTTTATCCCAGATCAGATCTGATCATTTTAAAAATGCTTTTTAAGGGCAAAAGACAGAGAAATGGTTTTGACAGTTAATTCTTTTGTTAAAACCAGACAGAACTGAACTTCTGAAAAGAAGACTGATTCCATTCCTCCATGATGACAAGACTGATTCCATTCCTCCATGATGACAATCAGCACTGCCATCAGATAGACAACAAATCAGTAATCATTACAATTACATAACAACAGAGCACACACGTATTCCCCCATTCTTTTCCGAACGGGCTTTTGATATTTAATTTTTTTCCTGTTGAAGTATTGTGTACATTTGAAATAATTATAGCCATAATATGGTTTTAAGCAATCGGCTGGCTAAAAACAACAATAATAGTTTACTTAAAAAAACTTGTTTGCCGTTTACTGTTGCTGCCCTTTTTGCTGGAGAATGTGGATAAAATGCGTGCATTTTCCCACGATAATTGTTTGATCTTACATTGTGACGTATCATTTCTATCCTGTAACAAGTGTGGGGGGCTTTTGAGACATAATAGCGACAGGAACCTCACATTTTGATTGTGGAGTGAAGCAGCAAGCTAAGAAGTGAAACAGAAACCAGCCAGCTCCTGTGTGACCTTGGCAATGGCATCATTCCAGGGTGCCCTGAGGAATGGTCTTTAGGAGTGGGGTCATGGCAGGCGATGCGACCAAGCCATGCAAGCTCATGTTGTTTAATGGTTGCCAGAAGTTGTTCCTGATAGTTGTCAGAAGTGGTCCTTATGGTTGTCAGAAGTGATTCATGATGGTTTAGAGAAATGACTCCTGACGGTTGCCTGAAGTGGTTCCTGGTGGTTACCGGACGTGATTCCCAATGGTTGCTGGAAGTGGTTCCCGACACTTGTCAGAAGTGTTTCCTGATGGTTGTCAGAAGTGGTCCCTGATGGTTGTCAGACGTTGTTCCTGATGGTTGTCAGAAGTGGTTCCTGATGGTTGTCAGACGTGGTTCCTGATGGTTGTCAGAAGTGGTTCCTGATGGTTGTCAGACGTGGTTCCTGATGATTGTCAGACGTTGTTCCTGAGGTTGCCAGACGTGGTTCCTGATGGTTGTCAGAAGAGATTCCTGATGGCTATCTGAAGTGATTCTTGATGGTTGGCAAAATGGATTCCTGATGGCTATCTGAAGTGATTCCTGATGGTTATCAGAAGCGATTCCTGGTGGTCACCAGAAGTGATTCCTGATGGCTGCCAGAAGTGATTCCTTATTGTTGCCAGACGTAATTCTTGATGGTTGCCAGACGTGATTCCTGATGGTTCCCAGAAGTGGTTCCTGATAATTGCAGGAAGTAGTTCCTGATGGTTGCCAGACGTGATTCCCGATAGTTGCCAGAAGTGAATCCTGATGGTTGTCAGAAGTGGTTCCTGATGGTAGCCAGACTTGATTCCTGATGGTTGTCAGAAGTGGTTCCTGATGGTAGCCAGACTTGATTCCTGATGGTTGTCAGAAGTGGTTCCTGATGGTAGCCAGACTTGATTCCTGATGATTGCCAGAAGTGAATCCTGATGGTTATCAGAAGTGGTTCCTGATGGTTGCCACACGATTCCTGATGGTTCCCAGAAGTGATTCCTGATGGTTGTCAGAAGGATTCCTTATGGTTGTCAGAAGTGGTTCTTGCTGGTTGCCAGAAGTGATTCCTGATGGTTGTCAGTAGTTCCTGATGGTTGTCAGAAGTGGTTCCTGATGGTTGTCAGAAGTGGTTCGTAATGGTTGTCAGAAGTGGTTCCTAATGGTTGTTAGAAGTGGTTCGTAATGGTTGTCAGAAGTGGTTCGTGATGGTTGTCAGAAGTGGTTCGTGATGGTTGTCAGAAGTGGTTCCTGATGGTTGTCAGAAGTGGTTCGTAATGGTTGTCAGGAGTGGTTCCTAATGGTTGTTAGAAGTGGTTCGTAATGGTTGTCAGAAGTGGTTCGTGATGGTTGTCAGAAGTGGTTCCTGATGATTGTCAGAAGTGGTTCCTAATGGTTGTCAGAAGACTTGTTATCAAATGAAATGTTCCTTATTGGAGTTAGTCGCTGGTAAATAATGTTTTAATTATGTAGAGTGTGACAAGAGCTGAGAATTGATTTACATTCCTAATTCCTCTTCTTCTTACTATTATCAATGTGCAGTTTTTTTCTCATTCAAACTGTAGGCTTACTGGCTTACGGCTTGCCCGTGAGATAGACCAACATAAACAACTACAAAATAATTGCAGTAAAGTGTATTATAAGAAATGTGCATGTATGGTTTTCAAATTACAAATCTCTCTCTCTCTCTCTATATATATATAGATACATACTCGTATATACACACACACACACATATATATATATATGTATATATATACATATATTCACTTATTGTATACTAGGGAAAACAAAAAACAAAACAAGGCAAAAAACAAACCAAAACACACACACACACACACACACACACAGAAGGCTTGTCCATATGCAGTCATCTTATTTTCTCACTTATACTTGGCAGAGACCCTTACAGTGAAAACTGTAAGTTGCACCACTTACAAACACATTGTGGTAAGTTACTTTGCAACACATCATGCATGAAAGAAATGCCTTAGTAAAGAGAATTTAAAGCACAGCAAGTTGTTCTCTTCAATTGCTTATCCTCCCTACTTCCCAACACTTAACTTACTATTGATTCTTGAGCGTCTCTCTGACCTCTATTCATTTCACTGTGTCTTGCGTTCAAGTCATTTTCACTTGAGTGTTTGCTCTTTGAAATAAATATCTTCCTTTACACCCATATACATGTCATCGTTTCATTACTCTGATTAATTGATCGATTGATTTGGTTCAGTTTTTACGTCAGCACCCACCTCAGGTGATGTGGCCATTTTATTGATAATGACGATTGATTTGGTTCAGTTTTTACGTCAGCACCCACCTCAGGTGATGTGGCCATTTTATCTGATTAATTGATCGATTGATTTGGTTCAGTTTTTACGTCAGCACCCACCTCAGGTGATGTGCCATTTTATTGATTAATTGATCGATTGATTTGGTTCAGTTTTTACGTCAGCACCCACCTCAGGATGTGGCCAATAGGATAACCATCCAGGGAAGTGGGGTATGGCGGACTTATCTAACCCTATACTGACACCACCAGAACAACAATGATGTTAAGATTGGATAGTGAGAAGGCCAGTTTTAATGAAGCGCACCCTGGGATTCGAACCCATAACCATTAGCATGTGAATCTGATGCTAAACCAACTGAGCTTTTGAAGCTCGCTCATTACTCTGAATGTTATGGTGTTATATACATTATTTATTCAGACTTGTTCACACAAATGAATAGCATATTCACAACAAATTTCCCTCACTTTGCTGTTTATTGTAGTATTATATCCCACAGTTAAAACAGCTAAGGGATTACCTGAGAATGTGAAGCATGATTGGTCAAATACAATGACATGCAAAGAGTACAAAAATTCTATAATGGCAGAGAGGTAAGATTACAGGATGAGCGTAAACTTTTCATCAGTACTTGAGAATATTTTTGTTTAAGTCTTTACAGGTAAAATGCAACAATTTAACATTATAATCATGAAACAATGTGTCGGAGAGGCACATAATGATAATCCTTTACTTCTCTCTACTGTGGAGACATGTTTGTTGTAATTATGTAGGCTACTTGGTTGTAATTATGTTTGTTATAGTCATGCAGTTTCATCCCCCACAATTCTGAGAAGAACGTGATCCTGTGCAGTTCTGAAGTTCCCAACATCTGCACCTCTCCGCAATAATTTATAGGCCTACATTTTTTTACAATAATTTTCAAATCATATTTCGGTAAACTGTATGAAGTCAGTGACCTATCTTTTATCAGGTCAGGACGGCCTTCTGGAAACCTGTTCTAGTTAAAATGGGCTTTTGGTAGAATATACTAAACTTGTTGGCACATCTCCAATCTGCTCTTTTCAGGAATGTCAACAGTGGTATTTTCCTTGCAGTTTTACTCAACACTGCTTTTTGAGATGTTCTCCTGCTAATGAAAAATTTTGTTCCTGATTCCCTAAGATTTTGAGATCTGCAACCCATCACATCCGAACCAGCAAGATCCATTTCCAAGATCAAAATCAAGCAGTTAAGCAAGCTGAAAAACGAAACAAAACAAAAAAACCATTAACATGATGATTACCTCAAAGGATCCGTCATGAGAAAGAATATTTTATTAATGAAAATATTCTATGTGTAAAGAATAAGAATATTTTCTAAATGAAAATGTTCTAAGCATAAAGAATATTTTCTAAATGAAAATATTCTAAGTGTGATGTTTCTGATCCTGACATTTACCACGAAGTAATTTTCACTCTGTTTCAGAGTTCTGACAGGAAATTTCAGAGTTTTGACAGGAAACAAAGAAGAAATGCAAATCACCTTGATGACACAGGCATAGACAGACTATCCTATGATAAAATCTTAGAAGAACTGTTCTAAGTTACTCATGAAAATTTTATAACTAGTGTCATGGAACGACCATCAATTAATTTTTCTCACTCTCCAGTGTCTCTTTCTGCTTACACATACACACACATACAAATGCATTAACATGGAAAACAGGTATGTAACATAATCTACTCACAAAAGTGAGTCCTTCAAATGGTAAGAAACTAACTTCCTACACACATAAACACAAATACCCTAATAAGGAAAACATATACATAACAATTTATTCACAAATGTGAGTCTTTCGAGGCATGTGTTTTCATTAGTTGAAAATGTTCACACATCATGTACAGTCACACCTGAAATATGAGACACACAGGACTATCACAGATCATGACTCTTGTCACTGCTATACTGACTTAACAAATACCATGCAGGAATTCAAAACCATAGTCTGCACTCAGAGTAATTTTGCATTAAAAACTTCATATGTTTTCAAAACAGATTAATTCAATCCCGAAGTATGAAAACAAGCTTACCCATCTGAATTTTATCACCAAAGTAAATTTTCACAGATCTGTGGGAGCTTTTTTAATGGAAAAAAACTTATTAATGAATGCATATTTTTTAAATGATGATAAAAGACATGTCAATTTCTTTGCTGTTTGTGCAGAAAAATGCAATAGAAATATTGTTAGTAAGATGTAAAACAATGTCCTAGCATACTTTATGGGGACCGGTTAGTTTGGTTACTTCAACTGGCCAACAATTCCACCACAGCCACAACCACCATCACAATCACAATCGCTACAAAAGACAATGACAGAAAAAGATTCTCCCTCCCTCCTCTCTAGGCTAAACTAATGTCTAACCACTTCTCCATACCACAAAATCCAAAACCTATACAAACCAGAGATTACATATTCTTCTTTTGTTCACTGGCTATGTACAGTCAGGCCACATCTGGTAATGACCACGGCCTATTTTCTCCTATAAATCAATATCCATCTTATCAGGGATACACACAAAAATGGCCAAGGTATCCCTTCTCTTCCTTATGTAAGCTTGCAATGGGTGCCTGTACTCATAACATCTAAACTCATGGATAAGGTTGCCTGTACTCATAACATCTAAACTCATGGATAAGGTTGCCTGTACTCATAACATCTAAACTCATGGATAAGGTTGCCTGTACTCATAACATCCAAACTCATGGATAAGGTTGCCTGTACTCATAACATCTAAACTCATGGATAAGGTTGCCTGTACTCATAACATCCAAACTCATGGATAAGGTTGCCTGTACTCATAACATCTAAACTCATGGATAAGGTTGCCTGTACTCATAACATCCAAACTCATGGATAAGGTTGCCTGTACTCATAACATCCAAACTCATGGATAAGGTTGCCTGTACTCATAACATCCAAACTCATGGATAAGGTTGCCTGTACTCATAACATCCAAACTCATGGATAAGGTTGCCTGTACTCATAACATCCAAACTCATGGATAAGGTTGCCTGTACTCATAACATCCAAACTCATGGATAAGGTTGCCTGTACTCATAACATCTAAACTCATGGATAAGGTTGCCTGTACTCGTAACATCTAAACTCATGGATAAGGTTGCCTGTACTCATAACATCTAAACTCATGGATAAGGTTGCCTGTACTCATAACATCTAAACTCATGGATAAGGTTGCCTGTACTCATCTAAACTCATGGATAAGGTTGCCTGTATTCATAACATCTAAACTCGCGAATAATTCCTACAGTCCACATGACAATCTGCAGCACAAGTGGCATACAGTATATTGTACGTTCAATGCAGGTCATGTGGTGAACTGTACAAGGCAACCAGTATCACAGGTACTGTCTATAATTTTGTGTGGCAGTCTGCAGTCCCCACAGGTGTGCCATAATGTTTTGTGCAACCAGCACCACAGTCTGCGTGGCTAAATTTCAAACACCCGATTCCTCCTGATTCCCAAATTCTGTTTTCTAGGTATCAGAAATTGAAGAACTATACATTTGCTACTGGAAAGCTATACATTAGAGGCTGGAAAGACTGTGCAAGGATATGTACAACATACATTCGCCATTTTGTATGTTACGTCACCTTAAAGAAGTATGCTAGTCTGCTGCAGTGGTTTAACTCAATGGAGATGCAGATTTCTGGAGGTGACAACACCAGGAAATGCACAAACTTTGGCCATTGTTAAAAAAAATCATGATTAAAAAAAAGAAAACATGTTAGGATAAACAAATGATGTTTGCTAGAAAGTTTACCATTTGATTTACTATCATACCAAAATAGGAAGCAATCCATTAAGATTTTTTCATTTTCTTTGATCTCACAGTACATCTGATCACTAAATGGAATTTTTTTTTGTTTTTCGTTTTTGTGAATTCACGTTTTCTCGTATCAAAAGCATGAATCCATGAATTCTCCATCCAAGTCATTGTCTAAATCCTAATCACCTTCATCAAAGTTGCTGTCTCCATCAAAATCAAAACTAAAAATCAATTTCATGACTTCCACAAGTGTTAGTAGTTTTTGTTTGCTGCCATTTTCGCGTTCCACTGACACACACACAAAAAAAAACCGTCTAAAAAAAATTGATCGCTATGTCCAAAGACCGTTTTCGAAGGTCCAAGGGAGGCAACATCCTGAGGGAAACTGTACTTGCTGTGATCAGTTAGTTCCCTTCACTACCAGTATTCAACCCCTCCCCTCCTCCTGAAAAAGTATTCATTTATCTTTCGACAGCAAATTTTCACAAAATATCGATTCACATAATCAGATTTGTGTCCAGCACTTACTGCATTGATATAATACCACCGAGTTAAACATGGTGAACAACCAAAACTGTTCTCTTTAACAAAAAACAAAATAACATAAAACAAAAACAAAAATCACTGCACACTTTATTCTTCTTTTCTTTCCATTCTAAATTCTACATCCCCTCCCAACCACCATCACAGAAAAACCCACCTCTCTTCCCAAAACAAACGAACAAACAGACAAACAAAAAGGTGAAACAATAGAAATCCATTTTCACCTAACAAAACCTTTCATTCTATCTTACAAAAAAAAAAAAAAAAAGGGCCTGGTTAATGGCAATACTAATCATTTTTAACAACCAACATACTGTTGTTATCTTTTGTCCTTTCCAGTGGCATTTCACACAATGTAAACTGACAATAACAACTAATTTTTCTTCAAAATATACATCATTTTCTTTTTTTTTAAACTTGGTAATAGGATCTCATACAACGCAGATTGAAATAAAATTTTCCATTCAAATTTTAAGAACTTTTCCTAGAAAAGAAAGACATGATGGCGTTGATACATTCTTTAGACTGCCATCTCTCTACCAGCAACTCGCACTCAGCTTTGTTCACTTGGTGCAGCAAGTCGCGTTCTGTTTCTCGGTTCAGCGTTTTGGAATACTGTAGACTCTGAAAAATACCGAATGACAAATAATTACAGTTTCTGTTTGCTCCAGAGAAACATCAATATATGTGGATAATTGTAAACACTCCAACTGCAGATGATTGTATATATGCTTCACCTGCCATACTGATGCATATATGCATGATCACAATACACATGGCACATGTGACGTTAGTGCGTATGGAATTCGTTCCGAGTGTGGAGACGTCATCTTGAGAAACTGAAACTGAAACTGTCATATGACTGAAATAAAAAACTGTTTCCAATAAATGCTGCAATCCTCTGCATGAATACCATGCACTGGAAGAGCCTTGAACATCCTTTTTTCCGTAGTTTAAAATTACACACACACCTCAAATCATGAACAACACAACTAATTTCGATGTTTTTTTCTCTGTCTCATCTTACCTAAGCCTCTGGACCATCACCCTCATGCTGCTTATTTCAGTTCACCATCACACTCCTAGTCTACTGAGATGAGACTATCATAAAAGGAGGACATGAAGAGTCACAGAATCTGGGAACATCTATTAACAAGTTAAAAAGAAACATCTGAAGGTGTGGATGGGATCCAGATCACCTATGCCTTGCCACTTTTTGGACAATCATCTCCCAAGCTTCTGGGGAGTGACTGGAGTTATTTCAAAAGGGATTCACAGCGCTCACACAGCTCCATATGCGCTCCATCCAAATCTGCCAGCAATTATCTGACAGATTTACTGAGCCTGCACAAACCCTCTGCACTGGCAAGAGCTCCTGGGGCCACTTGATAGCCATTTCATGAAGGAAAGGAGAGGCTGTCCATGTGCTGCATGACCCATTTGGACCCAGTCATCAGTTAGCTTGTTTACAAACCGAATGTCAAGGTGGGGAGATGACAAACCCTGGGACATAGCCACACAATGTGCACCAACCAGGTCCAGCCCAGCCACCGTACCAAGAAAGAATGGAAGAGCCCTCTCTGGCCCCACTGTGGTCTTCATCTCTCTTTTGGGCAGCCTGCTCTGCCACCAGCTCGCACAGCTACCAGCTCCTATCCCCTTACTATAGTCTTGACAGTTAGCAGTTGGAAGCTCCTAAAATTGTCTTACTTCAACCACAGGGGTTTGAACAGCTGCAAAAATGGCCAGGTATGATGCTCCAGACAGCCCATTTTGCTGTTCAGCAAGGTCTGATATGCACCAGAAAGGGACCCCAAGTTTGCCATCTTTCCAAGCATCCACTTGTCCTTAAATTCATTCAAGCATTGCAGGACTTGCAAATGTCAGGTCAAAATACCCTTGTATGAATCAGACACACATGAAAATAGAATGAAAACATGTATTTATTTACTGAAACAAAACTGGCATATTTTGTCCATTAAATACAGGGTAATACTATTTTCTGACTTATATTTGCTTGAATGCTGGCAGTTAGTTTGATTCAGATTACTCTTGTATGATCAAGACTCTTCCTCTGGTTGATATAATGCACTTGTTTTGTCAGGGTTATAAACAACTGTTTAGATTAATCATCATTCTTCAGCTCAGTTTGTTTTGCTTAAAACCCTCTTAAAAACAACTCCAAGTAGAACTGAAAAAACGACAGTTAAAAACCAAGCTCACAATTGTCATTTCAAGTCAAAAAAATGCAATCCCAAGAGAAAGTATGTAAGACTTTATGGAACACATACAGGTGAATGGATCAGCAAGGCAGAAAATGATGGGAAGAAATGACAGAAAGCAAAGGAGGAAGAAAGAAGCAAAGAGAGTGACAGAAAAGAGGAAAATTCTAGCAGAGACTTTCCAGAAGGTGGGGGTACTATTTACACTGAAAGAGTCCCTGGCGTCCCCACAGGGGGAAAGAAGAAACAAAGAGAGTGATAGAAAAGAAGAAAATTCTAGCACAGACTTCCAAGAAGGTGAGGAAACTATTTATACTGAAAGATCCCCCTGGCATCCTCACAGGGAGTTGGGGGGGGGGGGGGGTTACATACCTGAGGGGGCAGCGAACCATAGTACTCCACTAAAGCTTCGGTCTCCTTCCGGAAAACGTCTTCGGGAAAGACCCTGGAGACCAGATTCCTCTCGCAGGCTTCCTGGGCAGTGATCTTCTTGTTGAACAAGAGCAGCTCCCCAGCCTTGACATTGCCCATTATCTTAGGGAAGAGGTAGGAGGAACAGGCTTCTGGTGACTGGCCCAGCTGGGAAAAGGGTGTGTGGAATGTGCTCTGCAAAACGAAATATGCTGAATCAGCATGTGCTTTTTTGTTAATGTGTGTGTGTGTGTTTGTGACAGAGAGGGAGAGAGAGGGGGGGGGGGGGAAGAAGGGGGGAAAGTCTTCATGCATGTGCATGAATATGTGTGTGTGTGTGTGTGTGGTGTGTGTGTGTGTGTGTGTGTGTGTGTGTGTGTGAAGTCTCTGTATGTGCGTGCGCATGAACATATGTGTGTGTCAAGTTCTACTGGTTATTGTGATCCAAATGATAGATCACACTTATACACTGATAACTTCTAAATAGGCCAGACCTATGGCTCACAGCGAATACCACAAAACATTAGAGAAATCACTGCTGAAAGATTTTCATCTGTATGCATGCTCTCTCTCTCTCTTTCTCTCTCTCTCTCACACACTCTCTCTCTCTCACACACACATACACACCGAACACACCCTTACACAAACCTACATACAATCATAACCTCAAGACTTATACACACAGCCACACAGCCACTCACCCTGTCGACACAGTAGACAGCATCAAAGAGCCCCAGGACGGTGACAGAGATTCCAACAGCAGGGCCATTCACCAGAGCAATCAGAGGTTTGGGGAAATCAATGAATGCGCCAACAAAGTTGCTGAAAGAAAAAAAAACAATGATGTCAAATCATGTATACTGGTCGCCATAGTGCAGGGATCAGCACAACAAGACCTGCGACTAGAAAGAAGGTTGTGGATTTGACATCCCATTAGTCCTGTTAAAATGACGTGATTTTTCAACCTCAGGGTGTCATCAAGAGGGATTCACTGCACTCTGGCAGTTCCACATGTGCTCCACCCAAGTCTGCCAGCACCTATCTGGCACAAAGCCCTATGCACTGGCAAGGTCTTTTCAACCTAACAAGTGACAGTGACAATGGTGAAGAATTTGGACTACCAGTTGATAACGACTTTTGATGTTGAAAATCAAAGCAATTTTCAGTCTGAAAACGGTTTTTGAGAGTAGCAGGAACGGGCAGAGCCAGCGTGGAAAAGAATGGAAAAATTTTCTCATTCCCTACCTCAACTTGAGCAACAAAGCTGAGGTGAATTTATCTATTCTTTTTATTTCTTTCTCTCTGTTTGTTCAAAGTGTCCAACATCACAGATGACAGCAGCATAAAAATTCTACTGTGTGATCAGCTAATGGAACAAATCAATTAGTTTTATAGTGGGTACAAAGTTCAGTGAACATCAACAGCTGCCACAGCTGTCACTCAATCACATTTTACAGTGAACATCAACAGCTGCACAGCTGTCACTCAATCACATTTCAAGCCAGCGTTTTAAAATTTATCATTTTATGACTCAGAGAGAGAGAGAGAGAGAGAGAGAGAGAGAGAGAGAGAGAGAGAGAGAGAGAGAGAGAGAGAGAGGAGGAGAGGAGAGAGAGAGAGAGAGAGGAGGACAGAGAGAGAGAGACAGAGAGAGAGAGAGACACACACACACACACACACAGACAGAGAAAGAGAGACACAGAGAAGCACAGAGACAGAGTAACATAACAACAAAAGCACCGGTCAACTGTTGCGTGTTAAACATGGAAACAACACCGAATTCAGACGGAACACAGCCCAACAGGGACTTTTGACACCAACACAGTCGTGTAAGCAGTGGGCACAGCAAAATAAAGTCATCAGCAAGAAATAAAAAACAACAACAAAAAGAAAGTGAATGGAGAGAGAGAGAGAGTGTGTGTATGTGTGTATGTGTGTGTGTGTGCACAGGTGCCACCATCTGTGAGACTGTGTCTATGTTTGTAAGTGTGACTGTGAGTCTGTTTGTCTATACATGCAAGTGTTTGTAGCTTTACGAGTGTGTGTGAATGTGTGTGTGTGTGTGAGTGTGTATTGTTTACGGTAGAGATTTGTGACCTGCTTCCACAAAAAGGTAGATAAGTCGACTTTTGGTGATATTGACATACATAGATCACTGGAAAGAGCAACAACAAAAAACCCCAAACTTTCTGATGATATAAGAACAAAGCATGTGCAAAAAAAACACACAAAAAATGCAGAAGTTGTGTTTGTTTACATCCAGCAAACAGCAGAACGGCCATTTTGAGGAAAGCAACCTTGAAGTCAGAACAGTTTGACGAAGCGTCAGGTTTTGTTAACACCAAAGATTGCCCTTACAAGCATTCTGATTAGACTCTTTAAATATAATGAGTCAACAGCATAAAAACAGACACTCTCCTGGTTCCATTGCTATATCACATGTTGGGGCTCTGTAAGGGATTCAGTGTTGGCTGGTATAAAAAAAGTGACCTGTTCTGATGCCACTTTCTGTTCGAAATTGATCAGTAAGTCACAAAAAAGGTGAATTAAAAACATTCATGGTGCAAAAAAATGATAAAATCAACTCAGCCAAAAATACACTTAATACATGCACTGATTTAGCAATCCTAAGACAAAGTATGTAAGGCTTTATTGAACACATATAGGTAAATGGACTAACAAGGCAGAAAAAGATAGGAAAAAATGACAGAGAATAAAGGAAGAAGGAAGAATCAAAGAGATTGACAGAAAAGAAGACATTTCTAGCACAGAATTTCCAGAAGGTGGGGGGTACTTAACATTTCCAACAGATGAACCACATTTCCAGAAAAATGAGCTGGTCTGGTAAAGGCTGACAGAGACAGAGAGAGAGAGAGTGAGGGGTGAGGGAGATATAGGTGAAGGGTGTGTGTGTGTGTGTGTGGGGGGGGGGGGGACGCAGACAGACAAGAGACAGAGCTGGACAGACTCACAGAAGAACGTCTCTTCCATTCAGAGCCATCTGTGGGATTTCTTCAGGTTTGACATTGGTGAAGTTGGACAGGTCGTTGCCACTGCAGTAGTAATCTCCTGTCCCTGGTATAACAAACAGTTTAACCTTTCATATTCATTTCCAAAACAAGTGTCACTGCCCGCGCTCAAGCAAACAGGAACCAGAAAAAATACACACAAAAAAGAACCAGAATGTGTATTTAATACAACCACACAAGCATTCTTTCATACAAACAAATAAACGAAAAACACATTTTCAGAGCACTGCATTCAGAGTGCATGTAACTGCCTGTGAATGTTAGTAGATAACCGGCCGTCGCAGTACAATGAGACAGCGACTGAAGCGGGCAGATACATACATTGAATGAGGCCCACATGCTCAGACTGGTGAGTTGTTTACTGCAGGACTAGCTTGAACGCTCACTGTGTGGTGGTTCCCCCGCTCTCCCCAAAGAAATTTTCATTTTTTGCGGTGAGTTTGTTTTCACAAAAAATTGCAGTTTTGCGGATAATTCCCATGCCTGATACATACTGTGGATACTATTCAGCAAGCTGTATGTAGAATCATGGTGCTTCATGCCACAGTATATTGTCCTGTCACAGCAAAAGCTTAGCTTTTGTGCACTCTCTCTCTCTCTCTACACACACACACACACACCACACACTCACTCTTACATACACACGTGGACACTATTATGCAAGCTGTATGTAGAATCATGGTGCTTCATGCCACAGTATATTGTCCTGTCACAGCAAAAGCTTAGCTTTTGTGCACTCTCTCTCTCTCCACACACACACACACACACACACACAACACACACACACACACAACACACACACACACTCACTCATACATACACACTGTGGACACTATTATGCAAGCTGTATGTAGAATCATGGCACTTCATGCCACAGTATATTGTCCTGTCACAGCAAAAGCTTAGCTTTTGTGCACTCTCTCTCTCTCTCACACACACACACACACACACACACACACACACACTCACTCATACATACACACTGTGGACACTATTATGCAAGCTGTATGTAGAATCATGGCACTTCATGCCACAGTATATTGTCCTGTCACAGCAAAAGCTTAGCTTTTGTGCACTCTCTCTCTCTCTCACACACACCACACACACACACACACACACACACAAAACACACTCACTCATACATACACACTGTGGACACTATTATGCAAGCTGTATGTAGAATCATGGTGCTTCATGCCAGAGTATATTGTCCTGTCACAGCAAAAGCTTAGCTTTTGTGCGCTCTGTCTCTGTGTCTCAAACACACACACACACACATACACATACACAAAACACACACACACACCACACACACACACACACACACACACACACTCATACATATACACAGTGAACAGTATTCTGCAAGCTGCATGAATAATCATGGTGCTTCATGCCAGAGTATACTGTCCTGTCACAGAAACAGCTTAGCTTTTGTGCTCTCTCTCTCTCTTTCACACACACACACACACACACACACACACACACACACACACACACACAGAACACACAAATGCAAACGCTGTTCACTAAATTGTACAAAGAATCATGATGAATGAATCCCACCAGTGAGAACTGCCACTGAAACATCCTTGTCTTCAGCAGCTTCTCTTAGAGTAGTGGCAATATCAGTGTACATCTGAAACAAAACGTTTCTTTCAAACACCTTTCTCTTTCTCTTGATAATTCATTTAAATTCTATTATTTTCGTCACAGGGAAAATAAACATATATACATGATCACATACATGATACATGTACATGTTATACACATATACAACAATCTTATTTTCATATAACTTCCTTTCTGGAATTTGTAGAATGCTGGGAAGGTGATGTTTCAACTACTTTCTGAGATCACAATCGGGCTAAGATCAAAATGATCAGGCATTCTGCAAACTCTGCTAAGGGAAGTTATGCAAAACATGACTGAGCTGAGTATTGGCCTACATTCTCAAAGACGTTATTTTTATCATCATCAAAATCATCACCGCCATCACCACAACCATACCAGCAGCAATGATAAATACATAACAGTGATCTATCTGACTATAGTAAACAGTCCTATTCAGCCTAAAGTTTGAATACATAGTAAAAAAAAAGACAAAGAAGACACAAATCATTTTACAGACACGATAATAATATCATTTGTCTATCTGTGTCTACATCTATATACACCTCGTCATAGACACCCCAAGCCCTTTTAAAAACCTTAGTTACTAGGCACATAATTTCTAACAGTAGTTGGTGTGGTGAACTGTTCACTGGTATTGTCTACGTGGGAATAAGTCCACTTAAATTGCTCATACAGCCAACTCCATCCATGTGTCATTATTAAATTTTGATGGTTTCAGAATTTCAGAATTTATCTTATCTCCTTGCTTTTCTCGAAAAAGGTCAGGACAGTAAAAAGGTGACAGGAACAAGTGAGGTGGTGTAACTATGCAAGTGCCCATGCACTCATATATGGCAAGTCTACTTTGTTCTTCACGATACTGCCACTGTTCAACGATACCTATACATGCTATGCACTTTACATTATAAGTGACATGTTAAATCCAGAAATGACACCTGAGAAACCTCAAAGGTACTGCCCATGCACAATGCCTCCAAGCCTCCTACAATGTGATACCTCTTTACTTACAGTACTCCAGTATCAAACGAACATCAAGATATCACCAACACATGTGAATTACATGCAGACATTTGACATTTGCCATGGGTTTTCTTTCAAACCAGAACAGCATTCAAGAAGACGAAAAGTGTTCTTACCAACAAAATGCCTATCAATTAACGTCAGGAAGAGAATTCTTGAGTGTCATATAGAACCGACACTGCTATACAGTTGTGGACAGTCAACACGCAAAGCCAGAACAAGATTGAGGCAGCCGAAATGTGGTTTCTAAGAAGAATGTTGAGAGATCCATGGACAGCAAAGAAAACAAACGAGACAGTCTTGATGGAAGCAGACACAAGAAGATCATTGATAAAGAAGATTAGGAAAAGACAGGCAACCTTTTTACCTTCCTGTAAGAAGCTGGTAGATAGGGCAAGGGAGTAAAAGGGTTAAGGAAACGGAAACTTATGGTACCTGCCACGTCAAAGCGTTCTTCTTGGCAGGGCGGTTGAGCTGAATGCGCAAGACTTTGTTGTTCTTGGTGATCTTCATCCCGACAAAGCGATCTTCTGGTGCCTGTGACTCTGACGTGGCGGACTCTTCACCTGCCAGGCTGTTGATGAGGTTGATGTACTCCTTCTGGGCATCATCCTGAACACACACATGTACATTCACACACACAATTATGTTGTTGTTGTTACTGTTGTTTAAAGCCCAGCCGACTGCGGAGAGCCATATCAGGGCTATGACCACTTCAAAACATACAAAACTTCAAAAGGAAAGAAAAAAAGAAAAGAAAATTAAGTACACATATTAATGCATTAGCGTGTATAATCTAAGGACATGCCCCTGGCGCTGACCACTCCGTCCAATTTATCGCACAGGGGATTTAAAAAACACACCTCAATACAAATATAAGCATACCTAAGGACACCAAAACATATGTAAAAACAGGCATAAACTATCTAAAATTGCTTCCACATATCTCACCTCCCTAGAGCTAAAAATGCACTTAATATATGAACCCACTTATCAATCCTAAGAAAAAGGACGCAAGACTTTATCAAACACATACAGGTGAATGGACCATTAAGACAGAAAATGATATGTAAAATGACAGAAAGCAAAGGAACAAGGGGGAATCAAAGAGAGTGACAGAAAAGAGGAAATTTCTAGCACAGAATTTCCAGAAGGTGGGGATACTATTTATACTGAAAGAGCCCCTGGCATCTCTATGGGGGGGCACATTTATGTATGTGCACATACACACACACATTCACTCACAGACCTACACAACGATGAATGTAAATGGTGACACACACACACACACATACATAAATTGTATGCACATACATGAACACTTGTGTACACATACATGCACAAACATAAAGATGCAACGATGTATGCTAAGATACAAAAGTGATGGAAAGTCGTGTTCTTCCAGTTGTATTATTCATTCACTGCACACACTGACACGAGACAAAGAAAAAAATATTCAACCCAGCACTGAAGACCAAAAGACAATCTGAATCAAATGGATTAGCAACTTTTGTTTCACATAAATAACACCACCACCACCAATAGTAATAATGACAACAACAAGAATACTACTACTACTACCATTAATAACAATCATGAAAAGAGAGAAGAACATGCAAAACCTTGATACAGTTGTCTTGTCAATCAAACCTGTACCTCTACTCTCTTTTTATGCACTTTTGTTATCACCCATACGTACATCAAAACAGACCGAAAAGTAGGTAGATATACTGTACCTGAGACATGATCCCAAGACTGCTCCATGCTTCCCACTTGGCTTTCCCAACAAAGTCGAAGGCACCTGGTTTGGGGGCATTACACTGCCCCTGTGTGGCCTGCACATGTATCCAGGACAATACCATTGCAGAGTAATGGCGGTAGTGTTGTAGCTGTGGTGGTCATTGTTCGTGTTGCTTTAGTTGGTGATGGTAGGGATGAGAATGAAGATGATGATGACATTACCCAACTGACATTAATGAAAGATTTGCAAAGTAATTCAACAAAGTAATTCTTGTTAAACTATGCATGAACATCTCACTCTGAATCACATTAACACTTCCCAAGGACACAAATGTTATACTTTCATAGACACACTGGGAGACAGAAAAAGACAGGTTACAGTCTGTACATGCGCATGCGCACACATACGCACACACACACACACGCACGCACGCACGCACGCACACACACACACACACACACACACATACACACTCCTTCATATTACATACATCAGTGTAAAAGGTTCAGTTATAACCAGTGTATATTCCCCTTTATATAAATTGAAAATAAGGTCTATGTTTTGTGTGACATGCAATTACAAATTAAACACGTGTCCATACCATAAATCTTGGCACTACAGTCGTTCAAATGCAACATGTGCATGAAGGAGACTAAATGCATACCAAATTTACATAATCTATGTTTAAACACAATGAAACAAATCCCCAAAAAACTGAGGACATAAACACAGAGTTTCATTTGAAAATTCAAACATTTAGAAGACAAGTCCTAGTTCAAGGAAAATCAAGAGGACATTTTCAAAATCTAAAGGATGCTCAGGAAAAAAAAAAGGTTACTAATCAGATACACTTTTATTGGAAAAAACAACCAACAATAGCAACAACAAAAAATCACACACAAAAAGTACCAACATGAGAAAATGATGTGAACTGTTACAGACAAGTTGTACAGAGCTGAAATGAATCAAAAGAGACTGATTTTTGAAGAGATATCTTCTAATTTCAGAGTTAGATTTGAAACTTAAAAAAACAAAACAAAACAACTCAAGTTTATTGGCTGGATCAGCTGATATAGACTGGATCAACTTAAGAGTTAAGATTTGAAAGTAACAAACAACAACAACAACAACAAAACTCCAAAACCCCAGTTTACAGGTTTGGTCAGGTGATGTAATTATTCTTTACATGCGTGGCTGCTGTGAACAGGTGACTGTTCTCTTTGCCCTGATGTGTGACCATAGAAGAAAAAACTGAGCATAGACTGCCCCAGCAACAACTTCAATTTGTTTTTCTTCAGTGGATTGTTTGGAATTGTCAAAGCTGGTTTCTTTGAACTGGAAGTTGCTTCACAGAGCTGAAATAAACACTGTCAGAATGAACAAAGCTGCACACGTGCCGGCTTGAAATCATTTCCGTGGTGTTTGTAAACCTATAAAAACTGAAAATTGGATGCAGCCTGGTAATAAACATTGACTACTGTATGTGATTTGGCAAAATACATACTGACTACTGAGTCTGATTTGGAAAAAAAAAATCAATCAGATCCAGTGCTGATTTGACTGAATATTTCAGTCATTTTCAACAGCAATCGGTCCAGAATTCAATGTCCACCACTCAGATGAAACTCTGTTGAAACAAAGACACACATACAAAGCAAAACATTACTTACCTGTTTAAAAAGAGCATAGATTTTAAGTTTGACCATGTTGTCAGGCTCTTCTTTTAAAGTGTTCAGTTTTTCTTTGGCAGCCTTGAACTCTGCATCATAGGCTGGCAATCTTGTGACTGCACTTTGGTGAAAACGGCACACTTGTGCTGAGAGTCCCCTGCAACATTTCCAATGTTACAACTTACATACAGTTATCAATCAGAAAGAAAGGAGAAAGTGAAATATGACACACAGAGAGAAAGACAGATATATAAGAGATAAATAAACAATGAAATGGGCAATTATTCTATTTTCCAATGGTAGAAATTGTAAGATAAATGCCATTTCTGAAATGTGACACTGCTAATTTAATTACACATATGCCAAAATAAACATACCAAAATTCAGTAAATAGATAACAATATAAAACATCATACACAAGGGTATCAAAGAGTAACGTCTGTCATCACTTATGGGGAATAAGAGGACTGATGGAGGTGGAAAATGAGTGTGTGTGTGCGTGTGCATGCGCGTGTGTACATGTGAGCGTGCATGTGTATGTGTGCGTCACTGCGCGTGTGTATGAGAGAGAGAGAGAGAGAGAGAGAGAAAGAAAAAGAGAGAGAGAGAGAGAGAGAGAGAGAGAGAGAGAGAGAGAGAGAGAGGAGAGAGAGAGAGAGAGAGAGAGAGAGAGAGAGAGAGAGTGCAATTGCCTGCAGAAGATAAACCAAAAAATGGAACAAATGTCCAGCAATCCTTCCGGTTCAGGACAAATAGAGCCATGTTAAAGCTAGAACCACGATAAAAACAATTCTAAAACTTAAGTTAAAAAAAAAGTAAAAAAAATCAAGCTCACAATTATCAAGTGTAAAAACTATAATGCATTTTGAAATCTTTTCTATATGTATAATCATATCAGATGAAATGTACTGTTTCTCTTGTAAAAACTAGAAAACTGCATCTTCCGAAGAGGATGCAGTTTTCTAGTTTTCTAGTGCTTATGTCTCATATCATGCAAATCCAAGCATTCAATAAGATGGTGTATGATGCTCAGTAGCTCGTCACATGTTATATATTATGATGATTCTACATTTTTTGGAAAGTATGAATGAGTGCAAGATGTGTGACCCATGTGTAAACTACATACCACTGTCTCTTTCCTACTTTTCTCTGGAACAGATGGGAGAATCTCTTTAAGGTCAGGGCAGACTTGAAAAAGTATGTTCTGTCTACAATTTTTGATTGAATGGGATTTTATTTCTGTTTTAATTTCCTCCTCGGGGACTCCTCAGAGCTCTGGGCACTTTTTTTACCCTTTTTTTTTTTTTTTTTTTTTTTTTTTTACTATTCAGCACCCTGTGAGGAGATATCTTGATGCAATGGTCCATCAATATTATCGCTTTTAGTTTCAGTAATTGCTCTGGCCACTCTTCTTGTTCTTGCATTCAACCAAATATAATGAGTCCTTTCACCCACAGGACAAAGCAGTAGGGAAGTTTTAGTCTTTAATTTTTGTATTCTTGTGTTTATTCGTTTTTGGTCTTACATTTACACTTGACAAAGGCCATTTGGCTGAAAATTTGTGCCTGTCTTGTCTGGTCGTAATAAATACACATTCTGATTTTATTTTTGTGTTTTTTCTAGTTCCTGTTTTGCTTGAATGTGGGATTTGGATTTCAAATATAATCCATTTCTACATTTCTACATAGATTTGGGATTGCCAATGAGGCACTGTAAACCTTTTTATATGGCAAGAAGGCTGAGCAAAGACAATGGTTTTTCTTCACTAGCCCCCTCAAGCACTAGCCATGCAGCCCAAAATTCTGACATCTTCCCACATCTTGGCATCAGAATAGGAGTTGCCACAGTGATCAGAGTCTCTTTTCTGTTTTGATTGATTTGTTTATCATGAGGCATAGGCTCAATGATGGCAGAATTAAATCGGTCACCCCAGGAGAGCCTTCTTCCTTTGCTGTCTGTCATTTCTTCCTATCATTTTCTGCCTTGCCGGTCCATCGATAAAGTCTTACGAATTTTTTCTTAAGATTGATTATTGGGTACATGTATTAAACAAGTTTTTGGCTCTAGAGAGGTGAGATATGCGGAAGCAATTTTAGGTAAATTAGGCCCATTTTTATTTGTTTTGGTGTCCTTAGGTACGCTTAAATTTGTATTCATGTGTGTTTTTTAAATCCCCTTAGCGATAAATTGGACGGAGTGGTCAATGCCAGGGGCATGTCCTTAGATTATGTGCGCGAATGCATTGATATATGTACTTAATTTTCTGTTCTTTTTTTCCCTGTTGAAGTTTTGCAAGTTTTGAAACGGTTATCGCCTGATATGGCTCTACACAGTCAGCTGGGCTTTAAACAACAATAACACTAAGTGCTGTGGTGAAGTAAAAACAATACAACAACAATACAATATTTTATTTATATAGCGCAAAATCTTGATAAAATCAAATCTAAGCGCTAAAACACACACACGCACGCACGCGCACGCACGCACACGCACGCACGCACACACACACACACACACATACGCACGCACACGGCTATAAATGGGGAGAAAGAATAAAAATTAAAAGCTAATCACATTTAAAATAAAATCTTTTTAAAAACACTGACAATTTTGTTTAAGGAGATACATGATTGCAAGGGACTGAAGTCAGAAGGTCCAGCCTACCAGTCTCAGATTCTGCATAAGATGGAGCTGGCTCACAGGCAAGCAGATGAAGATGATCTGGGTGACCTGATTACTCTTACTGTCATTTTTGGTTAAAGAACCATATCAGGGAAAAAAAAGAAGGAAAGGAAAATTAAGTATACATATCAACGCATTTGTGCACATAATATAAGGTGATGTCCCTGGCATTGACCACTCCGTCCAATTTATCGCACAAAGGATTAAAAAAAAACAACCATACCTGAATGCAAATTTAAACATAACTATGGACACTAAAACACATAGAGAAATAGGCCTAAATTACCTAAAATTGCTTCTTATATATGTCATTTCCCTGGAGCCAAAAATGTACTTTATACATGTACCCATTTATCAATCCTAAGAGAAAGTACATAAGACTTTATTGAACACATACACTGATACAGGTGAATGGACCAGCAAGGGAGAAAATGATAGGAAGAAATTACAGAAAGCAAAGGAGGAAGAAAAAACAAAGAGAGTGACAGAAAAGAGGGCATTTCTAGCACCGAATTTTGAGAAAGTGGGGATACTATTTATACTGAAAAAGCCCCCAGCATCTCCATGGGGGTAATGACCTGACTGATGACAGTCGATTCAATGGTTTGATAACTGATGAATCAACTGACATTGCTACACACACAAAAAAACTAATCTTATCTGCTAAAATTGCAAGTGATTTAAAGTCAAACATTGTGTTTGGGAAGACAACTGAAAATCCAGATGAGAAATCTGATATTGTGCACAATACAATTCTGTCTTTTCTTGAGAAGAAAATATTTTCCTCTGTCAAAGGCTGTTGGGTTTGTTTCAGATGAAGCCAATGTGATGATGGGAAGGAGACAAGCGGTGGGTATTAAGCTCAAGAGATGTGTGCCTTACATGATCACAACACAATGTGCTTTAGCAATTTTTCATACTGCAAAAGGATGCTCTTATTTGCAGAATTTACAGACAACCTTGAAAACAATATATTCAATTTCTTTTCACACTCTCTTGCACGATAACAAAAGATCAGAGATTATCAAATGTAATATGGCAAATGTGAAGCATTTTAACCCTTTGACTCCCACATGCTCTCCACCAACTGCAAAAACTTAATCTTTTGATTCCCTCACCCTATCCACCAGCTTCCTGCCTGATGGATAGGTGAGTGAATCAAAGGATTAAGTTTTTGCTTTGCTAGCATGGTTGACAATGCAGCATGCTGGTGGACAGGGTGTGGGAATCAAAGGGTTAAAAGACCCAGCAGTTTTAGATGGCTGAATATCTCTGAAGCAGTGGACATTCTTCATAAGTTCATGGAAGCTGATCAGTACTAATGCTGGCCATAAACCATGAAGCAATAATCAACAAGACACCAGAAACCATTGGCATTTTTTGGAAAGTCAGACAGCCAAGCCTCCTACTTGCTCTCTGCCTCCTGAAAGATGTCCTGAGCCTGATCACCAAGCTCACTAAGGTGTTCCAAGAGATGCTGTTGGCATACAGGTCTAATGACAAGCATGCTTTCTACCACTCTTTGTTCTCTCAGAGCCATGAAGGTTGAGGATAGCAACACAGTCACTCTTTGCTCTCTCAGAGCCATGAAGGTTGAGGATAGCAACGCAGTCAAAGAAATGGGGACGACAATATTCATGGTGTTACTGTGGCTTTTTGTTTCATGGGGATGACAATGTTCATGGAGCTGATGTTTTCAGTTTCACAGTCAATGTGTAAATGGGGATGACAATATTCATGGGACTGATGTTTTCAGTTTCACAGTCAATGTGTAAATGGGGATGACAATATTCATGGGGCTGATGTAGCTTTCGCAGACAATGTGTAAATGGGAATGACAATGTTCATGGAGTTGCTGTGGCCTTCACAGACAATGTGTAAATGGGAATGACAATGTTCATGGAGCTGATGTAGCTTTCGCAGACAATGTGTAAATGGGAATGACAATGTTCATGGAGTTGCAGTGACCTTCACAGACAATGTGTAAATTACTAAATGGGAATGACAATGTTCATGGAGCTGATGCAGCTTACACAGACAATGTGTAAATGGGAATGACAATGTTTATGGAGCTGATGTGGCTTTCACAGACAATGTGTAAGATCAGTTTTCAAAACTATGAAAAGTATATCTGGATGCAATTGTTGCTCAAACTGAAAACAAGACTTCCATACTTGTGCTGAAGGCTTGCCTGGCTGGCTGAATATTGTGCTGAATCCTGCTTGTATCTTCAGTGCATCCCGCCACCTTGCCAGTTTAGGGGAGACAAGCTTGAGCACATTATCCAAACATATGGCAAAATAAAACAAAGAATGACAGGCCCCAATGACTCTCTCATCAGTGAGGAAAGGATTGAAACGGAAGCTTACATTCATGTCTCTTACTGCTGCACACAAACTGTTGAAACTGTCTGAATTTTGTGTAGGTCATCTGAAATCAAATGAAAACATCCCCCTGACTTCTCTCTGTCTGCAGAGAATGTGTCGGCTGTGCCATACAGTTCTGTCCTGTGAAAGAGGGTTCAGCACAAAAAGCATACAATAGAACAGGCTAGGACTAGGAGAAGGACTGAAAAGACTCCAGCACAAAATGATGATCAGATCTGTTCTTTCTTCTGCCAATCATCCCAAGGTATTCAGTTCAACAGCACTGTACGTCCATGCAAAGAACGGATGGCTCTAATGAAGACATGATCCACAAAGATATTCAGGCTGAGACAAGATCAGTCAAAAACTGCCAACAGCATCACTGTTAAAATCATTCACTTTATTAATTTCATTCACGCGAGTTCTTAACACCTATTGCCAACAGTGGTACGTGAGTTTGGAATAACTCAGTGAAAAAATAATGTTTAATTTACATGATTATATCTGATGTGTTTTATTAAGTCTGTAATTCACTCCTCTTTTCTTATCCATTTCTTGCTCTGTCTCTTTCTGTGTGTATGTGTGTGAGCCAGTGTGTGTATGAGTCAGTGTGTGTGTGAGTATGTGCGCTTGTGTATGTGTAGGTGTGTGTTTGTGTTTTTGTGTGTGTGTGTGTGTGTTTGTGTGTGTGTGTGTTGTGTGTGTGTGTGTGTGTGTGTGTGTGTGTGTGTGTGTGTGTGTGTGTGTGTGTGTGTGTGTGTGTGTGCGTGTTTCCTCACTGTTTCCCTTCATTTTCAAGTGGTTATAAAGAGTGACCCCTAAAAAATTTTGATGTGAATTTTGTATGCTGAATCTGACCCCCTGATTTCCTGGAAATAATGATCACTGCTTGTCAATGTGAAACAAACCACAAAGAAGCAAGTTTGCTGTCCCCCACCCCCCAAAGTCATGTTCAAAAGCAGAAAGTCAGGTGTAGGCCTAACCCCCTTCCCACCCCTATCTCACACTATCTGACTTGACCGCATCATATACAATTATGTAACAATATACATGTAAAAGTTGATCATGTATGAAAAGTTAAGTCCATCACTCCGTAACACAATCTTGAATCTAAACGCTCGGTGGAGGGGTGGGGGAGGAGGGAGAAGCTGAAGTGCACTGGAAATATTTGGATGCAAATTTTACAAAAAATTTTACATGGGCCTAAGTCACCAAGTGTAGATCGACCTGTAAATCCGTGGTCAAAGTCCACATAGTGACATTTGCCGTTAATTACTGAGCAGACGATATTTTCCCGTAGCTGGCAGATAAAACTTAGATAAGTAGCCTAATCAACAAGTCTAACATCGGCAGCAGACAATCATATGCTTTCAGTTACCAACCTGCTTAGAGACGCCGAAAACCTGAAGAGTTTAGCACAGGTCGCCATCGTGTACTCGGTTGCTGTCTGCTGTACCTCTTTCCAAGCCGACTAACAGCTGACATGAATGTTCGCAACTAGTCTAAACGTAGTTTATAAATGGGAACATGCGTCTTTTTGCAGGAAGCTTCACATACACGATAGGCC
>JAPXFY010000014.1:69578240-69610740 GCA_030674185.1 Monoplex corrugatus
ACCAAATCCTCCTTCCCTTTCACCCACACTTCTTTCGAACTGGCACAACTTACCCTCACCTTCCCCCACCACACTTTCCACCTTCTGTGTTTGTATCGTCCTCCTCCAAACTCTAAGAACCGTCTCACTGACTCCAACTTCATTGACGAATTCCCGGATCTGCTGTCCTACTGTAACTCCCTCCATGGTTCCTACATCATCGCTGGTGACTTTAACATTCATTTTGATCGCCCCTCCGAACCCACCACCTCCAAAGTCATCGATTTCCTGGACTGCTACGGCCTGGTTCAGTGCGTCCACGCTCCCACTCACATTCGTGGGCACACATTGGATAATATAATCCACAGGACTGACCAGACCATGGTGAGTTCCATCATCATCGACCACACCCTCCCATCTGACCATGTCTGCCTTGTTGCTGATCTTCATTTTTCCCGCCCTCCACCCCGCAAAACGTACATTCAAGCCAGACACCTTTCTGCAGTGGACATGACTGTCTTTGAGGCTGACCTTCAGTCTCTCTTATCTGCTTCCCCGCCAACCACACCTGATGACCTCAACTCCCTTCTCCTTGGGCTCCTGGATCGGTTCGCTCCTGCCTGTGGCCGCCTTGTTTCCAAGAGGCCACCATCACCTTGGTTCTCCTCCATTGGGCCTCAGCTGCAAGCGGCCAAGTGTGAAAGGCGCAGAGCCGAGAGACAGTGGCTCAAGTCTAGTCTGACTGTTCATAAGCAAATTTTTCAAACTGCCAACAAAATTGTAAATAGCCTCGTAGATGCCTCTAAATCAGCCTATTACAATGCTAAAATTCTTGCCTGTTCCACTTCCAAACAACTGTATAATATAACTAATACTCTTCTTGGCAAAACTGGCTCTTCTCCTCTTCCATCTCACCTGCCACCTTCTGATCTTCCACAGGCTTTCTCTGACTATTTTTTCAACAAGATTGCTAACCTCAGGCTTTCTCTCGATTCCACGACGAACACTCATGCTACATTTCCTGAACCCCCTTTCTCTGGAATTCCCCTTACTTTCTTCCAACCCGTTTCTGAGGACTTCGTTAAGAAAATCATCATGATATCTGGCATTAAAACCTGTGAACTCGACCCATTGCCAGCTTCTTTTCTCACCCATTGTCTCGATACTCTTCTCCCTCACATCACCAATATCATTAACCATTCCCTCTCAACTGGCTCCTTTCCTTCTTCTTTCAAGTCAGCAATTGTAAGACCTCTTCTAAAAAAGACGACTCTTGACCCTGAGAATTTGAAAAACTATAGACCTGTGTCAAATCTTCCTTTTCTTTCCAAGGTCTTAGAGAAAGTTGTTCTTGACCAGCTGTTAAACCACCTTCATTCCAATAACCTTGTCTATTCCCTTCAGTCTGCTTACCGTTCTGGACATAGTACCGAAACTGCTCTTCTCAAAATCTGCAACGACTTACTGACTACTCTCGACTCTAACAACGTATCACTTTTGACTCTCTTGGACCTATCTGCTGCCTTTGACACTATTGACCACTCTATCCTTCTCTCCCGTCTACATCACTCTTTTGGGCTCCATGATACTGTCTTGAACTGGTTTCATTCTTACATCACCAATCGTCTGCAAGTAGTTTCTGTCAATGGTCTTTCTTCTAATCCTTCCTGTCTGACTTACGGAGTGCCACAAGGATCTGTTCTGGGCCCCCTACTTTTCATTCTCTACACCTACCCTGTCTCCTCTATTGTCCAAGAACACCTGCTTCAGCATCATTCTTTCTCGGATGACAATCAGCTGTATGTCTCTGGGCCTCTCCCTGACCTTCCCATCATGATCCAGAAAACCCAATCTTGTGTAGCTGACCTGAAGGATTGGATGACTGAAAACAAACTGAAATTAAATGAAGAGAAATCCGAATTGATCTTGATCACCCCACCCAAACTCCAAAATCACCCCTCTCTTCCAACCTCTGTCACACTTGTTGACTCATCTATCCCTCTCTCCCATTTTGCCCGTAACCTTGGTGTAACTCTTGATCAAACCCTGTCCTTCCACCAGCATGTGAGCAACGTCTGTCGGACTTGTTTTCTTGAACTCCGCCGAATTGCTTCTATCCGTCACCTCCTCTCAGAAGACACGACAAAGGCTCTTGTCTGTGCATTTGTTCTATCCCGTCTCGATTACTGTAATGCTCTTTTTTCTGGTTCCCCCTCTCATCTCATTAACAAACTTCAGAAAGTTCAAAATCATGCTGCCCGTCTCATCTTCCGCTCTTCAAAATTTAACCATGTTACGCCATTGCTCTGTTCTCTCCACTGGCTCCCTGTTCAGCAAAGAATATCCTACAAGATTGCCTGCCTCTGCTTCAAATCTATTGAGTCTTCCTGTCCTGAGTATCTCACCCATCTGTTACATCTCTACACGCCATCTCGAGCTTTGCGGTCCTCATCTGATACCCGTCTCTATAGTATCCCCATAGTCCGCACTAAAAGGTTTGGGCAGCGTTCTTTTTCCTATCAAGCTCCAACCATCTGGAATCAGTTACCTCGCTCTCTTAGATACTCACCCTCTCTGTCCACATTCAAACGCTCCCTCAAAACTCACCTGTTTCCCAAAACTGGTAATCTCTGCCCCCTTCCCCCCATGTAATGTAATGGTGACATTATAGTGTCTTAGTGTCAATGTGTCATTGTATTTGCATGTCATGCTGTGTGTGTGTTTGTGTGTGTGTGTGTGTGTGTTTGTGTGTGTGTGGGTGCTTCTGTGGGCGTGTGTGTGTGTGCTTGTGATTCTGGTTATATGTTTTGCCATTGTAAACGCTTAGGGCATTAATTTGATTAGGCGTACTAAATGTTCATAATAATAATAATAATAATAAAAACCACGCTCATTGTCACTGCTTTTCACTGACTGAAAAAAATAGCAGATAATGTTCATGAGATTTCCATGTTACTTGCTTCACTATCATGCGGGGAATCATTGTGTTGTTAGTAGTTTGGTAAATAATTCACAAACATGGAATCATATCAGGATATGTGTTTCTTTTTGCAACGACGTTTTGGCTGAAAAATTGTCCCTGGTTTTTGAATGCGATGCGACATGTTTGGAATGAGAGATTTGCTTTTAAAATTTTCTTTGGAATTCCATCATAACCTGGGGATTAAAAAAAAGGAAATTTGAAGCTTTTCAGAGCTTTCTTAGTGTAACAGAGAAGTATAGGTAAGATCGTAAAAGAGATGTATTTGGTTAGTTCTTTTTCAAAATGATGCATTTGGTTAGTTCTTTTTCTTTACAGCGGCCTGTTGGTACGAACATGTGTCTAGGTATAGATAAAACCATGAGATGTATTTGGTTAGTTTTTTTTCTTTAGAGCAGCCTATTGGTACGAACATGTATCTAAATATAGATAAAATCATAAGAGATGTATTTTGTTAGTTCTTGTTCTTTAGAGCAGCTCGTTGGTACGAACATGTACCTCTATGGACATGCTTTTCTGAATGATGTATCCGCTTTGTTGAGCTAATGGATTCTATTTTTACCATAATCTACAGGTCTTCCCATTCATGTGGTAGCTTTAACCTTTCCAGGCCCTGATTTGATCCTTTACGTTGGTATTATTGTGTTGCTGCTATTGTTGATGATGATGGACGTGGTGGTGGTAGTGATGATGTCTTGGACGTGAATAACAAGTAATAGGGGATTTGATCCTTTCATCATCATCATGTGCCCTGCCGCATGGCGTTGGCGATCATGGCCCTCCGTATGGATTTATCCCTTGTCGCTGCAAGTACATCTCCCACCCTCTCTGTCTTCAGCCACTCTGCAAGTCCGTCCAACATTTTCTCCCTGGGTCCACCTGATGTTCTCTTTCCCTCCAGCTTTCCTGTTGTGACCAAGTGCTCTAATTCCCCTTTCCACATAAAACGTCCTATGTATGTTGCTTGTCTTATCCTAATCTTCTTTATCAATGATCTTCTTGTGTCCGCCTTCATCAAGACTGTCTCGTTTGTTTTCTTTGCTGTCTGTGGAACTCGTAACATTCTTCTTAGGAACCACATTTCGGCTGCCTCAGTATTACATGTATTCTGGGTTTGCGTGTTGACTGTCCTCGCCTCAAAACCGTATAACAGTATCGGTTCTATATAACATTCAAGAACTCTCTTCCTGACGTTAATTGATAGGCATTTGTTGGTAAGAACTTTGATCCTTTATATTGGTATTGCTGTGTTGTTGTTGCTGTTGAAGTTGATGGTGATGGTGGTGATGGTGGTAGTGATGATGCTTTGGACCTGAATAACAAGCAATAGGGTCAGAAGTAAAGGAATGCAAACCCAGACACCGTTGTAACTGCCCTCGATGTGGATGACAGTATCACCGATGTGTGGATGGGATTCATATCTTCCCTTCTGATGTCATTGTCGATTCGATGGACATGCATGATGGTTGTCTGTGTCTTTTCAAGCGTGCATGCGTGCGTGCGTGTGTGTGTGTGTGCGTGTGTGTGTGTGTGCGTGTGTTTGTCTGTGTGTATGTGTGTGTGTGTTTGTTTGTGTGTATGTGTGTGTGTATGTGTTGTGTGCGAGCATGTGCATGTGTGCATGGTGTTTATTTGTGTGTGCGCGTGTGTGTGTGTAGGTGTATGTATGTGTGTGTGTTGGTGAGTGTGACAAAGAGCTGAAATAAGCAGCATGTGGACAATACTGGTGAAATGATGGGGAAAATGGGCCATTGACAAATATTCAAGCCATTTATCCTGGAAATATATAGTGTTCACATACACACCTATGGACATACAGACAGACAGACATACACACACACACACGTATATACATACATGCATATATATATATATATCCATCTATATATATATATATATATATATATATATATATATATATATATATATATATATATGTGTGTGTGTGTGTGTGTGTGTTTGTAATAAACTTAGAACTCTTACAGTCCTAAATGCAATTCCTCATCACATTAACAGAAATCTGAAAATCTTCAAAACATGCTAAAAACAACATATTCTAGGAATTCAAAGAATTACAATAGAACTTAAAAAACAAACAAACAAAAAAACAACAACAACAACCAAGCATCCCATTAGCCTTTTCAACCAAACCAAATGGAAGAACCAAACCAAACCAAACCAAACCAAATGGAACAACCAAACCAAACCAAACCAAACCAAACCAAACCAAACCAAACCAAACCAAACCAAACCAAACCAAACCAAACCAAACCAAACCAAACCAAACCAAACCAAAGGGAACAACCAAACCAAACCAAACCAAACCAAATTAAATCAAACGAAACGAAACGAAATCAAACGAAACGAAACCAAGCCAAGCCAAGCCAATTCAAGCTAAGCCATACCAAGCTGAGCCCAGCTGAGCCAAATTGAACCGAATCAAACCAAATTAAACCAAACGAAAACTTTCATAACAATATTACAATCGGATGCGTGTCGAGATAAGTGTCTATCTCAAAAAGGAAAACCACCAGAATCCAAATCAGTGCAGAGGGATAGCACTCGACAGCTCTTTTGGAAAATTCTTTTGTCAAATTCTGAACAATAGACTAAACAATTATCTGCAAGACAACCAACTATCGATAAACGAACAAGCTGGATATAGAAACATACCAAGAATCACTGACCATATCTTCATGCCGAAAAATTTAATTGATGTCGTCATCATCATCATATAAAAAAAGAAAAGAAAGAAAAATTAGACTGTGTAGCTGTTTTGTTGAATTTCAGAAAGGCCTTGATAATGTGTGGGCTGAAGCTGTCAAGATGATATTGTATAGAACTGGAGTCAAAAGCAACTGTTTCTGTGTCATAGGATAAATGTACAAAAATGCCACATTACGTATAAGAACCCAACATGGTGTTTCGCCTAATAGACCATTACAATCAAGAGTACTTCAAGGACACACAATAAATCCTATACTATTATTACCAACTTGCTTACAAGACAGTGATTCACCACATTTCAGCGAATCTAATAACATGTGTCAGAATATTTCTTAATGAGTTAAACTTAAAGGAAGAAAGAGTTTGCAATTGCCGAAGAGACATAGGAAGTTCGTATGGACCAGACACAGAAAACGAGAGGCAACAGACTGTGGAACATCTGTATAGGGGAGTTTGTAAACAAAAAGTATCAGAAGCAGAACGGAGATAATGGGGAGGCCATACCCTGAGCCCAGGTTTTAGTATGAGCAAGATGTATACGTGATAATTCAGGTATGATATGCCTGAAATGGAAGAGGTATGACACATGTTCTCAGTTTTTTTGGTAAGGCCTTACACTTGGCATGTTTGTGTGTGTAAAGACGAGTTTATTCGGCAGAATGGAGTTCAAGAAAACGCTCAACACGCTTCACTGGCTAAACTCCACACCCACCTGAAATAGCAAGGAAGGACATAGAGGGTCTTCACGGTTGTCACAGACACTGGATTCGGTAATTCATGCTCTATCTGCTTTGACAGTCTTTCTACTGCACAGCTTCCAAAGCGTTTCTCTGTATCGAGACCCCATGGCGTAATACACAAAGACATTGAAGCTGGCGTTGATAAAAGTTAACACTTCAACGATCCAAAGCAGGGTCAAGTAAAAGTTATGATTCCGTCGTTCAGCGTTTACTTCTGGAAAAATGAGCCAGGTAAAACGAATCGTAGCTGCAGGACCCACACAGGCGATGAACAAGATGGAGTTGCCGACTAACATTTTTGTTAGCGCCACTTCCTGTTGAGAAAGTGATGCCATTGTCCCAGCCCGCCATGTCATGACCTGACGAAGTTTCATTACAGTAATTATCGTTGATGTTGTCACTGTCGTTATCACAACGCTAGGCATGCCAACACCAAACATAATAGCATCCAGATAGTTGATAAACTCTGAGTGATCTTTGTATGATTGACTGACAATTAAAGTCTGTACCGTTTCACCAGAGCCTGGATCATAAAAACACCCAACATAATATCTATGTGACACAAAGAAGAATAGACCTATCATCACCACAAACACAACAACAATAATAACGGCCATTGTTCTAGTCCGCATGAGAGTCTCGTACTTGAGAGGCCTGAGGACACAGTAGCATCTCTCTACAGCAATAATGGCGGACAGGATGGGAGAAACAGTAGACAGACCCGCTAAACCTACGATATCATGATCAAATATGAAGGTAAGCATGGGACCATAGTCTTCTTTTGTAGTAAACTGCAAACAAAGCTGCTCACCATGCATGCACATGCAGACAATTAGATACAGTCCATCAGCTAAGGACAAGGCAAACAGACACAGGTTGACACGATCCTTAAGGCCCTGTTTGTAGAACACCGCCATGTTGATGACGTTTCCTGGTCCTCCAATCAGAAACAAGAATACTAGCATGTTGTTTTTAAATCTACGTGTGATGTCTTCCACTTCAGCACTGACAATGTTATCGGAATTGTTCCAAGGTATAAATTCCATCTCGTTAAATCTGATTTCAGTGCAGCCATGTTGAATTGACATGTCTTGAGTGACATTTGGCAAGTGACTGTGGATTGAAAGCGTATTTTGGGTGATACCAGTGTTACTATTAGTCTCAAACTGGATGGAAGAGTTTAGCGTGGTACCATTCAGATCTTGTGCCATACTGACGTCTACTAAAGTTTCACAGTTTTATGGTGTCTACAGCTTTAAGACACATTTACAGTCTACAGCCTTAATACATTTATTTGTAAATAAACTTTTAAACAAAAAGCCAGAGACACCAGTCAAACATTGTTTATAAACGTAGAATAAAAGTGGTTGACGTTTGATGTACCCTCATCTTTACCATGCAGGTTGACTGTGTAAATTGTCTTCTCTACCGTCAGAAATATTTGCAAATTACACATACAACCCTTTCAAAGATTCATCCAGATTTACAATCAACATTTTTTAAGAAACACAATTTACAACACATCTCACTTTCACCACAGTTGTTTTCATATCAATGAACCCATCTTAAAGAACAGTCTCAATCAAGAGAATATCAATTCGTATAATCCCTTCATTGTTTAGAATATTATCATACTGTCATATATGTTTTGTATTTTGTCATATATGTTTTGTATTTTATAGGTTTTCTGTATGTAAACAGTATTTGTTTTGTATGTATAGACTGTTGTTACTTCTGTTATCACATTGGTTTTTGATGTTTGATTATTGCATAGCAAAAAGATAAATAGTTTGAAGAAAAAATTATGTAAGGATGTTGACTTATGCTTAGATCTTGATGTTCATTTTTGAACCTCCAATGTATAAACTGTCATGATATGTATTCTGTATGATGCACAGAGTTCGTATGTCGGCGATGTCTTTATATACATGTACATACATACATTCATACATAAATACATACATACATACACACACACACACACACACAATATATATATATATATATATATATATATATATATATATATATATATATATATATATATATATATGATTTTTCATCGCTTGCATATTTGGTGTCCGTTTGATGTGGAGCAAAAAGTGAATCAAAAAAAGTTTCTTAACAAATTTGTATAATCAAAGAAACCCCATATGTACATGTTAATGGTTAAACTAAAGGCAGACACACTGTCGTTACCATGATACTGACTTTTCTTCTTCTTCTAATCCTATGAGTAATGTGAATCTTTCCGTGTCTTACCAGATGCAGGAGCAGACAGAATCCCCCATCCCTGCCTCTGGTATATGCATCAGCAAGCAGCTTAGACATGCAGAGAGTTTAGCGTTTGATATCTGCTTCACAGATCTTATTCTGTCAACCTCGGCGATACAGACTCTGAGAGAAAAATCTGTTAAAAGTTTATGTACATGCAAGACATGTTCATACTGAAGCGAGTCCATGTGGATCTTCAAAATACACCAACCAGCAGCAGTCTGCTAAAACTGAAATGAAAAGGTGTTGTGTTCTAAATGGTAACTGAATTGTCAGTGAATGAAACAGTCCTTCTTCAGCTTTATAGTTTCAGTTTCTCAAGACGACGTCTCCGCGCTCGGAACGAATTTCATATGCACTAACGTCACAGGTGCCATGTATATGGTGATCATCGCTCATGCCTTAAGTCTGCACATGAACCCCATGAGCTGGCCAGGTCCTGAGGCCCTACCTAGGTTATAAAAACAGTATTTTGATTTTTTTCATCAACTTTTCTTGACACAAAGAGTAAAAAACTTTTCTCATTTACACAGCAACACTGAGTATTTATCTTGACAAGAAAGTTGCCTCCCTTGATGAGTGTATTTTGAGTTTAAAAAAAAAAAAAAGCGAATAAAATTGTTTGCATTAAAGTTGAAAAGGAGATACACAAAACCAAAGAACTGGCCACAATGATCCAGCAGTATTCAAGTGCTAAATTTCTTAGCATTTTACTACCCAACAGAACGTTGCGTCTTTTAAAACGGTGCTGGTCCATACTCTAGTGTGAACAAACTTCCTCAATCCACCCGGCTGTAAATGGATATCTGATCCACTTTAGGAGTGGTAAGATAAACGAGTTAGTGACAGGAGAGAAGTTCTCTCTGTCTCTGTCTGTCTGTCTATCTGTCTGTCTCTGACTCTGTCTGTCTATCTGTCATTGTTTCTCTTTCTCTCTCTCTCTTCTTCTTCTCTCTCTGTGTGTCTCTCTCTGTCTCTGTCTGTCTGTCTGTCTCTCAAAAGTTCTGCATTATTTTGACTTTTCATGCAATTATATTTCATTTCTATTAATAGTAAAGACTCTCCAGGGGCAGTACAGTATATACCTTGTATTTTCAACGAGCGAAGTATGGTGTATGTTTTGAAACGGATATAGCCCTGATATGGCTCTACACAGTCGGCTGGGCTTTAAACAAAACTAACAACAGTAACAAGAACAACTGCCTGCCTCCCTTACGACCGTTCTGGTTCTTGAGGGAGCGCCGTCATTCCAACCATTTAAACACGTTTGAAAGACGAATGCAAATATTCCATTTATATCATATATACACAGTTAGACTCTTGTCATACGGTACAGTTTATTATTGATGCGTTGAAATAACAGAAAACTTGTTTGCGCATCTAGGTCTTATATCAACGAGGGCTAATTCGCATTTTCAAAAAGGTATAGATTTGCACCGGCGAGGGTACACGTGAATATCTCTCTCTCTTTTTCTCTCTATGTGTATTTGTGTGTGTGTGTGTGTGTGTGTGTGTGTGTGTGTGTGTGTGTGTGTGTGTGTGTGTGTGTGTGTGTGTGTGTTGTGTGTGTGTGTGTTGTGTGTGTGTGTGAGTGTGCATGTGTGCGTGCGTGCGAGAAAGTGTTTGAGTGTGTGTGTGTGTGTGCGCACGCGTGTGAGAATGTGACTGAGTGTGTGTGTGTGTGTGTGTGTGTGTGTGGTGTGTGTGTGTGTGTGTGTGTGTGGTGTGTGTTTGTTTGTTTGCTTGTTGTTTGTGTGTGTGTGTGTGTGTGTGTGTGTGTGTGTGTGTGTGTGTGTGTGTGTGTGTGTGTGTGTGTTGTGTGTGTGTGTGTGTGTGTGTGTTTGTGAGTGTGGTGTCCGTGTATGTTTGTGCTTGCGAGAATGTGTTGGATCGTGTGTGTGTGTGTGTGTGTGCATGCGTGCGTCCTGCGAGAATGTATTTGATTGTGTATGTGTGTGTGTGTGTGTGTGTGTGTGTGTGTGTATGCACACGCGTGCGAGAATGTGACTGTTTTTGTGCATGAGTGTGTGTGTGTGTGTGTGTGTGTGTGTGTGTGTGTGGTGTGTGTGTGTGTGTGTGTGTGTGTGTGCGTGCGTGCGAGAATGTGTTTGATTATATGTGTGTGTGTATGTGAGTGTGTGTATGTGTGCGTGTGCGTGCGTGTGTGTTTGTGTGTGCGCGTGCGTGCGTGTGAGAATGTGTTTGTGTTTTTGTGCGTGTGTGTGTATGTGTGTGTACATGCGTGCATGAGAAACCATACACATTAAGTTTCGTGTTTATATTATGCACTATTTGTTCTTTCTTTGTAAAGATTGTAGACTCACACACGTGCACGCGTGCAAAAGCACACACACACACACACACACACACATACACACACACACACACACACACCACACACACACACACACACACACACACACACACAACATACACACACGCGCACAGGCGCACACATCACTCAAGCACTAACCAGTCTTCCAAGTAAAGCAAACAAACGTAGAGGAAAGCATACTAAGCATTGAAATTGGAATTCTGAGATTAAAAGCCAAAGCAAACAGAGCACATAAAAAGGAACAAAAAAGTTAAAGGCATGATTTTTTTTCTACAATGGAAAAAAAAAACAATTCTTTGTATCACATGGAAATTTGGACCTGTTTTTCAAAGTTTGTTCAGCAGGGATGAACTGTTTCGGATGATTTCACATGTATTCAGGTGATGTCCTCCAGAAACATCTCGATGTCTGCCAGAAACATCTCGCTGCCGATCTGGACGACTTTTTACTTACTTTTTCAGACCACCTCTACCCGGAGAAATCGCCAGGAGATGAGGCTGCGGCCTGCACTGATTAACCCCTTAACTACCGCACTCGGTCCACCAGCATCCTGCATTGTCAACCATGCTAGTAAAGCAAAAACTTAACCGTATTGATTCATTCACCCTACCCACCAGCTTACTGTAGGAAGCTGATGGATAAGGTGAGAGAGTCAAACGGTTAATTTTTTTGCAATAGGTGGATAGGGTGCGGGAGCCGAATGGTTAATGGGGAGCCTGGCACAGTCATGTTATTGATGTGAAGTTGCCTGTCACTTCATCTATGTCCATGTATCCAGCGCTGCCATGGTAGTCCTCTAGCTCGGAAGCCTGAATATCTGATACCTGTTGAGCACCTGAGACCTGTTGAGCACCTGAACCTGTTGAGCACCTGAGACCTGTTGAACATCTGATACCTGTTGAGCACCTGAGACCTGTTGAGCACCTGAGACCTGTTGAACATCTAAGACCTGTTGAACATCTGAGACCTGTTGAACATCTGATACCTGTTGAGCACCTGAGACCTGTTGAGCACCTGAGACCTGTTGAACATCTGAGACCTGTTGAACATCTGATACCTGTTGAACGTCTAAGACCTGTTGAACATCTGAGACCTGTTGAACATCTGGGACCTGTTGAACATCTGAGACCTGTTGAACGTCTGAGACCTGTTTCTAACACGCTAGGCAGAAGCGTTGCTTTGTTCCACATAGCGGCATTCAAAACAGCATTTAAGAAGATGAAAAGCATTCTTACCAACAAATGCCTATCAGTTAACATCAGGAAGAGAGTTCTTGAATGTTATATAGAACCGATAATGTTATACGGTTGTGAGACGTGGACAGTCAACACACAAAGCCAGAACAAGATTGAGGCAGCCGAGATGTGGGTTCTAAGGAGAATGTTGAGAGTTTCATGGGCAGCAAAGAAAACAAACAAGACACTCTTGACGGAGGCAGACACAAGATCATTGATAAGGAAGATTAGGAAAAGACAAACAACATTTATTGGTCATTTTATGAGGAAAGGAGAATTGGAGCACCTGGTCACAACAGGAAAGCTGGAGGGAAAGAGAGCACCAGGTAGACCCAGGAAAAAATATTGGACGGACTTGCAGGGTGGCTGAGGACAGTGAGGGTGGAAGATGTGCCGGTAAGGGATATATACATATGGAAGGCCATGATCGCCAACGCCATGTGGCAGGGCACTTGATGATGATGATGATGAGCGGCAAGCGTGGCTAGGTATTCGCTAGGTAAGGCTTGGTAGCATCGATAGGATCTTACCGGCGAGGTAAGATGGCGGCCGTGCATATCACCTTTGTATTTTGATGAAGGCTGTCTTCTGTCGTGAGACAAGCTCGGTATATTGGCTAAAAGTATTTACATCTGCCTGACATCCGTTTCTATGCATTTTTAAAAATCACCATCGCCACTCGCTATCTCGCCATTTGCGCGCTTGTATGCTAGCGTATAAGAAAAAAGGCCTTTGGTATTGTGCGCTCAAAAAGCTGACTAGTTGACTGACATCCTACTTACGTGGCCGAACCATTTGATCCTCTGTTGTATAATGTGATGGTAGACACGTATTGTTTCAACATCTCTAAACTAAGCAGCATCGAGAGGATCGTGCCAGCGAGGTAAGATGGCGGCCGTACAAATCACCTTTGTATTTGATGACGATTCCGTGTTCTATCGTGAAACTAGCTGCAAGTACATCTCCCACTCTCTCTGTCCTCAGCCACCCTGCACGTCTGTCCAATATTTTCTCCTTGGGTCTACCTGGTGTTCTCTTTCCCTCCAGTTTTCCTGTTGTGACCAGGTGCCGTATGTGTTCGATAAAGTCTTACGTAATTTCTGTTAGGAGTGATAACTAGGTGCTTGTATTAAGTGCATTTTTGGTTCAATGGAAAAGATATATGCGGAAGGAATTTTAGGTAATTTAGGCCTGTTTTTATATATGTTTTAGTGTCCTTAGTTATATTTAAATTTGTATTCAGGTTTCTTTTTTTTAATCCTCTTTGTAATAAATTTGCCGATTGGTCAACGCAGGAGCATTTCCTTAGATTATGTGCGCGAATGCATTTCTATGTATACTTAACTTTCTTTCTCTTTTTTTTTTCTGTTGAAGTGTTATGTGTGTTTCGAAATGGTTATATCCCTGATATGACTCTATGGCTGTGCTTTAAAGAAAAATAACAACAATCTGTAGGCTACGCGATTGTGCATGTGCGTGTACAAAAGCGTGCGTGCATATGCCAGCACCGCTTGTGCGTATGCACATGCATGTACGCACATTTGTGAAGTCTTCCTATGGACGAAGAACCATATGTGTCGCATTAACACCTCACCCCCGTCTTTCCTTCTCTCTCTTTACCTTAACTTCCTTCCACATCTATTATCCCCAAGCAGAACCTTTAAGTAAAATCTTGTTGCTGTTGGTCTTTTAGTGTTTGTCTCTGTGTGAGTGTGTGTGTGTGTCCTCTATCTCTGTCTGTCTCCGTCTGTCTGTCTGTCTCTCTCTCTCTAGCTCTCTCTCTCTCTGTCTTCTGTGTGATTGTAATTGTGTGTGGTGTGTGTGTGTGTGTGTGTGTGTGTGTGTGTGTGTGTGTGTGTGTGTGTGTGTGTGTGTGTGTATGTGTGTGTGTGTGTGATTGTGTGTGCGTGCGTGCGTGTGGTTGTGTGTGATTGTGTGTGTGTGTGTGTGTATGTGTGTGAGTGTACGTGTGTGCGTGTGTGTGTGTACGTGTGTGTATGTGTGTGTGTGTGTGTGTGTGTGTGTATATGTGTGTGTGTGTGTGTGTGTGTGTGATTCTATGTGTATGTGTGTATGTGTGTGTGTTTGTGTGCGTGTGTGTTTTTGTGTGTGTGTGTGCGTGTGCGTGTGCTTGCGCGCGCGTGTGAGAAAGAGTTGTGTGACAGCATGAGAGAGAGAAGAGACGTCAATGTGACAGTTAATTAACAGTTTAAAAAGAAACACCTCGAAAGTGCGGATGGGACCCAGAGCACCAATGCCTCGCCACTCTCCGGACAATCACCTCCCGAGCTCCCGATGCCACTCGATAGCCATTTCATCGAGCAAAAAGGGGGCTGTCCACGCCCTGCATAAGCCATTTGGACCCAGTCATTAGTTACCTTATAACTCTCTTCTATGGAGAATATCAGAAGGAAGATGGGGGTGGAGGATGGGTTGAGGGATATATAACCTGGTTGTTGTTTTTGACTTGGTGTTAACCCTTGACATGACTCTAGTTGTCGGCTGGGCTATAAGCAATATGAACTTGAACTTGAGGGAAATGTTATTGTTACTTTGTTTAAAGCCCAGCCGACTGCGTAGTGCCATATCATGACTATAACCGCTTCAAAACATACAAAACTTCAACAGGAAAAAAATTTAAAAAAAATTTAAGCACACACTTCAATGCATTAGCGCACAATATCCAAGGCGTGCGCCGACCACCCCGTCCAACCCATCGCTCAGGGGATCCAAAAAACCACATCTGAATGTAATTCCAAGCATACCTAAGGACACCAAAACATAAAAACAGGCACAAAGCACCCAAAATTGCTTCCGCATATCTCACCCCCCCCCCCCCCAGAGCCAAAAGGCACCCAATACCCAATTATCAATCCTAAGAGAAAGTACGTACAACTTTATCATCGAACACATACAGGTGAATGGACCAGCAAGGCAGAAAATGATAGGAAGAAATGACAGAAAGCAAAGGAGGAAGAAAGAAACAAAGAGAGTGACAGAAAAGAGGAAATTTCTAGCACAGAATTTCCAGAAGGAGGGGATACTATTTATATTGAAAGAACCCCCGGCATCCTCACGGACAATGAAGTATGTTGGGAAGCGAATGGGAAATATATGTTACGGTGATCTTGAGGTGGATATCACTACATTTTTTTTATAATGGGTCATTGCAGTTAAAGAGCTATATTTCACTGCAGTTTCAGTTTCAGTTTCATTTTCTCAAGATGACGTCTTCGCGCTCAGAATGAATTCCATATACACTATCGTCTCAGGTACCATGTGATGGAGAAGATTCAGAACTAATCTCGGCACAAGCCTCAAGCCTGCACGTAAACCCATGAGCTGCCTAGGTCCTGAGGTCTTACTCAGATAGTTCCATGATCCTGGGGTTGTAGGGGACTGATATGGCAGAGACCTCAGGTTTTCGCGGGGCCAGCACCACGAAGGCGGCGCCCAGCCCCTTTCCCTCGTTCAAAGTCATATTTATTTTCACTTTTTTTTTACTTAAACCATGACTTCAAAAAGGCGAGAAGGCTATGTGGTCTTCAAGGGGTGGGACCTGGGAAAATCAATCTATTTCTCTGTTTTATGCCAAGGCAGCTGGACAGTGCCCTACACTTCACGATTTTAAACTTTAGCGTGCGCAGCCAGAAGGCACACAGGTTCGATTCGTTTCTCGTCCCCTTCCGAAGGACTAGACGTTCACTTCGATTTTCCGGTCAAACTGAGGAGAAAAGTCGAAACCTCTATGGGAAGCGAACCCTGGAACCTCAAGTTTTAGTTAATGGCATGCGAACGTTCGAACCATTCTGCATAACTAGAATTGTTTCAAAGACAGATTGACAAGGAGAGACATGGAACCCATACACTAGGCAGAATTTCAAGACCGTGCCATGACGTGCGTAGGGCTTAAGGACAGGCGTATGACCTCGTCGTCGTCGGCCTCTTTACATCTCAGGAGATGATAGTCTGCACCGGGAGGCGTTGTGGTCATGACGTGCACTTTCTGCTGTGGCTGTGCAGGCCGATTCTTGAGTGGCAATCGATGCTGTGTTACCAGCGAAGCTGGAGTGACCTCTCCAGGTGCAGGCCTGGGCAAGTGAATATGGAGGACGAGCTGTTGCCCATGCAGCAGATCCCCCTCTCCTCGCCACTAGTAGAATCCAGGGGAAAGACGGAGGCCTGTACGCCTGGTACCAGGGGCGACGCAGGAGTTGCCAGAACGAGGTTGTAGACAACAGCGAACTGCCTTAGGGACTCCGACTCCGGATTTTTCCTCAGGGTTGACTCCCGAAGCCTTTCCTATGAGTGGGTATGGCCGCAAGGCAGCGGAGGTTTGAAATCAGAGTTTTCCTTCTCTTAGATGAGCTGTCTTCCCAGACTGATGAGGCCATCTACCCAAAGCACTGGTTTTTCAGGCGCCAGTAACCCGCCTTCACCCCTTCTCCTATCAGTAGTAGCAGTTCCGCCGGGCTTATATCTAAGCCACGCGAGCAGACTAGGAGCTGGACTTAGTTGTCAGAGGCTATTGGAGACGCGCGCCGTGAGGGGCATTTTATAGACAATGGGAGCTTGTCCCCATTGCCACCACTCGGCTATGACAACCTTGGTATGACCTATGCCACGGTTATTTTGGATCTTGACCATGACATGATATCTGTGGCGTCCGTGAATATGAAATTTATTCTGAGGGCAAAGACGTTACGTTATGTTGAGAAACTGAATCTGAAACGAGCGAGAGAAAGAAAATGGAAGGGGAAAAAGAGAGCGAGAGAGAGAGAGAGAGTGAGAGAGAGAGAAAGAGAGAGAGATAGAGATAGAGAGACAGAGAGACAGAGAGAAACACAGAGAGAGACAGAGAACCAGAGAGACAGAGAGACAGAGACAGAAAGAGAGACAGAAACAAAGAAAGAGAGAGAGAGAGAGAGAGAGAGATAAAGAGAGGTAGAGAGAGAAAGAGAGAGAGAGAAAAGAGAGAGAGAGAGAACGTGTGAGAAAGAAAGAAAGAGAGAGAGAGAGAGAGAGAGACAAACAGACAGACAGACAAACAGACAGACAGACAGACAGACAGACAGATAGACAGACAGAGCTAACAGAAACACATACATGCACGCCAGTATCATTGAAAAAGGACACACACTCACAGACGTTACAAATTGGTGACATACAGATGTTACGAATAGGCCAAAACTCACAGATGTTATCTGTTTAACTAAATTTCGGTTTCAATCTGGTATTAGCCCTGATGTGGCTCTAGTGGCTGGCTAGGCTATAGACAATATCGAGGTTTGACAACCAGAACCAAGTATCTCGATTTTCTGATAGTTTTACAGGAGACGATTTTTAACTGGCTTTAGATTTTCGGGGAGAGGCTATATCTACATTTTGAGATACTGCTTTTTGGTTTTATCGATAACGATCAAAAATCAATATCATAGAAAAAAACAAAGTCCACCAAGTGAAAAATCACATCAAAACCAACAGTTCAGAATAAAAAGTGAAAATTGACAAAAGTGAGATAATGGGTTTTGGCTGTCAACCTCGATATGATCTTGAATACATATGGAGTGGGCTTTTGATCAACAAGAACATCAAAACGCTGTAATGGTATACTGCCTGTTCAAGCAGGATCCTGACCATATGCCTGCTAGTGAAACTATTCTTTTGCTGACTTTCGCAATGTGGAAGACAAAGACAAAACGATCGTAGCTGACAACCACACAATAGAAGAGGTTACCTTGGTCAGTATATATCAATGGACTCAGCTTCTAAGGACAAGAGATCAGATCTCGCATTACGCTCGGATGGCAAGCATTCGGTAAAGCAGCGCCATCTTTAGAATAAAGATATGCGATGTATTAAAACGCCGAGTGTAGGACGCATGCATAACGCCGACTGTGACATATGGAGCCGAAACATAGAACCTGACGAAACGTCGGCTCCTAAAACTGCGAACCATGCAAAGGGCCCATGAACGGATCATGACGGAATCACCTGGAAGGACCGGAAAACGGCGGCATGGGAAAGAGGTAAAACGAAGGTCCAAGATATAATAGACACAGTCTGTGAACGAAAGTGGAACTGGGCTGGTCATGTCATTAGGAGATCTGACAACAGACGGACCACCAACGTGACGCACTGGATCCCTCGGAGCCAGAAAAGGAACAGAGGTCGCCAGAGAACCAGATGGCGAGACGATCTAGAAAAATTCGACAAACAATGGACCAGAACAGCAGTTAACCGGCACCAGTGGCGTGCGATGAGGAAGGCTTCTGTCCAACAATGGACCGAAACAAGCTGAGAGAGAGAGAGAGAGAGAGAGAGAGAGAGAGAGAGAGAGAGAGAGAGAGAGAGAGAGAGAGAGAGAGAGAGAGAGAGAGAGAGAGAGAGAGAAAGAGAGAGAAAGAGAAGAGAAAGAGAGAGAAGAAGAGAGAGAAAGAAGAGAGAGAAGAGAGAAGAGAGAAAGAGAGAGAGAGAAGAGAGAGAGAGAGAGAGAGAAAAAGAAGGACTTTTTATAGTGCAATGCATGTTCCCACATCAGACAACGATGACGACCAGATTGAAGAGTTCTGTACACAGCTTCAAACAGTCATCAACGAAGTTGACAAGAAAGACGCCAACATCTAACCAGTGGCCGTGGTGTAGTGGTTAGCGCAACGGACCACCGACTGGAAAGTTGTGGATTGGAATTCCCATCATCCCTTCAAAAATCATTGTGGAATTTTTCGGCTCTGACCAGCTCCTACCCAGAGTTGGGCGTGCAATGGACTCATTGGGAAGACTGGAACCATACAGTCGAGTCTCATCCACTTGACGGATACGTCAGTGAGGGTGTTGCTGAAATCTTCTGACCAGCACCGCAGGTGTCTGTATCTCTCGGGCCTTGTTGACTTCGGGATATATTATGATAGTAAGCGTAGACTACAACCCTGTCGCCAGTCTCAATCGTAGACGGAACTCAATAGTATCATCATTATCATCCTCATCGACATCATCATCATCGCATTGTAAAAACTGTGCTAGCTTCTGTGACAATAAAAATGGTCATAGACACAGGCATAGGTTTTACAATGCGTAGAAAATGGGACGAAAAAAAAAAGGTGAGCACAAAGGTAACCTCCCTGAGTGTGATGATCTTTTAAAAAAAAAGAAACACACACACAAATACACACACTTACACACACACACACACACACACACACACACACACACACACACACACACACACACACACACACACACACACACACACACACAACACACACACACACACACACACAGAGAAAAAAAAGGCGTCCACCTCTTTCAAGATGACTGGAACACCAAGGTTGGCATAGCTGCCCAAGAAGACTAGACGCATTTTTGCAGTCCTATTGTAACGAAAATATCAATAATAAGCGACTAGACCTGCTGGAATTTGCCACCGATAATAACTTAGTTCTTATTTTAATTAAAACTCTTGGTGAACATAACGTATGCCGACAATGGACATAGTACCCCCTAAACTATAACTATCACAGCCAGATAAATTATATTCTTGTGAAGAACCGAAGCAGGTCTGGCATCAGCAGGGGTAAACCAAGGGCGTTTTCTGGACCAATCAATACTGCTCAGAAAATATACTCCACACAGACTGCTCTGGGAGAGTGGTTGCATACGTCATTTGGAGTTCGTCATGGCTGCTTTCGTCTCCCACGCTTTTCAATATATTCGTGAAATGCATCATGACTGACGTATTTAAAAATCATGTCAGCACAGTCATCCTCAGAAACGTGCAGTGCCACCTCAGGATCAACAGATCCATAAATGCTCACTGCACGGCCGTAAAAACAGAATTTGTCTACAGTCTTGATCTCCTTGTTGTTGATAACAATCGGAGGTGACAGTGAGCTAGAAAACTAAAATGAAGCTGATTGAAGCATGCCATCTGTCTTGCTGAAGGTTACTGTAAGAAAGAAGCTGCATCCAACTGGTCAGCGATGTACTTGAAATTGTCGGGCCAGTGCAAGTCATCGGCGAGGATAAATTTCCCTGGGACGGCTTTGAGCACTTTAGGTTTGGCTTGGAGTCTCCGTTAGTAGAAGTTTCCATCTTATTGGAACTCATTCTGCCCATTCTCTTGTACCCTGTGAGCAAGCCAGTGTGGAAGAAAGCAATCGGCGATACAAGCTTCTGAGGGAAACCAAAACTTTCGTAGCATCTCCCACAGGTCGTTTCTATCGACCTTCTGGTTGTCGGTGTCAAATGCTTTGGTCAGCTCTACAAACATCATGTGGGAATCCTGGTTTTGTTCACGGCTCTTATCTTGCTGCTGGCGTATGGCAAGCACCATGTCATTCATGTCTTTCCCAACAAGAAGGCCACTCTGAGACTCAGGAATGTTGAACTTCGCCATGTGGGTGACGACTATGTTATGGATGTTTTTAGCAAGGATCTTGTCCGCATTGCACACGAGATTTTCCCACGATGAGTATCGCATAAAGTCTTATCACCCTTCTTCTTGTAAATGTGGATGATAACAGCATCTTTAAAGTTTTCAGGGACCTCTTTTGCCTTCCATATATTTGTATTTATATTCATTTCTTTTGTCACAGTGGATTAGATTTACTCTATGAAACTCAGGCTGCCTCTCCTATTTCAGAGCGCGTCTCCGCAATGCAGCGCCACTCATTTTTTTTAACAAGACTTCAGAATGGCAAGAAGCTAATTGGCCCTCAAGGGAGGGACCCTGAGAGATCAATCTATCTCTCCAACATTTTATATTAGGGCAGTCGGTCGTATGTCCCGCTTTTCACGATTTTCGACTGCTGTGGGATCTTTAGCGTGCGCAGACCAGAAGGCACTCGGGTTCGACTCGCTTTTCGTCCCTTTCCGAAGGACTAGACGTTCAGTTTGATTTTCCGGTCAAACTGATGAGTAAGGTTATGGCCTCAACGGTAAATGAACCCTGGAACCTCGAGTTTTAGTTATTGGTTGGCGAACGTCTGGACCATTCTGCCATTCTTTTCCATATAGATGGTATAGGGTTATGAGCTACTCAAGGATCATCTCGCCCCCATTTCTGTAGTTATTTGCAGGGATATCTACAACTCCTGGTGTCTTCTAAAGCGTTGTTTACTTCAGGGCTTTGGTACTCTTGGCACTTCAGGGTGGATCTGCCAGTGATTTCTTAATGGCACCAGGGGAAATGCTACAAGAGCATCCTCAGATACTGACGATTCCCTGTTCAGCAGTGTGTTCAGTGCTCAGCCCTGCGTGATAAGATGTTAACTTTCCCTGTTAGTAGAACGAAGGAGTCAGAGGTATGGTTGGTGTTGCAAACACTGTTCGTACACTGTGTGTAAGCTGTGAAATGACTTCATGTCGTTGGCATCAGCCGCAGACTGGAATTCTTCAGCTTTTGTCTCCAATAACTGGTTCTTTGTTTGCCGCAGTTTTAGTTGGGTAAGCTGCTTTATTTGCTTGTTTGTTTGCTTCCTCTTCTTACAGGTCTTGTCGTTGTGGTGTTTCTTGTGAATGGAGTTGAGTTTGTTCCATGACTTGCTGAGTTCGTCATCACTTTCCTCAAACCAGTTCCCGAATTTCACCTATTCACCTGTCAGCGACATCATTCTTGATGGTAGCCGCTAATGCATGCCCTGTCAGCTGTCTCCATCCCCTTCTGTCTACAGTCGTTCTGTAGATTTCATCTTTCGGCAACTTGTCCACTTGGCTATGTTCTCTACATAAGCAGTCGACGGTCTTCTTTAACATATCTTGCCCATCATTTTGCCCTGGGCCACAGTCTTCATTACATGTCAGCTTTGATGTCCAAAGTGTTTCATTTTCCTGTTCATAACCAGGTCTAAAAATTCAGATTGTTTGTTGAGTTCTTCGAGAACTTACGATTTACAAAATCCAAGATATACGGGGCAGTGCTATAGTTAGTCTTTGAGGATTTTTATTCTACTTTTACATTCTCTCCCTCAAGCTGTATGTCGGTTCATTTTTCCTGGAGCTTCTTTTGAAGGATGTCATTGCTATTTCGCAGATGGGCAATATTCATGTTCTGCAGAGGTCTGTCCCTGCCTGCCTGATCAGATCAGCGGTACGCTCCTCTCGTATAGCGGGTGATGAGCATTTCTCTTCTATCTTTCCATTTGCAGGACACATAATCCAGCAAGTGCCACTGCTTGGAGGTGAATGCACTACAGGTTCTGGAACTTGTCTTTCTGCTGGAAGAAGGTTTCAGTGAGCTCATGCTGAGTACATAAGGACAGCAACATCAGTTCATTGGACCTGCGCTTTCCAGTCCCATGGTTTGCAAGCGCGTTTGGCAAAGTGGAGAAGTCTCTCTCCACCGCAAGCTTTGAAGAATGTCAGGGTTTCCTTTGTGGTTGACTGTGGCATCTGAGACGGATGAGAAGGCTTTTTTGACATATGGATTTGTCATCGTTTTGGCGTAAACAGTAATGACTGATAAAGCAGTCTTCGGTGAACTAAAACACAAGAAACTGGACGAAGCAGCAGGAAAGTTTCAGTGTTTTTCTCCTAATTTTTGTATTTGGTGTTTGTTCGTTTGTGATCTTACGTCTACGTTTGACAAAGGCCATTCGGCCGAAAATTTGCGTTTGTCTTGTCTGGTTGTATTAAATACGCCTTCTGATTCCTTTTTCGTGTTTTTTTTTCCTGGTTCCTGTTTGCTTGAACGCGGGCGGTCACACTTGTTTTGGATTAAAGACACAAGGCCACCAAGCGATCACAGATACCAAGAAGTATCCAGCTTGCCAGTCAGCCTCTAAGCGAGCTTGGAGCACGTGGAAAATCCGATAACATATTCTTTGATAATCTTTGGGCTTTCCATTGTACATGTAGTAGAAAGTGTAGCCTACCACAACTTTCTGGACTTGGATTTCGCCTGCAAATCTGGTCTTACAGACGGAACTATGTCAATCTTATAGCGATCCAACATCGTGGCGGTCAAAGGTTTAGGTCGTTTTGGTCTAATAATTTTGTCTAATAAGGTTTGGACATTCCATGCATTAAAGTTCAGAGATAGTTTCTTTCTTTTCTTGATTGTATGTGTTTCGACCGCAAAGTTAGATGACGAGTCGTGCGCGAATGGATTGATATGTGTATCTAATTTTCTTTTCTTTTTCCTGTTGTTGAAGCAGTGTATATGCTTTGAATGGTTGCAGTCCTGATATGGCTCTACGCAGTCGGCTGGGTTTTAAACAACAAAAAACAGTTACAATAAGATGACGAGTAAGGCGCGGCTGTCTGCAAGGTACATATGAGACTTGCTTCCTTAAGACAATTAATGATTCTTTTTATTCCTCGCCACCTCCCCATACACGGAGAGCAGTGTTGTCCCTGGTGAGAGCTGCTCTGTTGCCGTAGTTTGCCGTAGTTTGTAATTTGTTCAAGAGGGATTCACTGCACTGGGAAAAATCCATATTCGCTCCGCCCAAATCTGCCAGCAATTATCTGACAGACTTCCGAAGCCTGCGCAAAAACCCTGTGCGCTGGCAAGGTCTTGAAATGGGGAAAGGGGGAAAGGGGGAAGAGGGGACCTATCAAACATTAAGCTGACATCACCAGAATGATGGAAGCATTAAGATTGCAAGGTCTTGAAATTGGGGAAGGGGGAAGAGGGGAGCTATGAAACATTAAGCTGACACCATCTCCAGAATGATGGAAACATTAAGATTGCAAGGTCTTGAAATTGGGGAAAGGGGAAAGAGGGGAGCTATGAAACATTAAGCTGACACCACCAGAATGATGGAAACATTAAGCTGACACCATCACCAGAATGATGGAAACATTAAGATGGGGCAGCGAACAGGTCAGGTTTTTAATGCTGCGGTCTGGGATCAAACTCAACATATTAAATCTTGAGTCCATGGCTCTGCCAACTAGTCCGCGTAGAAGGATGGAACACCACATCTGCCTACGGTAGATGACCATCATCCCACAGCCACTTACGTGCTTAGTTATAGATGCTGATTGAACGCCTCGTTGTTCCGGCTCGCCTGTATGTCCGACTTCTTGGAAAGTGGGGAGGGAGCATGCAACCATCTCCCCGCTTTTTCTCTCAAACTGACGTTAATGACTGCCTTGTGTACGACAGCCTCAACAGGTGCAGCCTGTTTGTGCGGGATATGAGGCAAGAGAAATTTGAGCACCTAGTCACAAGAGGAAAGCTGGAGGGAAATAGAGTACCAGGGAAAATATTTGGACGGACTTGCGCAGTGGATGAAGACTGACAGGGTGGGAGAAGTACATGCAGCGACAAAGGATATATATTATATTTTTTTTTAACGATCATCGCACTCAGGGAGGTTATATTTGTGCTCACCTTTCTTTTTTTTCGTCCCATTTTCTACGCCATCTTAATGGCCATATAAGCTAGCAAAGTTTTTCCAATGCGATGATGATGATGTCGATGAAGATGATAATCATGATGCTATGGAGTTCCATCTAAGATCGAGACTGTGTGACAGGGTTGTACTTTACTCTTACTATCATAATATATCGTGGCATTAACCAGGCCCGAGAGATACAGATACTGCTATGCTGGTCAGAAGATTTGAGCAACACCCTCAATGAAGCATCCGTGAAGAGGATGAGACTCCACTGTGTGGTCCCAGTCTTCCCAATGAGCCCATAGCACACCCAACTCTAGGTAAGAGCCGGTTAGGGCCGAAAAATCCCACAATGATATATTTTGAAGGGACTGATGGGGATTCGAACCCACAACCTTCCAGTTGTTAGTCCGTTGCGCTAACCGCTAAACTACGGCGACTGGTTACAAAGGATAGATTCATATGGAGGGCCATGATTTCTAACGCCATGAGGCAGGGCACATGATGATGATGATGATGATGATGATGATGATGATGATGATGATGATGATGATCCGTCTCGTTGTCTCTTGTTCAAGAAACTTTTTGGGAGGCATGGGAAATCTGACCAAGGCTGGGAATTCTTTGTCGGTCTGAAACCATTCTCTAGATAGACTCCCCTGACAGAGCTAACAAGCTCCATGTAGTGGGTTTGATCTTACTCCTTTCTGCATGCTTAAAGCAAACTTGGTGGCGCCTATCTGCTTTCTTAAGTAACGTAAAATACTACCCGGACCACTGCTGAAGATAAAATACCAGTATGAAATATAGACTAGATTAAACACAGTCTAGGTAAAGCCTCAGGACCTGGCCAGCTGATGGGTTTATGTGCAGGCTTTAAGGCTTGTGCCATGATCACCATACACACGACACCTGTGACGTTAGTGCATACGGAATTCGTTCCGAGCGCGGAGACGTCATCTTGAGAAACTGAAACTGAAGATTCTTAAGAAGGCAAGTGGGGAGACGAAGAATCTGGCCGGTTTTATTTTTGCATAAAAGGACATGTTTAGAATCGACCGTGTGTGTTCTGAATTTTTCATTTCCAGAACTGATGTTTTATCCATCAGATCACAGTTACTTTATGAAAGTATCACGATAATACTGATCAGTGTAAAAGTATAAAGAGTGAACAAACTTATATGTACTAGCTGAATGAAAGAGAGAGGGAAAGAGAGAGAGGGAGAGAGAGAGAGGGAGAGAGAGAAGGAGGGAAGGAGAGAGAGAGAGAGAGAGAGAGAATCACGATCACGAATCACGAATCACGAATTTTATTCAATATAAGGCCATAGCCCCTTTTTGAAGGGGTGTGAACATACAAAGAACAGCAATCAATATAATTTCTATACACTCAGTTTCAAGAAAAGTGTTTATAATTGTCATCTCGACCTTACAGTCTCACATTAATCGTGTAAGCAATACCGTGTAACCAATATATTTATAACATTATTGGTTCATATCATAGATTTACAATGTGTAAAATGAAAAAATAGAATAGTTTTGATCAAATATTATGTCTCAGATATGTATTATGATACTGCTATTTCCCTTCTATTGAGTGCTTTAAACAGAAAAATGGCTAAGTTCTTCATTACAAGTTCATTTTTTGATGCAAGTAACAATGTCAAAGAAAAGTCACATGGTTTGTTACAATATTTTGATGGGATCAGACTTTGCCTTAAATCATCAAAAGCAGGACACTGTAATACGAAATGGACATCGTTTTCCAAAACAAGTTTACACATTGGACAATCTAGGTCATTCAAATCAATTCTTTTATGCCTTAGTCGATGATTATATAAACTAGACATTCCAAATCTAAATTGAGTTACCACATATCGTATAAATCTATTCAAATCTAGAAGAAGATATGACTCAAGACCATATATTGTCTTAAATTTTCGATATTGACTAAACCTATCACTATTGTTTATATGCTCATTCCATTTCTGCCATCTACAATCAACGAGTCTCTGTTTAAATTCACTTAAAAGGCACGAGTACAACCAACACCTTGATTTTCCCAAACATACTGAAATCCATGCACACTCAAAATATCACGTACTTTTGATACCCAGTTTATTTTCCCTCTATTTGATAGATTCAAAAGCATTTTGTAGGCCTTATATGGTAATCTGTACTCATCCATACTAATTAATTTTAACCAATATCTAACACAACATACACAGGCACTAACTGTCAAAGGAAATCGACCTAATTCTCCATAAACAAGATCGTTTGGTGTTTTAATGCTTACCCCTAAACATTTTTTCAGCATGTACAAATGTACTCTTTCAATTTCCGATGATGCTCCATCCAACCCCCAAATTTCAGCACCATATAACAGTATCGGTTGAACTTGTTTATCAAATAACTTCAAAAACAATTTAAGAGAATTACAATTTAATCGATATAATTTACTAAGGATGATAATAGTAGCCCGTTTCCCTTTCCTTGCTAAATCCCGACAAGTATGACTAAAACTAAGTTTTGTAGAAAAATACAAACCGAGATACTTATATGTGTTAACAACACTCATCCCCTTACCATTGTAAACCCATTTCTCACTACTAGACAAAAATCCACCTTTTCTAAAAACCACAATATTACTCTTATTCATGTTAACTTTAAGTTGCAGTCGACAAATAGCTTTACAAAGGTTATTCAACTGGTTCTGCAGCCCAATGACAGTTTCTGATAACAAAATTATGTCATGGGCAAACAACAAAATAAATAGTTCAACAAAATCAACATTTAAGTGTGCCCCATGTCTACCGTTATTGATTACCTCCAAAGCAAGCTCATTGATAAATAGAGAAAAAAGTATGGGACTACAAACGTCCCCTTGTTTAACCCCCTTGATACAGTCTATATATCCTGTAAATTCTGTACCACACCTTACTCTGGCTTTCACTACATCATACATACTTTTAATACATCGATATATTTTTCCCTGGATATCATTCTTCAGTAAGACAGGCCATAATAGATTCCTTGAAACAGTATCAAAGGCCTTTTCAAAATCTATAAATGCTACATACAATTTTCTATTCAATGAGAACTGTTTCTGAATCATTGCCAGCAAAGTAAATATATGATCTACTGTTGAATACTTTTCTTTAAAACCAGCTTGATGTTCACCAATATTGTTATTTATATTAATCCATTTTTGTAGTCTGGCATTAATTATAGAACCATACATCTTACTACTAATATCTGTTAATGATATTCCTCTATAGTTATTCGGATCATTTACACCTCCCTTTTTAAAAAGTGGAATGATTATAGATTCTTTCCAATTATCAGGATATTGTCCAGTGTCAAACAGCTTATTGAAATATTTAAACCAAAAATCAATTACATCATTACCAGCATTTTTTAAAAGTTCACCAATAATACCATCTGGTCCAGACGACTTACCGTTCTTTAGTTTTCTTATTGAGAACAAAACTTCTTCCTTTGAGATAGGAGAGTTCAAAAAACAATCATCAGACACATTTTCTCCATTCACACGTAAGGAATGCTGACCTTCCTCCATGGCAAATCAGATAAATCTCCTCTCCCATCATGCTTTCCCCCTGCCCGTCTAGCACAACATTTTTCAGATTTTTTCATTGATAAAATTAGGTCCATCCGTTCCAGTCTTGACTCCCAGCCCATCTCTCAACCTCCTATTCCCGACCCTCTGTTTCAAGGCACACCACTTATTTCTTTTCAGCCTGCTTCTGAAACTACTATCCGCAATGTAATCCGCCATTCTGACATCAAGACCTGTGAGCTTGATCCTCTTCCAGCATCTATCTTAACACACTGCCTAGATACTTTGCTCCCTCACTTCACAACTGTCATCAACAATTCCCTGTCATCTGGTATCTTTCCCACTTCCTTCAAATCTGCCCTGGTCAGACCTCTTTTAAAGAAACCTAGTCTTGATCCCAATAACCTCAAAAACTATCGACCTGTTTCCAATCTACCTTTCTTATCCAAAGTCCTTGAAAAAATTGTTCTCGCACAGATCTCTGATCATATCACCGCCAACAACCTCTCTTACCCTTATCAGTCGGCTTATCGCACTGGACACAGCCCTGAAACTGCTCTTGTAAAAATTGCAAATGATATTCTGACTGCTCTTGATCAAAATCAAATCTCTCTTCTATCTCTCCTTGATCTCTCGGCTGCATTCGACACCATCGACCATTCTATCATGCTCACACGTCTCCATAAAGTGTTCGGTATCTCTGACATCGCTCTGTCTTGGTTCGAGTCCTACCTCTCCAATCGCACTCAAACAGTCTCTGTCTGTTGTTCATCCTCTGCACCCGCTACCCTCCAGTTTGGTGTGCCCCAAGGCTCTGTTTTAGGTCCCATCCTATTTGTGCTGTACACACAACCCCTCTCTGAAATTATGCGACTTCACTCTATGTCCCATCATAGCTTTTCTGATGACAACCAACTCTATACTTCTGGTTCCCTCCCACAACTGCCCTCTATAATCAGACAAACCCAAGGCTGTATTTCTGATGTTCACTCCTGGATGACTGTAAACAAACTTCAACTCAACCCCATTAAAACTGAACTTAGCCTTATCTCTCCCACCACATTGGCTAAGTGTTCTTCCCTTCCTCTGTCTGTCTCTCTGCTTGGATCTGACATTCCACTATCTTCCACTGTCCGCAATCTTGGAGTCACTCTTGATAACACCCTGTCCTTTGAAAAACACGTCCAGAATGTTTGCAGATTATGCTATCTTGAGATACGCAGAATTTCTTCTATTCGCAATATCCTCTCTGTCGAAGCCACCAAAACTCTCCTCTGTGCCTTTGTTCTCTCTCGTCTCGACTACTGCAACTCCCTCCTCTCGGGCTGTCCTTTCTCTCTCATTCAAAAGCTTCAAAAAGTTCAAAACAATGCTGCTAGGCTCATCTTCAGAAAATCTCGTTCCTCTCATGTCACTCCTCTTCTCAAATCTCTTCACTGGTTACCTGTTGAAAAGAGAATTCGCTACAAGATTGCTTTGTTATGTTTTAAGTCTCTCAACGGTCTTGCACCCCCTTACATCTCTGACCTCCTCCATCAACTTCGTTCCTCGGCTGATACTCGTACCTTCCGCATACCATCCTGTCGCACTAAAACCTATGGTCAACGCTCCTTTTCCTATCAGGTCCCTGTAATCTGGAATCAGCTCCCTGTCTCTGTTCGCCACTCTGCAACTCTCACTTCTTTCAAGTCCTCTCTGAAAACCCATCTCTTCCAGTCCCTCTCATGATACTTATAAAGACTCTACCACCTAACTTCCCCAAATCCCCCCTTGTTGTCTTTTGAGCCTTGAATGTCGGCTGATGTGTGTGTGCGTGTGTGTGTGTGTGTGTGTGTGTGTGTGTGTGTGTGTGTGTGTGTGTGTGTGTGTGTGTGTGTGTGTGTGTGTGTGTGTGTGTGTGTGTGTGTGTGTGTGTGTGTTTGGTTGTGTCTGCGTGATACCTGTAAGCGCTTAGGGCTCTTGTTTTCATCAGATTAGGCGCTATATAAATGCTCTTTATTATTATTATTATTAAGATTATCAGCAGCACTATCAGAATCATTATTTAGCTCTGGTAAAGGGTCATCACTGCTGTCAATAGAACGTTTCTCAAGTACACTTTTGAAATGGCTAAACCAATCATTAACTGTAATATCATTAGACTGATACACTCTTTTCCTACATATCTTATTCATGTTTTGCCAGAATTTTTTCTGATCATTGACAGACGAGTTCAATTTTTCTAACATGGCATTATTATACTCTTTTTTCTTTCTTAGTAATAAGTTTTTGTATTCTCTTCTAGCTTTACAGTACCTACAGCCATCTGTCTTCTTATCTTTTGACTTATAGAACACCCTGAGAAGCTTTCTCACAATACGTTTAGCATTTTTGCATTCCACATCAAACCATTCTTCAGAGCGTCTTTTATTCATATAGATTTTCTTTTTCATACAATTAGCCTGTTGCTGTACACAATCAACAAATGCAAGTAACGCACTGTTTATATCCTCATCTATCAGGTTTTTAGCATAGCTGATTCTCTCTTTGGTCTCTATAGAAAGCATGTTGTCAAAATATTGTTGCGCATACACATCATTCCAAACAAATTTCTCAATAAACATTTGTTTGTTGTTTGTTTCATTGTGCTTTTTGCCTATGACATTACTATCTACATCAAAACAATATTCGAAAGGTTGGTGGTCAGATTCAATCCGCTCTGAAACAGTAAAAAGACAACAATCTTGAATAGTAGAAAAAAGAGCTTCTGAGACTAAAAAATAGTCATTGACGCTATTTCCACTATCTGATATGTATGTGAAACGACCATAAGGGTCACCATTACATACACCATTCATAATCAACAATCGAAAAGCGCCACAGAAATCCAGAATCAATTTTCCAAATGCATTCAGAACTGAATCTTCTGATTTTCTTGTAATATTTACATCATCGTGATCATTTCTAAAAACAGAAATGTTATAATCATCATCAGTAACTGGACATAGATCTGCCATTCTGCCATTCAAATCTCCACACAGAATAATATTTACATTTTCGTCAACCAGCACTTTGTCAGCCACAGCATCTTCAAGATATATAATTCCATTTTCAACTTCATTTGTTAAATAATATGGGGAATTGACAGGAGGAACATATACACAAATATAAAGAACATCTTTTTCAAAACCAAAAAGAGTTTTATCAAGAAGAAAACAAAGAATATTGTCATGGTCACATGTGAGTTCAGAAACAAAAGGAACCAACTCCTTTCTAATCAGACATATCACCCCATCCGATCTCCTTCCTTGCTTTGAAAGCTTTAATGCTGGTTTACAAAACACTGCATGAGAAGGAAACACACTTGTGTCTACATTTTCCATAAATGTTTCGACCAGACAAACAAAATCAAAGGAGCAAACATATGATAAAAAATCTTTATCTGTCAGTTTGTACAAAAGACCTACATTCCAGTGAAGAAAAGAAACAGAACCGACATTACTTTTTAATTTATCACCCTTGCCAGGCATACTCTTATCATTAATACTACGTTCACCCTCACCCTCACCTCCACCCTCACACACATACCCCCTACCTCCATTCTCACTTTCATTCACACTCCCATTCTGGACACCACCACTGTCATTCATATTTTCCCCACCCTCCCTCTCACAACCAGAATACAGCGCACACTTCCCAGGCCTAACTGCTGACGCCAAATCACGGGCTTCACACTCTATCCTAGATACATCTATCTCGGCACGTGCAGTTACAGGATTAGAAGTTGGTGTTATGGACAAGGAATAACCGCTCTTAAAAAATGACCCTGGGTACGAATTATCAGAGGTTGACTGTATACATTTCTTTCTTAGGGGCCGGCCATACCACTATTTTATCTCCTGCAGCTGATCTTCGTCATTGAGAAAGAACTTCTTCCCTTCAATGAGCAGGTGATCAAACACCATGGTAGCCCTTTTACCACTGTCTCTAGCTGCCTTTAGATGCGGCCCCAGTTTCTTGCGAACATCACGAACTCTTTGAGTAAAGTCCTGGCCGATGAAAATGGTGCTATCTTTCAGGTTCTTTTTGGCTTTCATAATACCTTCCTTGTCTTTGTAAAATGTGCATCTACCAATAATTGGTGAGTTAGGCTTGTTATTTAATCTATGGAGTCTATCAAATTCCACAGTGCGTGGCAGATCCAGATCGGTTAGTATTTCCTTTTCAGCATTCTCACACTCATCTCTCGTCTCTCCCTCTCTCCTAGGCACACCATAGAAAATCAAGTTATTTCTCTTGGAACGCCCCTCCAGATCATCAACCTTTCTTT
>JAPXFY010000014.1:69615740-69623240 GCA_030674185.1 Monoplex corrugatus
CAAGGTGTGTGAAACTCTGACACAGCTCATATAATGTGTTCTTCCCAAGTGCAAGTGTGCATGAGGATGTCGTTTGAGTATCAACCACATTTTCCATGTCTACCAACATATCTTTTTTTTTGGGTGCCATTTTCTACGCCACCTTAATGGCCGCAGAAGCTGGAACAGTTTTTTCAATCCGATGATGATGATACCGATGGAGATGATAATCATGATGCTATGGAGTTCCATCTAGGATCGAGACTGCGTGACAGGGCTGTACTCTACGCTTACTATCATAATATATCCAGGCCTGAGAGATACAGACACCTGCGGTGCTGCTCAGAAGATTTGAGCAATACCTTCACTGACGCATCCGTCAAGAAGATGAGACTCGACTGTGTGGTCCTAGTCTTCCCAATGAGCCCATAGCACGCCCAATACTGGGTAGGAGCCTGTTAAAGCCGAAAAATCCCACAATGATATATTTTTGAAGGGACTGATGGGGAATCGAACCCACAACCTTCCAGTCGGTTGTCCGTTGCACTAATCACTACCAACATATCTTATGTGCATCTCTGTAATGTGGCTTCACCATGTACCTTTCGCAAAGACATCTTCAAGAATTCATAGGTCCCATCTGGTGTTACAAAGGCTGTCTTCAGGATATGTTCTTCAACAATTCGTACCTGCCAGTACCCCTCGCTCAGGCCGATTTTGGTGAAGTGCTTGTCTCCACTGAGCTTCTGGAAAAGTACTGCAACTATTGGCATGTATTCAGGATCAGACAGCGTCAGTTTATACAGCTTGTGGAGGTCGACATTTGAGAAGCATACAGAAAGGAAGACTTTCTTGTCAATGTCATGTTTAACATATCGTTAATGTCTTTTTTCAGCGTCTCTCTTGCATGGAAAGAGCTGGGGGAGGACTTGGACCGAACTGGGACAGACGAGATGAATATAATAATAAAGTGTAACACATGCACTTTATCGAATCATTCATTCAAGTCTGAAACATGAATCACTGTATTCTAGAATTTTACAGAAAACAAGGAGGAGAAAAGAACGAACTGGACCATATTCAACTCGTGGAAAATGAATATCTGCTAGGGACATCTGGGCCCTCTTAAAAAACTGGAACAATTCAGAGTAAAATGGAATACAGCGCTCTTTAATTTTGAAAGTATCAAACTGAAAAATGACAAACTGCATTTTGGAGTTATTTTGTGACACATCATAATTACAAACACACACACACACACACACACACACACACACACACACACACACACACACACACACACACACACACACACACACACACACACACACACACACACACTACACACACAACATTATCTATCTATCTACTGTCTGTCTGTCTATCTATCTATCTGTCTGTCTATCTATCTATCTATCTATCTATCTGTCTGTCTATCTTTCTGTCTATCTATCTATCTGTCTGTATGTCTATTTATTTATCTGTCTATCTGTCTGTCTCTCTGTCTTCTGTCTTTCTATCTATCTCTTTCTCTCTCTCTGTCTTTCTATGTACACACACACACACACAGATATACATTACACACACACACAACACGCACACACACATGTATGTATATACACATACATATGCATATTCATATATATATATATATATATATTATATATATATATATATATAATATATATATATAATATATATATATATATATATATATATTCGTTCGTTCTTTAATTTAACGTCTGTTCACTATGAGTGATATTAGACGGAAATAATATAAATATATATATATATATATATATATATATATATATATATATATATATATATATATACACACATACACATATACATAGACATTCACACAGAAAACAGCATGTGCTAAAAAAATCCACCAGCAAATCGACATAAACTTCACCTAAATGTTTGGCAATACACCCGCCTTCCTCATTGGAAATATAAGGAACATGATAACATAGAAAAACATACTTTGCAAATGATATAAAAATGTTCTAAAAAGAAACTTTGAAGATATAACGTGTTATCATCTGTGATCTTTGATCATTCTCTATTGAGAACACAGCACGTCTTTATTTCACTTTTTGCATGTTGTTGCTGGTAATTGTATTTTAAAGATCAGCAAGTACAAAAGTTTATTTAAATTGACTAGGATTTCTGTAATTCTCAGTGTTGTATAAGTCCACAGAGATCTGACTCCCCATTGCCATGATCACAATCTTACAGGATTAGCAGATGAAAACTTGGCAGTGTCATGATGGGTAAAGTTTCGCGTTTGTTTGCATTTGGATTGATGTTGATGGGTATATCTGGTCTTTGAGCAAGTGATTTTGCCTTGCTTTGCCTGTGCTTGGTCTTAAACGTGGTTCTGCGAGAATAGTTGTGTTGGAAAGGAGGTGATTTTTTAATCTGGTCTTGAGAGATATAGACTGTGAACCTGGGTGAGTGTGAAAACTATTGAGCGTGTACTTAGAAAATTTCTGTCAAGGTAGTAGGAAAATTTGTATAGTAACTTTGCGTGATAGACTACAGAGTACACTAACCCACAAACACTTTTTCCCATTCTGATTTTTTTAAAGTAAATGATGTGTTTGGTGTATCTTTAACGATTACAGTGTTACCTCTGTGGCTCCAGGCTTATTCCTCTTCCATGCCTAAACACAAAGGTAAAAAGTGTAAATGTAATCAATCTGTAAAAGTTCAAAAGACATCATCACGACATTAAGCTTAAGCGACATCATGCTGAACGTTTCTCTTCCGTTCGCGAGTGATAATGAGACTGTCATTCAAAATTCGTCATTACAACACAGTTGCATGGAAATCAGATTTAGTGAAATGGACTATTTACCTTGGAACAATTCCGATAACATCGTCAGCGCAGAAGTGGAGGATATTACACTTAGAATAAAAAACAACATGATAGGATTCTTGTTCCTGATTGGTGGACCAGGTAACGTCATCAACATGGCGGTGTTCTACAAACAGGGCCTTAAGGATCGTGTCAACCTGTGTCTGTTTGCCTTGTCCTTAGCTGATGGACTGTATCTGACTGTGTGCATGTTTCTTCATGGTGAACAACTTCATCTGCAGTTCACCACAAAAGAAAAATATGGTCCCATGCTGACAATCTTGGTGAATAATAATATCAACGGTTTAGTGGGTCTGTATACCGTTTCTCCCATTCTGTCTGCCATCATTGCTGCAGAGAGGTGCTACTGTGTCCTCAGACCCCTCAAGTTCCAGACTTTGATGCGTACAAGAACAATGGCTGTTATTATTGTTGTAGCGTATGTAGTGGTAATAGGTCTGTTCGTCATCGTGACATTTCGATATTACATTGGGTGTTTTTATGATCCAGAAACTGGCAAAGCCCTGAAGACTTTTGTTGTCAGTGACTTATACCATAAATACAAAGAGACTGTTGATTTTCTGGATGCTTTTGTGTTTGGCGTTGGGCTACCTGGGATCGTTGTAATAGCGGTGATGACATCAACGATAATTACAATAATAAAACTTCGTCAGATCGTGACATGGAGGGCTGGGACAACGTCATCACTTTCTCCCCGGGAAGTGGCGCTGACTAAAATGTTGGTTGGCAACTCCATCTTGTTCATCGCCTGTGTGGGTCCTGCTGCGATGATTCGTTTTACCTGGCTCATTTTCCCAGAAGTGAACGCTGAGAAAAGGAATCATAACTTTTACTTGACTTCAGTTTGGATCGTTGAAATGTTCACGTTTCTCAACGCCAGCTTCAATATCTTTGTGTATTACGCCATGGGGTCTCGATACAGAGAAACGCTTTGGGCGTTGTGCAGCAGAACAAATACCAAAGCAGATAAAGACTGAACTGTCATGTCCACTTTCTTTGACAACATAAAACTCCATTCATTTTCTGTCTCTTTTTTACATCTCACGGAGATAACAATTTGTTTATCGCACGTTCAGTGTGCTTTCTATAAAATCTGGACACAGCACGCAATGGTGAATTTGCACCACACAATATGTGATTGCCAGTGACTTTGAATATAGTTCCACCACTGAAGGACGCGCTTGAAGCCTGGACAAAACGACAGGAATTACCAGGAAAATAATTACAATCTTTGCTTCATCTTCTCTGAAGATCAGTGTAAATGTTGCTGATAGGACTTAACTCTTTTCTTCTCACTGCTGTGTCCAATTTTTGAGGCACAGATTCTGGAACACCCAGCACTAATTTGGCATTGATTGGGAGGAACCTGTACTCTCTGTCTGTCTGTCTGTCTGTCTTTCTTCTTTCTTCCTTTCTTTCTTTCTCTCTTACTCACTGTCTTTCTCTTCTCTTTCTCTTGTGTCTCTCTTCTCTCTCTGCCTGTCTGTCTGTCTTTCTCTCTCACTCGCTGTCTTTCTCTTCTCTCTCTCTCTGTGTCTCTCTTCTCTCTCTGCCTGTCTGTCTGTCTTTCTCTCTCACTCGCTGTCTTTCTCTTCTCTTTCTCTGTGTGTCTCTCTTCTCTCTCTGCCTGTCTGTCTGTCTTTCTCTCTCACTCGCTGTCTTTCTCTTCTCTTTCTCTGTGTGTCTCTCTTCTCTCTCTGCCTGTCTGTCTGTCTTTCTCTCTCACTCGCTGTCTTTCTCTTCTCTCTCTCTCTGTGTCTCTCTTCTCTCTCTGCCTGTCTGTCTGTCTTTCTCTCTCACTCGCTGTCTTTCTCTTCTCTCTCTCTCTGTGTCTCTCTTCTCTCTCTGCCTGTCTGTCTGTCTTTCTCTCTCACTCGCTGTCTTTCTCTTCTCTTTCTCTTGTGTCTCTCTTCTCTTTCTGCCTGTCTGTCTGTCTTTCTCTCTCACTCGCTGTCTTTCTCTTCTCTTTCTCTGTGTGTCTCTCTTCTCTCTCTGCCTGTCTGTCTGTCTTTCTCTCTCACTCGCTGTCTTTCTCTTCTCTCTCTCTCTGTGTCTCTCTTCTCTCTCTGCCTGTCTGTCTGTCTTTCTCCTCTCATCCTGTCTTTCTCTTCTCTTTCTCTGTGTGTCTCTCTTCTCTCTCTGCCTGTCTGTCTGTCTTTCTCTCTCACTCGCTGTCTTTCTCTTCTCTCTCTCTGTGTGTCTCTCTTCTCTCTCTGCCTGTCTGTCTGTCTTTCTCTCTCACTCGCTGTCTTTCTCTTCTTTTTCTCTCCCCCCCCTCTCTCTTCTCTGTCTGTCTGTCTTTCTCTCTTACTCACTGTCTTTCTCTTCTCTCTGTCTTCTCTCTCTCTTTCTCTCTCTCTCTCTCTCTCTCTCGCCTCTCTCTTCTCTCTGTCTTCTATCTTATCTCGTCTTGTCATTGGCTTATCAGGCAATGCTGTTAGTAAGTTGTACCTGAACAAGCACTGATAAACTAAACTTCACCTAAGTGACCCAACAGCAATGCAAGATATCATCTGGTGGGTCGCCCACTGGAAGCTTGACATCTCTGGCGTCATTGAGCTTCCTCGCACTGGGACATGGAATGAATGAACTTGTCACTGGTGGTGTGTTGTGGAGCTGCGATGAGCATAGTGAGGCAATGTAGAAAGTTGGACAGTAGCAAGAAACTGTGAGGACAGCTGGACAGCAGATGGTCCTCAGAGGAGAAGCCACCGTAAAGCAAGTGCCTCGGCACTTAACTCCTTGCACTCTGACGGGATCGGGCCACATCCAGGTCATGACACCTGGATGCCCTTCTGTTGTCGTTTTTAACAGAAAGCTGTCCTCCACCTGGGTTTGAACTCGGACATTCAAGATGGTTAGGCGTCTTATGGCCAAGTCACCCTTATGAAGGATATCTTAACCGCTTAGCTATCGATATCGGACGCAGGCGATATATTAGGAAAATCTTCGACCAGTTCCAGTTAGAAGTCTTTTCAGCTGCTTCTGCTAATGTCTTTAGGATCTGGTCCTTTCCCAGCAGTTGAGAGCTATTTCGTAAGGACATATGCTAATGTACCTATCACTTGCCATGCTCCAATTCTATAGTGAGGATTATGGACCGAAAACCGGATTTTTTAAGCTGCTGGCAAGACTAGCATACTTTTTAGACTTGAAGATACGAGCTCTCTCCATTCTACTTTCATACGGCATAGTGAGTTTGATCAGAATAATTTTTTTGAAGAATGGGAGTGCAAGAACAATGTCCGGTCTCATGCCACTCTTGCTGATACATTCTGGGATTTCTTCCGTTGTGGAAGACCCGCTGTGCAGTCCCAGTTGTCCGCTCCACCTAGTAGACCCTGCTTCTATGCTGTGAATGTCACTGCTTTTTCAGGCTACAGTTCGCCACACCCTGCTGTGTGAAAGGTTGTCGGAAATTTTGGTGGTATGTTTTTCCCCTGGTAGTATTGCTCGCTTGTTGATCTATTGAAGCATTTGATTGTGCCTCCACAATTGTCTTCCTTGGGTTAGCGTTACTTTGCATGAGTTCAGGACATGTTCCACTGCCTGTTTGCCCTGGCACAGCGGGCAGGCAGGGTCATCTGATTTGCCAGGTTGCGTTCAAGGGCAGGAGTTTATACAGATCCAAGGATGGCACTGATCCTGAGAGGTGCCGTATGCCACATGTGATTCCAGCTTAGACTTCTTTGGAGTGCATTTTCCCACGTTATCCATTGTCCTGTTGGCCTTGCTGGACTGTTTTTAAAATTCTTTTGGCATTCTCTCCTTTCTTCATTTCTTATACTGTCATATCCCTTTTATCTTTTTTTGCCTTTGTTGGTCTGTGACCGCCATTCCATTTTTGTCGATCGCAGAACCTGCCTACTGGTCTGCGTGTGCCCTGTAATTTCTCTGACTACGCGGCTTTTCTTTGCTGGGTCCACTGCTTCCTGGAAAGAAAAAAAAAATTGCAGAACAGTACCTGGGCTTTGGAGGGCTGATTGCAGATCCAGATTCTTGGCATCACTGATACACGTTGTTCAACTGTTTTTGGAATGCTAGTTCTTTTTCTAATGCTTACTTACCTAGTACTGTCTTGTAGATGAGCCCGTCATCAGCAAAGGTGAGCATAGGTACATAGGGACTGGTCCATTGTCTTGATTGTCATAGATCAGCAAGTTTACACTTAAGATGCTGTAGAAGATTGAAGAGAGTGGGTACTCTTGAAGGCATCCCATGGAGAGTTTTTCTGTGCTGAAAACCACTCTCCAAAGATGTTCTCAAGAGACAAGTAAAGTGTTACTGTTTATCAGATGTTCTCAGGAGACAAGTAAAGTGTTACTGTTTATCAGATGTTCTCAGGAGACAAGTAAAGTGTTACTGTTTATCAGATCATAACAAAGTACTGATAAATCATGAGCACTATACTTGTGTCCAGAGAAATTGCTTTATATTTAAAAAAATCTTCTGGAAAGGATGCTGCATTATTTGTTTGTTTATTTTCGAAAGAACTGAAGTAATGATGCTTTATTCTATGCATTCGTATTCGGACAGACAGAGGTGAGAGATACAATGAAATACTGAAAGAAAGGAACATAGGACGACAGAGAGAGAGACACACACATACACAGACACTTGGAATAAATTAAGAA
>JAPXFY010000014.1:69638240-69645740 GCA_030674185.1 Monoplex corrugatus
CACCACCACCACCACCACCACCATCATCACCACCACCATCATCATCATCATCACATCATCATCTGCCCTGCCACATGGCGTTGGCGATCATAGCCCTCTACACGAATCTATCCCCTGTCGCTACAAGTACATCTTCCACCCCCTCTGTCCTCGGCCATCCTGCAAGTTCGTCCTATATTTTCTCCCTGTGTCTACGTGGGGTTCTCTTTCCCTCCAGCTTTCCTGTTGTGACCTGGTGCTCTAATTCCCCTTTCCTCATAAAATAGCCTATAAATGTTGTTTGTCAAAAGGCAACTATCAAGCATTTATGGGTCACATCTGGTGTTACAAAGACTGTCTTTGGGAAATCTTTTTCAGCAATTTGTTCCTGCCAAGTAACCCTTGCTAAGATCGATCTTGGGGTACTTGTCTCCACTCAGCTTCAGGACAAGTTTTGCAACTGTTGGTGTGGATTTTGGATTAAACATTGTCAGTTGATCAAGCTTACGTAGTCGACATAAGAGAAAGATAAGGACAGGTAGAGTTCCTTATCACTTTCATCTTTAACATGTCTTCAGTGTTTTTCTTCAGCATCTGTCTGGCATGGTAGGAGATGGAATAGGGTTTAGAACAAATAGGGACAGAAGATGTGAGTGTAATGATAAAGTTTGACACGTGAATATGTAAATCATTCATTTCAGTCTTGATCGTGAATCACTTCATTATAGAAATTTTACAGAAAAAAACAAAAACAACGAATGATAAGAGAATGCACAGGACCGTACCCATCACGTGGAGTATTTACGTGATTCTTTTATTATTCTAGAGACATCTAAGCCATCTGAAAAAAGAAAAGCCCATAATCAAAGGGAATGCAATACTCTTTCATTTTAAAATTATGAAGTTAAGAAGAATTCTGGTTTGGAGTAATGTTATAACTATTAGACCATATACACATACACACACAGAGACACACTCATATGCATGTGAATGTATGAATGAATGTATGGATACAAACATGTATCTATAAACAATCTTTATAAGCACAGTAGTATCATGGAAAATATACCTTGCAATTAGTATAAGATTCCCAAGAAAATATCCAAGATACCCGCAAACATACTTTTGATGATCAGCTAGTTATTTATATATAAAAAAAATTCATGTATTATATATGACCAGAATGACACATGTTTCAATGGCAGATGTATGGCTATTGTATTCTCAGAAACTAATATTGTTGAATATTCTATTGAAAACACGTGATTGTTTTCTTCCATTGACTTTCGAGAGCTCTCCATTGAGAACACAGTACATTTTCATTCAGTTTTTGCATGTTGTTGCTGGTAATTGTGTTTAAAGATCAACAAATGTTTATTTCAAAATGTACATATCTTGCACGTGTATGGGATTTAACTTGATTTTCTGTAATTGTCATTGCCACAGAAGTCGATAAAGGAAAGCTGACCCGCTCCACTACGATCGCAATCTTATAGATTTAGAAAATACAAATAGTCAGTGTCATGGTAGATGGAGTTTACATTTATCTGTATTTAGACTGAGCATGTGACTTTGCATTGTTTTGCCTTTGCTTGGTCTTAAACATGATTTATTAACAGGACAAAAGCTGTGTTGAAAACGCAGTACTTTTAATATTTGTAGATCTTGAGAGATATAGGCTATTAAACTGGGTGAACCACAAAACAGTATTACGTGTATACCGTAAGAATTTCTCTCAAGGCAGGACGAAAAATTTACATGGTCAGTTCACGTGGTGGACAGCAGACCACATCAGTCTGCAAACATTTCATTTATTTTGATTTTTTTTCTCGGTCTTCTTAAACACTGTTTGGAACAACTTCAACGATTATGGCGATACGCTCTGATTCCTGGTACACATTTCTGTAAATCCACACAAACCTTAAAAAGTATAGATATCATAACTCTATAAAACTTCAAGAGCTGTTAGTATGACATTAAGTCTCAATGATACCATTGATACCATGCTGAGCACTTCGATTCCGATTGCAAGTGATAATGACACTGTCCTTCACAATTCGTCACTTCAACATGGTTGTATCGAAGTCAGGTTTAGCGACATGGAATATTTACCTTGGAACAATCCCGATAACATTGTCAGTGCTGAAGTGGAAGATATTACACTTAGAGTCAAAAACAACATGCTAGTATTCTTGTTTCTGATTGGTGGACCAGGTAACGTCATCAACATGGCGGTGTTCTACAAACAGGGCCTTAAGGATCGTGTCAACCTGTGTCTCTTTGCCTTGTCCTTGGCTGATGGACTGTACTTAATTGCGTGTATGTTCCTCCATGGTGAACAACTTCATTTGCAGTTCACCACAGAAGAAAAATATGGTCCCATGCTGACCGTCCTCGTGAATCATAACTTCAATGGTTTAGTGGGTCTGTACACTGTTTCTCTTCTTCTGTCTGCCATCATTGCTGTAGAGAGGTGCTACTGTGTCATCAGACCCCTCAAGTTCCAGACTTTGATGCGTACAAGAACAATGGCTGTTATTATTGTTGTGGCATATGTAGTGGTAATAGGTCTGTTCGTCATCGTGACATTTCGATATTACATTGGGTGTTTTTATGATCCAGAAACTGGCAAAGTCCTGAAGACTTTTGTTGTCAGTGACTTGTACCATAAATACAAAGAAACTGTTGATTTTCTGGATGCTTTTGTGTTCGCTTTTGGCCTGCCTGGGTTAGTTGTGATAGGGGTAACAACATCCACGATAATTACTATAGTAAAACTTCGTGAGATCATGACATGGCGGGCTGGGACAACGTCATCACTTTCTCCCCGGGAAGTGGCGCTGACTAAAATGTTGGTTGGCAACTCCATCTTGTTCATCGCCTGTGTGGGTCCTGCCGCCATGATTCGTTTTTCTTGGCTCATTTTTCCAGAATTAAACACCGGAGAACGAAATCATAACTTGTATCTGACTTCAGTCTGGATCGTTGAAATGTTCACTTATCTCAACGCCAGTTTCAACATCTTTGTGTATTACGCCATGGGATCTCGCTACAGAGAAACCCTTTGGACGTTGTGCAGCAGAAAAAAAGACAACTATTGAACTATCATGTCAAATGCCTCTGACAGCATCAAACTCCTTTCATTTTCTCTGTCCCTCTCGGCCGTATTACGAAAGTAACACTTCCTTTTATCGCATGTACAAAGCGTATTCAATAAAACTTGAGCACACCACGGAATGATGAATTTCCATCTCACAATAAATGATGACAGCAGCTTTGAAGGGTACATCCCATTTTGCTTTTTCCCTTTTCGCCTTTTCCCCGTTTCGACTTTTATGTCTGTTTGCCCTTGACCCGTTTTGCCGTTTTATACGTCACTGTTCTAACTAAATCCCATTTTGCCTTAAAAATGCAGTTACTTGTACATTAGCTTGTTTACACGCGGACATCTACATACATCAAACACAAAAAATTACATGAACAAGAATTCATTTTTCTTTCAGTTCATTCTCCCTATGTCTTGTTTTCTCACAGTCATTCACACTTAATACGTATTTCTTATCGCTGGGTTTAGGACGTAAATAAGTCCAACTGGCACAAGTGCATAAAGCCTAACGGTACTTTCGCTCAGTCTAAAATGCACAGGTCGAAATCAGGCATTTTAACTGAAAAAACGAAATGGGAAAAGGTGAAATGGGATGTCACCAGTTTGAATACAGCTTCATTAATGAAGGACGCGCTTGAAGCCTGGACAATATGACAAGAATTATCTGGAAAATGATTATAATGGTTGCTTCATTTTCTCTGAATGTTGGTGTGAATATTACTGATGATACGTTACTCTTTCCTTTTTGACAGTTTTGTGGAGCAGGTTGTGAAACAGCTTGGGCAATTTTGGTATTGGTCGGGAGGTATTTGTCTTTTCTCTGTCTGTCTATCTGTCTTTGTGTCTATCTGTCTGTGTGTGTGTCTCTCTCTTTGTGGATGGAATGATCATACAGAGAAGTGTGGAAGATATGACTTTTATCGGAGTCTGGTAAATTCCCACAGCACTAATGACTTTTATCGGTCTTTCGTAAATTCCCTTAGCACTCAGCCTTATATTAGCCTTCGTTTGGATATTCATTTGAAAAGAATGATAGTGAAATTTAGACTTGGCGCTTAACTTGAAAGTTTTGTCAGCTGAGGTACACGCAAAGTAAAGACTGTGATTTAGTGTGTCACTATGCCTGCATACAAAAGATGGTAAGAGACAAGTTGTCCTTTATTGTCCAGATTTTGAGGATCTTTGATTACAGTTTATTCTCCAATAGTACTAAACAACAGGCCAAACAGGCCAAATCAAGCAGCATAAAATTCTTATTGTCATGTACGAAAGTGAAGCCTTGACTTTGAAGAAAGATGACGAAAATAAAATAAACGCCGTAGAAATGTGGTTCTACAGGTGTCTTCTCAGAGTAAAATGGACAGACAAAAGAACCAATGAAAGCGTGCTAAAAGAATTAGCTGTCCAACGTTAAATGCTCCCAGAGATCAACAAAAGAAAATTGAAGTATATCGGGCACATGAACAGAAACACAATGACATTAGTCCTGCAGGGGAGAGTCAAGGCAAAGAGAAAACAAGGAAGGCCAGCAAAATCCTTCATGGACAATATCGCTGACGTCTACAAACTAGGGCTCCATGACATCATACACAGGAGCAGAGACCGTGTCGCCTGGCAATCCTTTACGCCAGGATATATTATGATGATAAGCATAGAGTAAACACCTGTCTCGCTGTATCAATCCTAGATTGAATTCTACAGGACCATCACAATTATCATGAAATCGTCAAGTGTTGTAGCATCGTGAAAAACGTTCTAAATTCTGTGATTTTCATGCTTTGATCACCTTGTTATTAGTATGAGGCTTATCATGCTGTGTCTTGAATAAGTTGAATCAGAACAAGCAACGATAAGCTTTACCTAGGTGACCCAACAGCAGTGCAAGGTCTCCTTTGACGGGTCGCCCATTGGCGGCTTGACGACTCTGGCGCGACTGAGCTTCCTCGCACTGGGACTTGGATTGAATGAACTTGGGATTGGTGGTGTGTTGTGGAGCTGCAATGAGTATTTCCACACGTTGTCCGTTGCCCCGTTGGCTTTGCTGGACTGTCTTCTAGATTCTTTTGACATACATGTACTCTTCTTTGTTCTTCTCTTGTATCACCATATCCCTTTTTGCCTTTCAGTTGTTCTTTGACCGCCATTTCGATTTTGTCCATCCCAGTACCTGCCTATTGGTCTGTCATCATCATCAGGTGCCCTGCCGCATGGCGTTGGCGATCATGGACTTCCATCTGCCTCTATCTCTCGTAGCCCCTAGCATCTCCCCCACCCTCCTCGTCCCCAGCCACTCTGCAAGTCCGTCCAGCATTTTCTCCCTGGGTCTACCCGGTGCTCTCTTACCCTCCAGCTTTCCCGTTGTGACCAGGTGCTCCAAATCCCCCTTTCTATTAAAATGGCCTATAAATGTTGCCTGTCTTTTCCTAATCTTCCTTATGAGTGATCTACTTGTGCCTGCCTCCATCAAGACTGTCTCGTTTGTTTTCTTTGCTGTCCATGGAACTCTCAACATTCTTCTTAGAAACCACATCTAGGCTTGTTCTGGCTTTGTTTGTTGACTGTCCACGCCTCGCATCCGTACAACAGTATTGGTTTCATATAACATCCAAGAACTCTCTTCCTGATGTTAATTGACAGGCATTTGTTGGTAAGAAGAATGCTTGTCATCTTCTTGAATGCTGTTTTGGCTTGGCCGATTCTGCCGGCTATTTCTGATGTGCATCTGCCGTCTGATGAAATGATCTTTCCCAGGTATTTGAATTTATCAACCTGTGTCAAGGTTGTGCCATTTGCTGTTATTTTGCATGAGGGGATTTCATGTTTTTTACTGATCACCATGACTTCAGTCTTCTTACTATTGGTCTGTATGTGCCCTATTATTTTTCTGAGTATGAGGCTTTCTTTCGCTACGTCCAACTGACTTTCGGACAGAACAAAATATTGCAGTGCAGTACCTGTGCTTTGAAGGGCTGATTTCAGGCTCAATTTCTTGGTATCACAGATACGCGTTGTTCGACTGTTCTTGGACTGCTTTGTTTTTCTTTCTAGTGCATACTTACCTGTCTTGTGGATGAGCCCGTCACCAGCAAGCAGTCAGTTACTCTCAATCTATTATGCTTAATCCAGGTGACTTATTTAAGGAAGATAATTTGCAAGTACTTATCGCAGAATATGTCTGTGATCGCTTGTCCATGGCTGTCACCCTTAACAACACATGCTATCTTAGAATCGGTTTTGACAGAAAACTGACCTTTGAACAAAACTGCAACCATTGCACTCAAGCTCAAAAAGTTCTGTCTATCCTTTAAGCAATGGCAGCCAACGGTAATGATGAACGCCATCTCTTCAGGTTATACCTAACTATAGAATTTAGTGAAAACAGCCATGCACACGGCCTTCTCAGAGACCAGCTTTTTGAACTAAACAGATAACAAAATGAAACGATCAAAGCGATCATCAGAACCACAAAAGACACACCCAATGCAGTCAACACATTATACAGATCAGGTACTGTCACGCAGTTTCATTCCGAGGGGGAATTCCATAGTGTCATGAATGTCCTCTCCATTATCATAAAATCATCAATCATTGTAGCTACATAAAAACAATCCCAGATTCTGAGGCCCTTCATGCCCTGATCACGTGGTGACCTCAGTTCCGGTTTCCTCTACCTCTTTCATGCCTGAAGTGGATTCATGATGGAGGTGTCTGGCGTCATTGGCCTATGAGGACTGTCGTTAGAGTGGAGGGGGCGTGGTGGTGATATTCTTTCTGGGGGTCTCTTTTTCAACTGGCTCCACACTGAGCAATTACTGTTACTAACAGAGGGGTTTAGTAGACAAGGTCCTTAGTAAATAGGATTAGAACAGATACTACCAAACTCCTCCAGCAGCAGTTCAGGATCTCCTCGTGTGGGTGGCATCATGGTGGCATAGCATTGCTGCCTTCCATGACACTTGGATTTCAACTGAATAAACTTGGGATTGATGATATGTTGAGGAGTCAGAATGACCGGCGTAGAATCAACACTTGCGAGGCGATGGAACAGGTGGGATAGCAAGACAATAATCGTATTTCATATTGTTTGATTTTTTTTCAATGTATGCCCCCAAAATGATAGTCATTGACACTTATTTACAGTTGATACAACGTTGTCAGTTCACCAGTCAGAGAACCAGCCAGTCCTTCAGCCAACAACACCAGATGCTCTGGCTTCACGGTCAGAGGAAGACCACGGTGGTGGTGGATGAACGGAGTGACAGACACAGTGCTCAACTGCAGCACAACTTTTCCCCAGGTTTCCAATCTAACCAGAAGCTCATAACCTCATCTTCTGCAGACATCTCCCGGTACATCTGGTTCTTCGGAAGGGTCGAAAAACGAGTCGGATCCCCGGCCTCCCGCCCCCCCCCCCC
>JAPXFY010000014.1:69650740-69653240 GCA_030674185.1 Monoplex corrugatus
TAAGATTATTATTCGGCTAATACTTTCATCGTTAAGTACACGCTATGTGACATATTTGGCTAATACTTTCATCGTTAAGTACACGCTATGTGACATGTTTGGCTTATACTTTCATCGTTAAGTACACACTATGTGACATGTTTGGCTAATACTTTCATCGTTCTGTACAGTAATAGCGATTTTGTCCTCATTGTATCATGTGTCTTAGATATACCATTGCACTTTTTTTTTGAACGCGGTGGCTGGTTGCTGTAGTGTTTATACTTTATAGGAGAAGTTCTAAGAAGAATGTTGACAGTTCCATGGACAGCAAAGAAAATAAACGAGACAGTCTTGATGGAGGCAGACACAAGTAGATCATTCATAAGGAAAATTAGGAAAAGACAGGCAATATTTATAGGCCATTTTAATAGAAAGGGGCATTTTGGAGCACCTGGTCACAACGGGAAGGCGGGAGGGAAAGAGAGCACCAGGTAGACCCAGGGAGAAAATACTGGACGGACTTGCAGAGTGGCTGGGGACGACGAGGGTGAGGGAGATGGTAGAGGCAACGAGAGATAGAGACAGATGGATGTCCATGATCGCCAACGCCATGCGGCAGGGCACCTGATGATGATGATGATGATAAGTTCTTTCGATCCAAATTTACTCGGATAATTGTAGTAATTACTGAGCTGATACACAGCAAGGTTTTACAGCTGGTTCCATATTGTTACAGACGGACTCCAACCGTAGCGATATGACGGAATTCCGCTGGGCTAAAAGTGTAATTTTAACGTCTACAACGACAATTTCAATTATAATCTCTTTCATGCTCGATGTTCCTACAGTCTCAGTCTAGATGGTTGTTGAGGTCTTCCTTGCTCTCGAGGGTCATAAAGGTCATATTGGGTCATACTCATCTCAACTGCCTCACGAAGTTACCAAGAAACACCACAAGGGTGCGGATGGGACCCAGAGCGCCAATTCCCAGCCACCATTCGGACAATTACCAACCCCCCGCCCCCCCAACCCCCAACCTCCCGACTCTACTGGAGTCATTTCATTAAGCAAAAGGATAGAGGAGGGCTGTCCATGCGTTGCATGACCTATTCAGCCATCAGTTACCTTGTTTACAAACCGAATGGCATGGTGGGGAGATGTCAGCCCCCTGGGACATAGACACACACAACGCGCACCAACCAGGTCCAGCCCAGCTTCCAGACCAAGATAGAATGGAAGAGTCCCACCCTGGTCCTTATCTCCCCTCTGGGCAGCCTGCCCCCGCCACAACTCGCATGGCTGTCAGCACCTTTCCCCTTACTACAGTCTCGACATTTAGCAGTCCGAAGCTCCCAACGTTGCCTTAATTTAACCACACGGGTTGTTTGAACGGCCGCGAAAGTGGTCAGGCATTTTTTCGTTTTTCTTTGGCTTTTAAAGATTATAGTTTTATGGTCATAGCCCGATAAAAGAATGATACGCCAGTAGCCCAGACTTATCAATGAATTTTTCAACGTGGTCAGCGTCGCGTACGTGTGAATTTCTCAAAAATCCAAACCAGAAAAGGCAATTTCGTTGACAGCTGATCACAAACTTGCTCTCTAATTACATTCAGTTTTTGCTGAAAATGTGTTCATCTAAATCAAAAGAAATGTCCATATCGGTGGAGAAAATGGCTGGTTTAGTAGCATTTCACAAAGATTGTTTTCTTAGCGTGTGAGTGCTTAGCCCATAGTATATTGCCAATGGCACAGACTAGTTGTAATTTCAAAAGACTGCACTGACAGACACTAATGTTGAGTGATGTCCAGTTACCACCACCTTTACTTCTTTGAAAGAGTCCCAGCGTATTTGTCTTCATTAGTATGGATGTTCACGCAATCCAGATGACTCTTGAGTAGAAAAAAGTACCACACTATTCTAAGCGTAAATTCATATATAGCTGTGATACATTGAAACTGGTTTTGATAATTATCAAACTGGAACAAAAGTGATAATCAAATGAATTATTCTCTCTCTCTCTCACTGTCTCTCTTTCTCTTTCACTTTCACTTTCACTCACTCTCTCTCTCACTCTATCTGTCTCTCTTTCTCTCTGCCTCCCTCATTTGATAAAGTATAGCCGAGTGGCATATGCATTATGGATCGAGTCATTTCATAGAGTATAGAGGTGTCAGATATGTAATAAAGATCAAGTCATTTCATACAGTATAGTGGTGTGAGATATGTAATAAAGATCAAATCATTTCATACAGTATAGTGGTGTGAGATATGTAATAAAGATCAAATCATTTCATACAGTATAACGGTGTGAAATATGTAATAAAGATCAAGTCATTTCATACAGTATAACGGTGTGAAATATGTAATAAAGATCAAGTCATTTCATACTGTATAGCGGTGTGAAATATGTAATAAAGATCAAGTCATTTCATACAGTATAGCGGTGTGAAATATGTAATAAAGATCAAGTCATTTCATACAGTATAGCGGTGTGAAATATGTAATAAAGATCAAG
>JAPXFY010000014.1:69658240-69680740 GCA_030674185.1 Monoplex corrugatus
ATGGAGGTGAAGAAGATCATTCATAAGGAAGATTAGCAAGAAATATTTAAAGGCCGTTTTATGGGGAAAGGGGAATTAGAGCAATTGGTCACAACAGGAAAGCTGGAGGGAAAGAGAGGACCAGGTAGGCCCAGGGAGAAAATATTGGACGGACTTGCAGGGCGGCTGAGGACAGAGAGGGTAGATGTGGTTGCAGCGACAAGGGATAGATGCATATGGAGGGCCATGATCGCCCAATGCCAAGCGGCAGGGCACATGATGATGAAAGTGCAACAAGCATTCTCTGATATGGACTGTTTGCACTATACAAATGCAATGATGATGATGATGATGGTGATGATAATGGTGATAATGAAGATGATGATGATTGCTACTTCATTCTTCTTATCGTCATCATCGTCGTCGTCATCATCATCATCTTCATCTCATTCATCATCATCATTCATCATCATCATCATCATCATCGTCGTCGTCGTCGTCGTCATCGTCATCTCATCATCATCATCATCATCATCATCATCATCATCATCATCATCATCATTCATCATCATCATCATCATCATCATCATCATCACTACTACTAATATTTTTGATTTTATCGTTATTATATTGCTATTATTATTATTACTATAAAAATCATAACCAAATAAATGGAAGATGTTCTTCCACAATAACAAAAAGCTAAAAGCGAAAGTAGAAATCTTTTATTCAGACCTAGTTGCTATTCAAAATCCAGTAAGCCCAGCTCTTTTTGAAAGGATGTGTTTTCCAGCATATAACATTTTTCTAACAAAATCAAAACTAAAGACATCATCCAAAATGCTAGCTGAACTGATGTGCTTTTACAATAACACACAAAGCAGAGCAGAGAAGAAATAATGTTTGTTCAATTCATTAGCAGAGAACTGTGCTGTATTGGTAATCTAATAGGAGAGATGCACATTGCACCCGATTCTCAAATCATTATACAAAAAAACTGTCTGTGTCATGTATGAGCTTTATGAAAGAGAATGACTGCAGTGATGGGTATTGACAGGTAAAGTAAACGTTGATATGCTGTTACAATCTTACAACATGGAAAGCAGTGTATTCTCCCTTGCAATGGCGCGAACAGACAGAAAGACAAAGACAAGCAAAACAACAGAATCTTGTACTTGACAGAGTAAGTTTTCCTGTCTAAAACACAGCACGAAACAGAAACTTTTAAGGGAGATATCATTAAGAATAAAAAGTTAGGAATTAGGGATCAGCTTTGTTGACACACCTAGAGCACTCTGTCAGTATCTAAGTCGTTCAACGGGAAGATCCTACATTCCCAAAGCAGGACACATGTTTCGTTCTGAGTAGAACTCGTCAGACTGCTGCTGGCCTGGCATGCGAACAGCGCCATCCATACATGTATAGAGCAAGACACCTAATACCAAGGTAGCAGAACTTCACATAGTGTAGCAACATCACCTAAACAAGCAACAGAGCTCCAAGTGAAGGTAAGAGAAAGAATTTGGAAGAAAAGTACAAGGAAAATACAAAATCATATTCTGGGGAAATAGTTTTGTCTTGTTCAATACTGTATTAGGCGTTTAAACATTTGTTATGGGAAGAATCAAAGATTGTTTCACGCTTGCAATCTCAGTGGACGGGAAGCATCGATCGTAGTTTTACCAGTGAAAGGTACAAAAGTAGTTATAATTCTCCCTACATTAAGCTGAGAGTTATCTCCGATGTTTGTTTACTTTCGTTAACGTTTGGTTGACGTTTTGCATGCTTGTCAAAACAACTTTTTAGCCGATTTGAAAACAAAAATGTCAAGAAATCATAGTCTCATGGGTGATAAAGTCATGTGACGGCTCAACCTTGATGATAACAATCTAGGTGATCTTAAAAATGAAGTTTTTGAAGAAGAGTTTCAGAAGAGGACGAAACAGATGTGGTAGTGCCTTCAACACATTCTATCGATGGGTATGATAATTGTACAGATTATATATATATATATATAAAAAAAAACTTTAAAAAGCGAAATAGCCGCTTACACTATGAAATAATTCAGTAGAGAAATTTTCTTTTCATAGATACAAATTTCCAAATCATATCACCAAAAGGTATGTCAAATCTCTTGTAATTACATCAATAATGAGAGATGCTATTTAACGAAAATGACAAGTACCCATACGCCCAAACATTTTCTGAAAGCAGCCTCAGGCCAGTGCAGCAACAGCCATGCAGCAAGCCCAGTCACAACAGAGGGATGTCTCTACACTTTGTGGAGTTGTGCTTCCTTAGTGTATACATGGCTCTCTCTGCAAATGTGTAGATGCCCTGTCCTCTTGCTGCCCAAGGCAGCCAGCATTCAGAACGAAACGCCTCACCCTCATTGTGAGCATTGACTTTCCCATTGACGGACATTCACCTGGCTGTGTGTGTATATCTATCTATCTATCTATCTATCTATCTATCTATCTATCTATCTATCTATCTATCTATCTATCTATCTATCTATCTATCTATCTATCTATCTATCTATCTATCTTATCTATCTATTTATTATCTATTTATCTATTTATTTATCTATCTATCTATCTATCTATCTATTTATCTATCTATCTATTTATCTATCTATCTATCTATCTATCTATCTATCTATCTATCTATCTATCTGTCTGTCTATCTATCTATCTATCAGTCTGTCTACTACCTACTATCTATCTATCTATCTATCTAATCTAATCTAATCTAATCTAATCTATCTTCTATCTTTCTATCTATCTATCTATCTTCTATCTATCTATCTATCTATCTATCTATCTATCTATCTATCTATCTATCTATCTATCTATTTATCTATCTGTCTGTCGGTCTATCTATATTTCTATCTCTCTAACTTTCTATCCAGTTTATTTAATCTCTCTATCTATATGTCTACATGTATCTATCTGTCTACGTGCCTGTCAGTCTGCCTGCCTTTCTCTCTCTCTCTTTCTCTCTCTCTCTCTCTCTCTTATGTGTGTGTGTGTGTGTAAGTGTGTGTGTGTGTGTGGTTTGTGAGTAAGTGTGTGTGTGTGTGTGTATGTGTGTAAATGTCTATTTAAACTATGTGGCTTATAGACACATGCTGTATGCCCTCTGACTGTTTTCATTTTATTTCTTTTCTTTTGTTCACAATTCGTTTGACGGTACTTACGACAGCAATTTGAGTGAGTGTATGAATCTGAGTCATCATCATCATCATCAAGTGCCCTGCCACATATTCCACCATCTCTCTCCTGAGCCACTCTGCAAGTCCGTCCAATATTTTTTCCCTGGGTCTACCTGGTGTTCTCTTTCACTTCAGCCTTCCTGTTGTGACCAGGTGCTCTAATTCCCCTTTTCTCATAAAATGGCCTATAAATGTTGCCTGTCTTTTCCTAATCTTCCTTATGAATGATCTTCTTGTGTCTGCCTCCATCAAGACTGTCTCTTATTTTCTTTGCTGTCCCTGGAACTCTCAACATTCTTCTTAGAAACCACATCTCAGCTGCCTCAATATTGTTCTGGGTTTGCATGTTGACTGTCCACGCCTCACAACCATACAACATTATCGGTTCTATACAAAATTCAAGAACTCTTTTCCTGATGTTAATAGCCCTCTGACTGTTTTCATTTTTCGTTCTTTTTTCTTTTGCTCGTTTTCCGTTTGATAGTATTTACGACTGTAATTTGAGTGAGTGTCTGAATCTGAGTCACAGACACAAGAAACACAAGACGTGTAAGGCCATAGAACTTTTGATCAATATGATAAAGGTCAAACTGAGCTGCTGTGAAAATAACTCACAATTTTGTTGCAGCTTTATCATCTAGACAGACCAATACTTTTATGAATAAATTATCTGAATCTGAGATAGTAAAAAAATCAACATCACTCTGTTTGTTCCTGTCTGAGACTTCCCTTCTTTAAAACAAATGAGGGTACAAAAATTATGTATAGAAATTTGATTGAATTAAGAGACACGTGATCAATGTGAGACAGAATTTGATGCTTCTGACGATGTCTGTGTTCCTGTTTTACATTGCTAAAAACAAATTTCTTAACTCTGCAGATATCATGAAACATTGATAAGCATAAGTGGTCTCAGTATGATATCAGGTGATACTATGTTGAAAACTTCCCTTCAGTTTACGAGTGACAATGACACTGCTATCATCAAAAATACGATTTCAGTGCACAGTCACTTACCAACTCTCAGTCCCGTAGATCTTTGTATGATGGGTGCATTGAATCCAATTTTACTCAAACTGATTTTTTACCTTGGAACAATCCTGATAACATTGTAAGTGCCGAAGTGGAAGACATCGCACGTACTGTCAAAAACAATATGATAGTGTTCTTGTTTCTGATTGGTGGACCAGGCAACGTCATCAACATGGTGGTGTTCTGCAAACAGGGCCTTAAGGATCGTGTTAACCTGTGTCTCTTTGCCTTGTCCTTAGCTGATGGCCTGTATTTAACTGTGTGTATGTTCCTTCACGGTGAACAACTTTATCTGCAGTTTACCACAAGAGACAAATATGGTCCCATGTTGACGTTTATGGTAAATAATAATAATCTCAGGCTTAGTGGGTCTCTATACTGTGTCTCCTGTTTTGTCTGCCATAATTGCTGTAGAGAGATGCTACTGTGTCCTGAGGCCTCTCAAATTTCAGACAATAATGCGGACTAGAACCATGGCTGTTATCATCGTTGTTGTGTTTGTGGTTGTCATAGGTCTGTTTCTCATCGTGTCACTTCGGTATTATGTTGGCTGTTTCTATTATCCAGAATCTGGTGAAGTCGTAAAGACTTTTATTGTCAGTGAATTATACGAAGATTACAAAGACGTCGTTGACTTCCTAGACGGTTATGCATTTGCTTTTGGCCTTCCTGCGATCGTGATGATAACAGTGACAATATCAACGATAATTACTATAGTGAAACTTCGTCAGATCGTGACATGGAGGGCTGGGACAACGTCATCACTTTCTCCCCGGGAAGTGGCGCTGACTAAAATGTTGGTTGGCAATTCCATCTTGTTCATCGCTTGTGTGGGTCCTGCCGCCGTGTTTCGCTTTACCTGGCTCATTTTCCCAGAAGTGAACGCTCAACGACGGAATCACAATTTTTACCTGACTTCGTTGTGGATCGTTGAAATCTTCACTTATCTTAATGCCAGTTTCAACATCTTCGTGTATTACGCCATGGGATCTCGCTACAGAGAAGTCTTTTGGACGTTGTGCAGAAGGAAAAATACCAAAGTAGATAAAGCATGACTTACCAAGGTCAGTGCCTATGGCTACGTGAAGACCACATTTTTTCTCTCTCTCTTCCTCGCTTCCTTTTCAAACAGACCACAATTCTGGATCATCAGATGTTCAGCGCCCATGAACACAGCTCCCAAAATTTCATATTGATTTTGTCACAGTAGATTTACTATGTGAAACTCGGGCTGCTGTCCCGATAGAGAGCCCGTCGCCGCAGTATAGCGCCAACTATTTTTCGACCGAGACTTCAAAAAAGGCAAGAACGCTAATTGGCCTTCAAGGCAAAGGACCTGGGAAATGAACCTATCTCTCCAATGCTTTATACCAGGGAAGCTGGGCGAATTCCCCGCTCTTTACGATTTTCAACTGCCGTGAGATTTTAAAGTGCGCAGGCCAGAAGGCAAAGGGGTCCAACTCATTTTTCGTCTGTTTCCGAAGAACTAGACGTTCAGTTAAATTTATTGGTCAAACTCAGGAAAAAAGTCCAGGCCTCAACGGGAAACGAACCCTGGAACCTCGAGTTTAATTACTGACAGGCGAACGTCTGAACCATTCTGCCACTCTAGGTTGTGTGGAGTTATGTCCTAGATAAAAGGAAAAATACAATTGTGAAAATTTCGATAATGACCGCTACCCCACGTTTAAAGATTTGATTTTCCATAGGATCTGACATTTATGCGGGTGTGGCCTTTGCCTGGAGGTGTCTGTGTCTCTCCTCCAAACGTGTTGTCTTTTTTATATCAACATCTTTCTCATACTAGCACTCATAGTCTGCCTAAGCTTTTCGTGATGTTGATCTTCAGATCTTATTGTTCTGGCCTTCAAGGGGAGGAATCTGGGAAGCGAACCTATCTCTCCAATGTTTCATACCCGGGCATAAAAACACAGACCAGCTAAACTCTAGTTAGGGCCTGAGGACCAGGCTAGCTCATGGGTTTATGTGCATGCTTTAGGCTTGAGCCATGATCACCATCACATAGCACCTGTGACGTCAGTGCATAAGGAATTTGTTCCGAGTGCGGAGATGTCGTCTTGAGAAACTGAAACTGAAACTGAAACTTTGTTTTGAGCCAACTGTCCTGTTTGATGCCAGCAAGGGACAGTTGACTTTCAGACAGTCCTTGAAACATCTCTGGAGCTTTTCTGTCCGATGTTCTCCGGCACAATAATTATAGTTTTCAACACTTACCAGCTCTAATTTAATTTCCTAACATTGCAATTTTTTAAAACTTATATTTCATATTTGCAACTGAGGTTAATAAGTGTACCGTATCCGTTTAGCGCTTAACAAATCAAATGTGCTTTCTGACTCAAAGATGCTCCATGTGTTCAAATAAGCCATTACTTTAACCCATTGACTCCCGCACCCCGTCCACCAGCATCCTGCAATGTCAACCATGCTAGCAAAGCAAAAACTTAAACCTTTGACTCCCTCACCCTATCCACCAGCTTCCTGCAGGAAGCTGGTGGATAGGGTGAGGGAGTCAAACGATGAAAGTTTTGCAGTTGGTGGATAGGGTGCGGGAGTCAAAGGGTTAAGTGAACAAAACGAGTCGGGTACAAAGTTTCGGCCAGACGGTTTTTAACAAAAGTTACGGTTTTTAAGATGCACAATGGCTGACAGTGCATTTGCTACAAATATATTGCTCTGCGGTTATCATCATTTTTACTGTCCTTGTTGTAGTTCATGATGAAAACACAATCGTTAGAAATCCAAACTTGGAGCTGTTTTATCAGAAAAACAACCATAGCCTTATACCATTATACTTGCAATGGAGAAAAACTACAACCATAGCCTTATAACCACTATACTTGCAATAGAGAAAAACTACAACCATAGCCTTATAACCACTATACTTGCAATGGAGAAAAACAACAACCATAGCCTTATAACCACTATACTTGCAATAGAGAAAAACTACAACCATAGCCTTATAACCATTATACTTGCAATATAGAAAAACAACAGCCATAGCCTTATAACCACTATACTTGCAATATAGAAAAACAACAACCATAGCCTTATAACCACTATACTTGCAATAGAGAAAAACAACAACCATAGCCTTATAACCACTATACTTGCAAAAGAGAAAAACAACAACCATAGCCTTATAACCATTATACTTGCAATAGAGAACAACAACAACCATAGCCTTATAACCATTATACTTGCAATATAGAAAAACAACAACCGTAGCTTTATAACCACTATACTTGCAATAGAGAAAAACAACAACCATAGCCTTATAACCACTATACTTGCAATAGAGAACAACAACAACCATAGCCTTATACCATTATACCTGTATACAATCTTGCGTTTTGCAGTTGTGTTGCATAGAAATGTGAACAAAACAAAGTAGAGAAGAACCAAAAAAAAAAAAAAGAGAGAAAATCAGTTGTAGTGCGCATTGCGCTGCACGCTGCATTGCAAAAAAATTGAAACGTGGCTTTAGACATGCTGGGGCCACGTGCTACTTGTGGGCTACACGCCTAACCCATTCATCATCATCATCATCATCATCATCATCATCATCATCCATCATCATCATCATCATCATCATCATCATCATCATCATCATCATCATCATCATCATGTGCCCTGCCGAATGGCGTTGGCGATCATGGCCCTCCATATAAATCTATCCCTTGTCGCTGCAAGTACATCTTCCACCCTCTCTGTCTTTAGCCATCCTGCACGTCCGTCCGATATTTTCTCCTTGGGTCTTCCTGGTGTTCTCTTTCCCTCCAGCTTTCCTGTTGTGACCAGGCGCTCTAATACCCCTTTCCTCATAAAATGTCCTATGTAAATGTTGCTTGTCTTTTCCTAATCTTCTTTATCAATGATCTTCTTGTATGTGTCTCCATGAAGACTGTCTCGTTTGTTTTCTTTGCTGTCCATGGAACTCTCAACATTCTTTTTAGAAACCACATTTCGATTGCCTCAATCTTGTTCTGGCTTTGCGTGTTGACTGGCCACGCCTTATAACCGGACAACAGTATCAGTTTTGCATAAGACTCAGGAACTCTGTTCCTGATGTTAATTGATAGGCATTTGTTGGTCAGAACGCTTTTCATCTTCTTGAATGCCGTTTTGGCTCGGCCGATCCTGCTGGCCATTTCTGATGTGCATGTGCCGTCTGGTGAGATGACCTTTCCCAGATATTTAAACTTATCAACCTGTCTCAGCTGGCAAAGCATTGAGAATGGCCATAATCTTGGGTTGTTTCAAACCCACGATTGTACTGCTGGTCATCACGCAGTTTGCCTTAGATGGAATACAGACATTGTTGGAGAAACATCCTTCAAGAGCTACAAATGCTTCGTGCCAGGTCTTAAATCTGAACTATAGGGTACTGTGTGTGTGTGTGTGTGTGTGTGTGTGTGTGTGTGTGTGTGTGTGTGTGTGTGTGTGTGTGTGTGTGTGTGTGTGTGTGTGTTGTGTGTGTAGTGTGTGTGTGTATGTGTGTGTGGGGTTTGGGGTGTGGTGTGCGTGTGCGTGTGCGTGTGCGTGTGCGTGTGCGTGTGCGTGTTGTGTGTGTGTGTTCGTTATTTCTTCTAACGTCTATTCACATATGTGCTTTTAGACGAGTGTGTGTGTGTTTGCACGCGCGCGCGTGCGTGTGTGTGTGTGTGTGCATGTATGTGCGCGTGTGTGTGTGTGTGTGTGTGTGTGTGTGCGTGTGTGTGTGCGGTGTGTGTGTGGTGTGTGTGGTGTCGTGTGTATGTGTGGTGTGTGTGTGTTGTGTGTGTGTGGTGTGTGCGTGTGTATGTGTGGTGGTGTGTATATGTGTGTGTGTGGTGTGTGTGTATGTGTGGTGAGTGTGTGTGGTGTGTGTGTGAGTGTGTGTGTGAGTGTGTGTGTGTGTGTGTGTGTGTGTGTGTGTGTGTGTGTGTGTGTGTGTGTGTGTGTGTGTGTGTGTGTGTGTATGTATGTGTGTGTGTGTGCTACACTCCTAACCTATTACAACTAGGAAAACATTTTCAGATACGATTTATAGATTGTACATTTTATATCTTAATCATTCGCTCATCTATTTCCCGGTAACATAACAGACAGACCGAGAGACCCACGCACATACACACACACATGCAAAACGCCTACTGATACAAGTGCGCGCACGAATGTATACACACACAAGCATGCTTACATATGCACGTATGTTTATGTATACACACATGCAAACACAAAACCCGGTGACTTTGCCCGGGTCATTTGATATGCACGCAATATGCATACTCATTTCTACTTTGAGACATGATATCATGTAACAGTTACTGTAAGAGAAAGGCAGCAAAGTCAGACCACTTAAAGAAATCGGCCAGTCCCTTAGAAATAAACAAAGACAATTAAAAAAAACCCCAGCTTTAATAAAACAATTTGCTACGTTCTAGCCAATTTAGGACGAAAAAATCTTCACAAATACGAAAGTTATTAAAATTTTAAAAATAAGAGAATAGTACGGAATGAGTACAACTGTTTTTTTTTTTTTCAAATCCGACCAGGATGGTTCACAATTTGAATACTTACAAAACAGTACACTAAATATCAGTTAGAAATGAAGATGTAAATGTTAACAGAGTACCACTTTTCTTCACGTGCAAACGCTTTATGACTTTATTCTTGTTAATGAACCACAACAAAAAAAGTTATTATTTTCAGATCTTTTGACAAATGCCCGTTTTTTGAAATATCCCAGTTCAACATGTCAGTGAAAAATATTAGAGATGAAGGAGGGGATGGTGGCGGAGGGAGGGGTGAGCGGAAAGAATTACTGTTACTTTAAATCTCACATTAACAGTATTTTTGATTTTTGAGATTTGTGCATATTTCTCGTGTGACCACTGCCAATAGTTTGCACACTGTCATGTTCTCTAGGGAACATTCTCTCATAGAAAACAGAACCATGCAGAAGTGTCAAAACTCGACGGATTTTTTGTATATTTGTTTGCTTTTGTTTTCTTGTTTTGTTTGTTTGCGTGTTTGCTATATTTTTTGTTTGTTTTTGATTTTAACTTTTTTCTGTTGTTTTGCTGTCTGGCTCAGAGAGTTTCATCTTTTTTTTTGTTTGTTCTGCGCAGATAGCAGTCTCAACATCAACATCAACATCAACATCAGCATCAGCATCAGCATCAGCATCAGCATCAGCATCAGCATCAGCATCAGCATCAGCATCAGCATCAGCATCAGCATCAGCATCAGCATCCATCATCATCATCATCATCATCACCATCACCATCAAAACCATTAACATATCATATGCCATGCTGCATGGCGTTGGTGATCATGGAGCTCCATATGAACCTTATATTTTGTCATTGCAAGTGTATGTCCACACTTTTTGTCGCCATCCACTCTGCAAAACGGTTGATATATATATATATATATATATTATATAACCCTCTCTATCTCTGTATGTATATATATATATATATATATCTAGTCGTCGGCCTCTTTACATCTCAGGAGATGATAGTCTGCACCAGGAGGCGTTGTGGTCATGACGTGCACTTTCTGCTGTGGCTGTGCAGGCCGATTCTTGAGTGGCAATCTCTGTCACATCTGCCACATACAAACTGAGTCGCTGTTGTTTGGTTTCTGGAACGTTGCTTGCGAAGAGCCCTTTTCTCATCTGCGCTTTCTGCTCTCCTCCTCTCCGCATTCACAACGCCTTGTGAACGGCTGTCCGCCACGCTGCCCTGTCTTCCGCCAGAGTCTCCCAAGACCCTGGGTCAATCCCTGAGCTTCTAAGGTCCCTTTAGCATGCGTCTACAAAGCGTAGCTGTGGGCGTCGTGGAGTTCGCTTCCGGTTTGGCCTCTGTCTTTCCCCTGGATTCTACTAGTGGTGAGGAGAGGGGGGATCTGCTGCATGGGCAACAGCTCGTCCTCCATATTCACTTGCCCAGGCCTGCACCTGAAGAGGTCACTCCAGCTTCGCTGGTAACACAGCATCGACACACACACACACACACACACACACACACCCCACACACACACACACACACACACACACACACACACACACACACCACACACACACACACACACACACACACACACACACACACACACACACACACACACACACACATATATATATATGCATACATATATACATACATACATATATATATATATATATATATATATATATACATACCTCCTCCCTGGGTCTACCTGGTACTCTTTTTCTCTCTAGCTTTTCTGTTGTGACTAGGTGCTCAGATTTCTTTCGAAAGACAAAGCGAGCATAGACACACACTAATATACTCACATATAGACGCACACAACTACACATGTGACATATATGGCGGAGGGAGGATCCATGACCATACAATAGGCAGCAATAACAGATAATAATATGAGTACAAAGGATATATTCGAAGGGTCTATATAACTAAGGAAGAAAAAGGTTTGGAATTGAATGCAGGTTTTTCATACAGAACAACTGCCATTACCTCCATCATCACTAAGGCTACTACTACTGAGACTTACTATTACTACCACTATTACTGCTGCTGCTGCTGCTACTACTACTATTACTACTACTATTACTGCTACTACTATTACTATTTCTACTGTTGCTACTACTACTATTATTACTACTGCTGTTACTACTATTACTACTACTACTACTACGGCTACTACTACACAATCTGTGTATATATGCGTGTATATGTGTATCCTTGTGTGTGTGTGTGTGTGTGTGTGTGTGTGTGTGTGTGTGAGTGTGTGTGTGTGTGTGTGTGTGAGAGAGAGAGGGAGAGAGATAGAGACAGAGACAGGGACAGAGAGAGAGACAGAGAGAGCAAGAGAGAGAGAGAGATAGAGAGAGCGAGAGAAGAGAGAGAGAGACAGAGAGAGAGAGAGAGAGAGAGCAAGAGAGAGAGAGAGAGACAGAGAGAGATAGAGATAGAGAGAGAGAGCAAGAGAGAAGAGAGACAGAGACAGAGAGAGAGAGAGACCGAGAGACAGAGAGGTAGATGCTAAATCAAAATAACTGGCCGCAAAGACCGGACACTGTTCGGAATTTTCGTTAATTCAAACACACAACTGATTTTATAATATTGTCATATTCAAACAAAAATCGATAAATGCCAGACAGCAATTAGTTTTATACTTACAAATAGATACTCACATGCATTCCAACTATACGTTTTCATGGAAAGCATCTGAAATGACAACAGTCACTAAGTTGCTACAAAAAACAAAAAAACAAACAAAACAAAACAAACAAACAAAAAAAAGAAAAAAAAAAAAGAAAAAGAAAAAACAACGAGAAGCTTACATTTGCAACATTACTTTCCGCTTTCGCCAGCAGCCTCTCCGCGCCATGCTGGTTTGTGGCATCAAGTCAAGGGAATGTACTCTTTTTTTTTGTCGTAGCATCATTTTGGTGCAGTTTTCTCCCATTTGATAAAATTGTAAATTATCCGACTGTTCAGAAGTTACTCCTCCTCCTCCTCCTACTACTACTACTACTCCTGCTGCTGCTGCTACTGCTACTGCTGCTGCTGCTGCTGCTACTGCTGCTGCTGCTACTACTGCTATTACAAATTATTATTATCATTATTATTTCGTGTTATTATTGTCGTTATTGTTTTAATTGTTATGTGATTAAATTACAAACGGATATAAAATCTCACAAATTTTTAGATGCAATACACACATGTTTTCACAAGTTTCCAATCCAGCTTAGCTATTGAATGTTTTGTCAACATTGTCATCTTTATGTATAGTTCTACTACAGGTGACTTTGAGAGAAGACATTCGAATAAATACGGTCATTTGTATTTTAAAAAGCTATTCATATATCATTTTCTTTCATAAACACATTTCACGAATCATAATTAACACGAAAAGGAATGCAGCTGAATACACGTATGCTAAGGATCGAACATCAACAATAAAACTAAACTCTCCAAGATCTTACCCTCCTATGCTACTGCGCAGACACAACAACTCATAAAAACCGAGTAAGACGGGTTGACAAAGCCAAGACAGTTTTTGTTTATAGCAGCAACACCCAGCAGACAAACAAAGAAATAAACAATTCCTCCGATGATCACAGAAAAAGAATACGAGAGGCATGTGCAAAGTTACACAGCTAACCATTTTTCAAAACGGCAATGGTCTAAGTTTCTCTGTCTGTCTGTCTGTCTGTCTCCCTCTCTCTCTCTGTGTGTCTGTGTGCCTGTCTGTGTGTCTGTCTGCGTGTCTATCTATCTGTCTGTCTGTCTCCCTCTCTCTCTCTGTGTCTCTGTAAGTCTGTCTGTTTGTCTCTTGCTATCTATCTATCTATCTATCTATCTATCTATCTATTACTATCTATCTATATCTATCATCTATCTATCTATCTATCTATCTATCTCCTGAACAGGCTTCAGCACTCTTTTGGCATACGTGACCTTGCTCTCTCCTGGATCCACTCTTATTTGACTGATCGGACTCAGACTGTGTGTGTCAACTCCAGGTATTCGGAAGAGTCTGTCTTGGCGTATGGTGTCCCACAGGATTCGGTCCTAGGACCGATCCTGTTTGTGCTGTACGCCAGTCCTGTGTCTGATGTCATCAGTCGTCATGCCTTGTCACATGAGAGCTTCGCTGATGATACACAGCTTCATCAGTCGGCCTCACTGGCGGAACTCGATGGCTTGGTGACACGCACGCAGGACTGTATCTCGGATCTGAAGTCCTGGATGACGCACAACAAACTACAACTGAATGTCGACAAGACTGAACTTCTACTCGCCTGTCCCACTAAATTTCTCCATGATCCTTCTCTTCCGAAGTCTCTTCTGATAAATGACGTTGACATTCCCCACTGTTCGCAGTCTCGGTGTTGCGCTTGATCAGAGTCTGACCTTCCAGCAACACATCTCAAACATCTGTAGGGTAGCGTATCTAGAGTTACGTAGAATCAGCTCTGTCCGTCATTACCTGTCTGTTGATGCAACCAAAACGCTAATTTGTGCATTTGTTCTTTCAAGGATTGATTACTGCAACTCTCTCTTAGCTGGCATCCCCAAAAACCTTTTAGACAGACTTCAAAAGATTCAGAACAACGCTGCACGTCTCATCTTTAAATCCTCTAAGTTTGACCATGTCACTCCTCTCCTCCGCACTCTGCACTGGCTGCCTGTCTCTGACAGAATAGATTACAAGCTTGCTACTCTTTCCTTTTCGATTGTTTCTAACACTGCGCCAGAATACCTATCCTCGCTTCTTGACATCTACACACCATCCCGTCAGTTGCGTTCTTCTGCAGACACACGACTCTTTCGCATCCCCCGCATTCGAACAAAAACATACGGACAACGAGCATTCTCCTATCAAGCACCCCAAACATGGAACAACATCCCCAACATCCTTAGGCACTCAGACACAATCACCTCATTCAAATCTGGCCTCAAAACACATCTGTATAGAAAAATGTGAAAAAAGTTTCTGTCTTTAGGATATTGTTTGGGCTGTTGCGTTTGTGCGCATGATTCGTGTATTATATAATGTGCATTGTGGGTGTGGTTGTTTGTGTATTTTGGATAACTTGTGATGTAATATCTATTATTGTCTGTCCGATGGGCAACTATTGGTTAGATTTGATAGACATGTTTCTGTTTGTGTTGATGTCATTGTAATTATAGTAGACTTGATTGATATGTATGTATAACTGCTAATGTTGAAGTGGCGAATAGGGGTGGTAAAGATAGGGTGAATTGTAAAGCGCTTGGAGCAGAGTTCTCTGGATCTTGCGCTTATAAGTACTCATTATTATTATTATTATTATCTATCTATCTATCTATCAATCTATATATCTGTCTGTCTAGCTATTATCTATCTATCTATCTAGTCATCTATATCTATCTATCTATTTATCTATCTATCTATCTCTCTCTCTCTCTCTATCTATCTACCTATCTATTACCTGTCTATCTAATCTATCTACCTATCTGTCCCTGTACTTTGTTAAATTTCACTTTGTTTTACTTCATCCCACTATATACATTGCTCTTCCCGAAGTCTCGACGTTTCCCTCACACACTAGTTCACTTCTTGCCTGGCTTCCCTTCCTCAATTTAGGCATCTACCACAACGTTCCTCCCACGTTGATCCTGAGCTCCCACTGAGAGATAAGCACCTCTTGAATGATCCAAGCCAGGTACCGCAGCCAGCCACCCGAGATCCCCACCCAGAACTTGCTCCATGACATCATAAACCCTGCACTAGATCGTCACAGGAATCCCACATTCTCTGCACACACCCGGTGGTAGCCTCAGTACATACTCACAACTCTAGACCGTAGTAGTTACATTACATAGACAGCATCCAGGGGTTGGTTGGTTGGTTCTGTTGATAGAGCCATGGACTCAAGACCTGACGTTTGGAGTTCAGTCCCAGTTTGTAACAATGAAAGCCTGTTCGCAACCCATCTTAAAATGTTTCCATCATTTTGGTGGTGTCAGTTTAGTGCTTGATAGGTCCTTCTCTGTCCTTCTTCCCATTTCAAGACCTTGCGAGCGCATAGGCTTTTGCGCAGGCTCAAGGAAACTTCCCGAAAATCGCTGGAGGATTTGGGTGAAGCACATATGGAATTGTCTGAGTAGAATGAAACCCTTTTGAACAAATCCAAACTCCAAATTCCAAACAAAAACAAAGTGACGGACGATGACTGGATTCTAACACCAGACAACCGGAACCTTGACTGGGACGCCCCATCCAACCTATGACCATGCGTGGACGACCTGGCGACAGAAATGACGGCACATGGGACAAGGTGAACAGCACAACCGGACTTTCACCGTCTACCAGGCGAGACATCATCTTAAGGTCTGCAACGTCCACCACACACGGTCCACACGGACAGATAGGACCTTCGCCTTCTACCAGCAGTGAGCAACTTCCTCAGGTCAGCAACGTTCACACACAGGACAGCAGGGACAGACAGAACAACAACAACAGGACCTTCACCTTCTACCAGACGCGGACAGCTTCCTTAGGTCTGCAACGTCCAGGCACAGGACAGCACGGATAGACAGGACAACAACAAGAGGACATTTATCCTTTACCAGACATGGGCATCTTCCTGAGGTCAACATTGTCCACACACAGGACAGCTGGGACAGTCAGGACGGCAACAACAGGACTTTCATCCCTCTGCCAGACATGAACATCTTCCTCAGGCCAACAACGTCCATACACAGGGCAGTGAGGACAGACAAGACTGCAACAAGAGGACTTTCATCTTCTACAAGCAGTGAGCAACTTCCTTAGGTCTGCAATGTCCACCACACACAGGACTGCACGGACAGACAGGACATCAACAACAGGACTTTCATCTTCTACCAGGCGTGGACATCTTCCTTAGGTTTGCAACGTCTACCACACACGGTACAACATGGACAGACAGGACAGCACAACAGGGCCTTCACCTTCAACCAGACGTGGGCATCTTCCTTAGGACTGCAACGTCCACACACAGGACAGCAGGGACAGACAGAACAACAACAACAGGACTTTCATCCCTCAACTAGACGTGGACATCTTTCTTAGGTCTGCAACGTCCATCACAAGGGGTCAGGAGGGACAGGCAGAACAGCAACAGCAGGACTTTGACCCCCTACCAGACGTGGGCATCTTCCTGGTCTGCAACATACACACATGGGACAGGAGGGACAGTCAGGACGGCATCAACAGAACTTTCACCTTCTACCAGACGTGGGCATCTTCCTGGTCTTCATGTACAAAACACTGACGTCTTGCTTTCCTGAATGCCCCAGCCACTAAGTTCAACTGCAGAACTAGACTCCTGTCAGACTAACTGATGATATGACGACCCACTTGTCGCTCAACTGCCATCAAGCAGTCCAACCCTCCACTGACTGGGGCCAGAATTTCTTGTAGAAATATTAGTGCCCCAGAGCGGAACTCAAGTTCTTAATAGATTTTGACATGGTAGAAGAGAAGCACATGAAACACGTGAAGACAAACTCCAAGATAATCTCGATGACGGTGTCCACATACACACACACACACATACACACACACACACACACACACCACGCACGACGCACGCACGCACGCACGCACGCACACACACACATGTATACACACACACGCACGCACGCACGCACGCACGCACGCACACACACATGCATACACACACACACTCTCTCTGTCTCTGTCTCTGTCTCACACACACACACACACACACACACACACACACACACACACACACAACACAACACACACACACACACACACACACACGAACATGCCTATACACAAACATACAAAACGCACACGAAATCCATACATATACATCGTACAAACCACTAAAGCCTGCATTTCCGACGTGAAAGACTGGATGACTTGCAACAAATTACAACTAAACCAAGACAAAACTGAAATGATTTTCATTACTCCTAAAAAACTTCTCAACTGTGACTTAATTCCATCTTCCATATCACTGAATGGGACAGACATCACCCTCTCCCAAAAAGTTAAGAATCTAGGTGTCACCATCGACAACACTCTTAACTTTCAGCAGCATGTCTCAAACATCTGTCGTGTCTGTTACCTTGAACTTCGTAGAATAGGTTCCATCCGTCATCTCCTTACTCTCGAAGCTACTAAAATATTAGTTTGTGCTTTCGTTCTTTCTCGTCTTGACTATTGTAATTCCCTTCTGTCTGGTTCCCCAAAACAGCTCCTTGACAAACTTCAGAAAGTACAGAACCATGCCGCTCGGCTAGTATTTCGGTCTTCCAAATTTCAGCATGTCTCTCCTCTTCTCCAAGACTTGCATTGGTTACCTGTGTTGAAAAGGATCCAACATAAAATTGCTGTTCAGTGCTTCAGATACTTCGACAATTCTATTCCCTCTTACCTGTCTGAATATCTTCAACTATACGTTCCATCTCGTCATCTTCGTACCTCAGCCGATACCCGCTTATTTCGAATCCCAACTTTTCGAACAAAATCATATGGTGAGCGATCCTTTTCTTTTCAAGCCCCTTCCTCATGGAATTCACTTCCCTACCCGCTGAGGCACAAAACAAGTCTTCAGTCATTTAAATCTGGCTTGAAAACGCATCTCTTTCCTCTCTGAAATTTATTAACCTAAAAGAGCTATGCTGTCTGCGCGCTAGCGTGCTTCTGTGTATGTTATTGCTGTGCGCCTATAGATATGTCTCGGGGTGGGAGGAGGATATGTGTGTGTGTGCCAGAGAGTAAGTACTAATATTTGATATTATTAACGGGGTGTATGTGCTTGTGGGATGGAGTGACAGAGGTCCGCCATGTATGATGAAAATTATATTAGGCCTATGTTTCTATGTTCGATGTAATGTGTATTGTACAGTTTGTAAGCGCTTAGGGCTTTCCAGAAAGATTAGGCGCTCTAAATGCCCTTAATAATAATAATAATAATATACGTATACACGTAGACATTGGGCTTTATACCGAGCAAGAGTCTACTTCGGATGGGATCGTATCTATCACATGGCAACTGTGGCGTCAGAGCAAACGAACTTTATTCCGCTTGAAGAGAAACCATCTTGAAAAATTGAAAATAAAACTGAAACTGTTTTTTCATTTCAAAGTTCCTAGAGGTAGTATGCATTCCCTAAATCTATGCAACCAGTGGGAGAAAAGCTACTTCTCCATAGCTGAAATTTCATCAGCGCAAGATTAGCAGATTTGGATTCAGCATTCCTTGATTGTACCCACAAGAGGGATTTTGCTTTTTCATCTTTTGTCATCTCTACACATTGATGTCAAACTCTTTCTTATAAAACAGTCATCATAAGGCAAGAATCAGGTCCTCTACGAAATGTTTGAACTGATGTTCAACAGGAAGAAGTAGACATTATCGTCACTGTACAGGTTGTCCTGGTTGTTTTACACAGGTTGTAAGCAAGTGTTTCATTGGTGGAATCATGGCGCTGGTAGCGACAAATTATATGTTGCATATTCACCATCATGTACTAGGTCTGCGATGTATCAAGTTTGAAAAAAAAGTAGAGAGGGACAGAGAAAATGAGAGTGTTGTCACATTCTCACAGATGCTGGATTCAGTAACTCAGTCTTTATCCGCTTTGGTAGGCTTTCTGCCACACAACGCCCACAGAGTTTCTCTGTATCGAGAGCCCATGGCGTAATACACAAAGATGTTGAAACTGGCGTTGATGAAAGTGAGCATTTCAATGATCCACAGTAAAGTCAGGTAAAAATTATGATTCCGGCGTTGAGCGTTCACTTCTGGGAAAATGAGCCAAGAAAAACGAATCATGGCAGAAGGCCCCAAACATGCCATGAACAAGATGGAGTTGCCAACCAACATTTTAGTCAGCGCCACTTCCCGGGCAGACAGTGATGACGTTGTCCCAGCCCTCCATGTCATGATCTGACGAAGTTTCACTATAGTGATTATCGTTGATGTCGTCACCGCTATCATCACGATCCCAGGCAACGCAATGCCGAAGACGAAGGCATCCAAAAAGTCCACGACGTCTTTGTATTTAAGGTATAATTTACCAACAACAAAAGCCGTCAAGATTTCACCAGAATCAGGCTCATAGAAACACCCAATGTAGTATCGAAATGTCACAATGAGAAAGAGACAATTCACCACCACAAATACAGTGACAACAATGGCAGCCATTGTTCTAGTCCGCATAAGAGTCTGGAATTTGAGGGGTCTGAGAACGCAGTAGCATCTCTCTACAGCAATAATGGCAGACAAAACAGGAGAAACACCAGAAAGACCCAGTAGACTGTTGATATTGTTATTTACCATAAAGATCATCATTGGGCCATATTTTTCTTTCGTAGTAAACTGCAAATGAAGTTGTTCTCCGTGGATGAGCATACAGACAATTAGATACAATTCATCAGCTAAGGACAAGGCAAACAGACACAGGTTGACACGATCCTTAAGGCCCTGTTTGTAGAACACCGCCATGTTGATGATGTTACCTGGTCCACCAATCAGAAACAGGATTCCTAGCATGTTGTTTTTGACTCTGAGTGTAATATCTTCCACTTCAGCACTGACAATGTTATCAGGATTGTTCCAAGGTATGTATTCCATTTCACTAAATCTTATTTCGAGGCAACCATGTTGTAGTGATGTGTTTTGAGTGACATTTGGCAAGTGACTGTATACTGAGAGCGTATTTTGGGTGATAGCAGTGTCATCGTTAGTCACAAGCTGAACAGAAGTGTTCACCATGGTATCACTGAGACTTGATGCCAAACTGATGTCTGTTGAACTGTCACGGTTTCACTTTGTTTACACTTTTAAGGCACGTGCACATATCTATGAAATGCAACACAAGGAACAGAAACAACACACGTCTATTGAAGGTGCACCAACTATTGTTTCGACAGAATGGAACAAAAAGAGTGGATGAGGTCTGAACTGTTATACTTTGCAATGGGAATGACTGTGTAAATGTTTACCTCTCTGCCTTGAAATGACTTCATAAATTACACCACACAAACTTTTCAGAATTCATCCAGCTTTACATTTAACTTCTCTCAAGACCCATAAATTACAGAACATCTCATTTTCATCACAGTCCCTGCCATTATTAGCAAAGTGAGTTCAAGATCAATCTCAGATAAAATAATATAGGATTAGTCAAACAAATAACAGATGGCAATAATGAAAGCGAAAAAAAAAAAAAAAAAAAAAAAAGAATAAGAACGTGTATTTAATACAACAAGACAAGACAGGAGCAAATTTTTGGCCAACTGGCCTTTGTCAAGCGTAAGATCACAAACAAACAAACATCAGATACAAAAATTAGGAGAAAAACACTGAAACTTCCCTGCTACACAGGACAGAACAACAGGGAAATTTCAGTCTTTTTCTCATAACTTTTGCATCAGGGTTTGTTTGTGATCTTACTCTTGACAAAGGGCTCTTGGCCAAAAATTTGCTACTGTCTTGTCTTGTTGTATAATTAAATACACATTCTGAATCTTTTTTTTCGTGATTTTTCTGGTTCCTGTTTGCTTGAACGAGGGCACGGTTGTTTTGGAAGGCCACATCTAGAAAGTTCACTGTAAATCCTACGATGAAGCCATCACGTAGTTAAGGATCACCTTAAGCCATAGCCCCCGTGTGCTCACAGTGTAGATCATTTGGCTATGAGCTAAGGGCGAAGTAACTACTAACTACTACATAGCACCAATGTGGTTTCTAAGAATGTTGAGAGTTCCATGGACAGCAAAGAAAACAAACGAGACAGTCTTCATGGAGGCAGACACAAGAAGATCTTGATAAGGAAGATTTGGAAAAGACAGGCAATATTTACAGGCTCTTTTATGAGGAACGGGAAATTAGAGCACCTGGTCACAACAGGAAAGCTGGGGGGAAAGAGAGCACCAGGTAGACCCAGGTAGACCCAGGTAGAAAATATTGGACGGGCTTGCAGAGTGGCTGAGGACAGAGAGGGTAGGAGATGTGCTTGAGGCAACAAGGGATAGATACAAATGGAGGGCCATGATCGCCAACGCCATGTGGCAGGGCACTTGATGATGACTACATAACACCTAGAAGACACGTCAGAGGTACCAGGTCTGCAGGCACCTTCTCACAAACCATGGTACCATGCAATATAACGCAACTGTCTACACCGGTTATTGTGAGAGATGAAACGTCAATGGACAAAAACTGATTCACATGATGCAGTTAGTGATGAACTGTATTAGTATCAGATGACAATCATCAATAAAGACTGGTTCACACAAGCGATTTTTGTTTGTTGTGGCCTGTGTTGAACCAGGCTTAAACGACAATTATAAAACCTTCAAATATTTCATACAGTTCTGTTAGCTGTGTAATTATGCTGTAATTGTATATGAAACGTAATTTTGTTTTCTGAGGTGTACTGATTCCAAGAACTCATGGTCATTAAATGAAAGCTTTTCACACATTTTGTTCTTGCATTGAAAATTCCAGTTAGCACTATGGAAAACTCAGTATGAACATTTTGCAGGTATGATAGCCATTGCTCTATGTCGTAAGTCTTCCGCTTAACACAAGAAGGGAGTGACTGACATGTTGACTTCGGTTCTTTTAGATTTCTCTGCTTACAGCTCACATACAGAAAGATAAAAAGATACAAGGAACTAAAGATCAAACTCATTTACCAGGAAAGAACAATAGCAAAGTCAATTACACAATCAGTAAAGTATCCTTAAGGGTACAGTCCTGC
>JAPXFY010000014.1:69683240-69690740 GCA_030674185.1 Monoplex corrugatus
TCTCTCTGTCTGTCTGTCTCTCTGTCTGTCTCTGTCTGTCTGTCTGTCTCTCGCTCTCTGTCTCTGTATGTCTGTATGTCTGTCTGTCTGTCAGTCTGTCTCTCTGTCTGTTTTGTCTTTCGTGTTCTCTTGACGAGGACCAGTTGTTTGGAAATCTGCGATTGTTTTGTTTTCGTGTTTTTCTGTTCCTTTTTTTGCTTTTTGTTGTTTTTTTTTTAGCGTTCCGAATTTTTTTCACGATGCATATTCTTTTGCCCACACTGTGTAGACAGTATGTTGCTGCACAGTATGCATACTCCATGCATACGCCATGTATACCGAGCATTTTTATGTTTCCATAAGCCAGCCACTGACATGGCTTTCAGGATTCTCATCTTGCATGTGTGATATTCTGCATGTGTAAAGTCACGAAGGGGGCTTATGTACTGGCATATTTGCACAGATATTAACGTGGAAGATGGGTAAAATCTCCATCCTTTAACCAACAGGCGAAGTTGTCTGAGCGGATTAAACTCAGGACTCTCAGAGTGGAAGTCTGACTTTACCCACTTGGCTACCATACCGGTCAATTTCTGGTTTTGATATTTACGTCCCAGTTCTTCCTCTGTCGACCTTAGCAAAGGATGCCCTGAAGGGTGGTCTCAGTTGTTGCGGGCGTTCACGTGACCAAACGATGTGAGCTGCCTGTATTGTTGATGGGGACCTGCTTCTGATTCATGGACTGTCTGGAGGATTGCGTTGACGAGGATGTGTGGTAACAAGACGATTTAAATCTGTCTTTTAACTGTCCATATGTGCTATCATGGGGTTCGCGGGGGGAAAAAGAGACAACTATAATGAAGACTGATAGTCACCAGTCACCGTCGTATAGTGGTTAACGCAACAGACTACTGACTGGAAGGTTGTGGGTTTGAATCGCCATCAGTCCCTTCAAAAATCATTGTGGGAGTTTTCGGCTCTAACCGGCTCCTACTCAGAGTGGGGGTGCCAAGGGCTCATTGGGAAGTCTGGTACCACACAGTCGAGTCTCATCCATTTCACGGATGCGTCATTGAGGGTGTTGCTCAAATCTTCTGACCAGCACTGCGTAGAGTACAGCGTAGAGTACAGTCTTGTCACGCAGTCTCAATCCTAGATGGAACTCCATAGCATCGTGATTATCATCCTAATCGCCATTAAAATGGCATAGAAAACGGGACGGAAGAAAAAGAAGGTGAGCACAAAGGTAACCTCCCTGAGTGTCATGATCCTGAAAAGAAGATTGATAATCATCTACAAGACTCTCCAGAAGATCATACTGTGAAATGATAATAATTTCTCGCTATGGTATCGTTTTTGTCGTGGATGTTATTTTGTGTATTTATAGTTTCATTCCCATTTGCTTTAGGTGGTAACAGTCAACAGTCAACCAGTGTATTGATACACATTTACTGATTTGTGGTAGTAGTGTGTTATACTGGCACACATGGACTAAACGTTTAATAGTTCTAGACCATGTAGCAGATATATCACGTCTCAAGCCAAGTACCATCTGATTCTTTCACTAATTTCCTTGTACTGATGTATATTCTGTGACTCAGCCTTTGGCAAGTGACCTTGACCTAAGTTGTCATTCTCTCTGTCACATACGTTCATACACACACACAGACACACAGACAGACAGACACACACACACACACACACACACACACACACGCACTCTCTCTGTGTCTCTCCCCTTTTAAAACATGCCATTCCCTTTCAAAAAAGGGGTGAAATGATAAATTCCACCCACTTTTGAAAAAGGTAAAATGATACATTTTAAAAGATAAAAAATGATACATAAATGATGCATTCCCTTCCCTTTTAAAACATTCCATTCCCTTTTAAAACATTCCATTCCCTTTTAAAAAAAAAAGAACATGATGCATTCCGTTCCATATTAAACACCATTGAAAACATAGCTTCCTGGATGAAAGCAAACAAACTAAAAATAAAAGAATAAAAAACAGAACGAAGGTACCCTGGCACAAAATCAGACCTGAAGAAAGTAGCCTCAAAGACCATTGTTATCTCAGACTGCACTATAGCCTTGAGGAAACCTGCAGGGAAACTTAGTGTTTTACTTGATGAATCTCTATCCATGAAAGTTCATGTTAACTACCTGAGCAAAATCCTGCATCTCCAATATGAGCAAAATACTTCCGATTTCTCTCTCTGCTGATGCCACAAACAAGCTGTGTGTATCTTTCATTCTTTCCAGACAAGACTACTGTAACTCTCTCTTAGCTGGACTTTCTGATGATAAGTTATCCAAACTCCAACGAATCCAAAACAGTACTGCACAACTTGTCCTTCAGGAGAGCAAACGGACCAATGCAAAAGCGTTCTTGCAAAAAAACTACACTGGCTATCAGTCAAAGCAGGAACTGAGCATAACTTTTTTTTTAGGATCATCGCACTCAGGGAGGTTACCTTTGTGCTTACCTTTTTTATTTTTCGTCCCATTTTCTAAGCCATCTTTAATGGCCACAGAAGCTGACACAGTTTTTATTATAACAATGCGATGATGGTGATGTCGAGGATGATGATAATCATGATGCTATGAAATTCCATCTTGGATTGAGACTGCGTGACAGGGCTGGACTCTACGCTTACTATCATAACATATCCAGGCGTCAACCAGGCCCGAGAGATACAGACACCTTAGGTGCTGTCAGAAAATTTAAACAACACCGTCGATGACGACTCATCCAGGAAGTGGATGAGACTCGACTTTGTGGTCCCAGTCTTCCCAATGAGCCCATAGCACGCCGGACTCTGGGTAGGAGCCGGTAGAGCCAAAGAATCCCACTGTGTTATAATTTTGAAGGGACTGATGGGGATTCGAACCCACAACCTTCCAGTCGGTAGTCCGTTGCGTTAACCATTACTGGGTATAAAATTGCCACACTCTGCTTTCAGTGTCTGAGTTCGAAGACAATGCCAACGTACATAACAGAACTACTACCACACAAACCTTCCAAATCTCTCAGGAAACTTCTCTCTTAACTGCACCTCGGTTCTCAACATCAACTTGCGGAAAGAAACCTTTCCCTGCTTTCTTGGCCCAACAACATGGAAATCCCTCCCAGTATCATTGAGACAAAGCAGTTGTCTGCTTACTTTCAAAAAGCACTTCAAAACTCATTTCGTCCAGAAGTATCCCCAAAAATCATAAATTAACGCTTGCGGCTCTTTCAAATCCAGTGGTACTGCAATTTGTTCCTCTCTGTCTCTGTCTCTGTCTGTCTGTCTGTCTGTCTCTCTGTCTCTCACACACACATATGGCATGTTTTAAAAGGGAGACAAATGTATCAGTTATGTATTATTTTGTCTTTTAGCGCGAGAAAGAGCATGGGTAGGTGTTATCATCTACATGTATTTACAAAGGCACACAATATTTCTGATGTATGCCGTTTTGATTGCATCAAATTTCATCCTTAACATAAAGGGCTGTATACTTTTTCTGACATGAAACTGGTTGCTTTCAATTCAGTTCATGTCGTTTATAATCCAGTCAAACATTGAGGCTATATCAGTGCTAAGACCATGTTAAAAACAACTCAAGTCTAATTAAAAAGACGGCAATTCAAAACCAGCATATGATCAGCCTATCAAGGTCTGAATGGCAGTTAAACATCTTTCCTGTTCGTATGATCATATAAGATGAAATATATTGCTATCTTGTTACAACTTGAAACATCTCTGAAGAGGTTCTTTAAGGATTCCGCTGTATAAACACAATATCTCCTTTCTTGCAAGTCTAAGCATTCAATGAAAAGGCTTTTGATGCTCAGCATCTCGTCACACGATATACACCATGGTGCTTCTTAACATTTTTTAAAGTACAAATGAGTGCACCATGGCGAGAGGGGAATTGTGTGTGTGAGGGGAGGGGGGGAGGGAGACAACATGTCCACTTTACATTTAAAAAAATTCCTTGTGCTGATCACTTTGTTTCAGTTTCTCAAGATGAATGAATTCCATATGCACTAACGTCACAGGTGCCATTTGATGGAGAAGATCCAGAATGATCATGGCACAAGCCTTAAGCCTGCACATAAACCCAGGAGCTGGCCAGGTCCTGAGATTCTACCTAGATAGTTCTATAACCTTGGGGGTCGTAGGAGAGTGAGGTGGGAGAGATCTCAACTTTTCCCGGGCTCAGCACCACGAGGGCGGCGCCCATCTCCTGTCCCTTGCTTCAAACAAATACTCACTTTTTTCTAACCAAGCTGATCAGGTATACATGGAAACCGGAACAACGAGGTTCATATGGAAAACAACTACACTCCAGAGATGGTTCTGTATGGACAGCTGGAGCAAGAACACCATGCAAGGCCAAGGATACGCTGAAAGCCAACTTCATCAGGTGAAACATCGACAGCATCCACTGGGAATGCAATAATGCATTGTCCACAACAGACAGCAGTGCATGCAAAGCACAATTACGTTTGAACAGAGTGGAACAGATTTTAGTCAACAGAAGAGGAATTGGCAGAGGCAGGATCCAGAGCTTCTGGACTTCTTCCCATCCAGTGCTTGTGGGAAAAATATGCCCCCAAGATCCATCTTGTATTCTAGATGAGGATCTAGAACAGGCGGTGAAACCCAGCATGCCTACACGCCTACTCATGTGTCAGATCGATGGGAGGTCGATCACCATCATTAATCTTTTTTTTTTTACAATTTTATTTTAGAATCATCGCACTCAGGGAGGTTATCTTTGTGCTCAGATTTTTTCTCCCGTCCCATTTTCTACGCCACCTTAATGGCCGCAAAACTGGCTCATCGTTTTTACAATGCGATGATTATGACGTCGATGAGGATGACAGTCATGATGCTATGGAGTTCCATGTAGGATTGAGACTGCGTGACAGGGCTGTACTCTACGCTTACTATCATATTATATCCTGACGTCAACCAGTCCCAGAGAGATACAGACACCTGCGGTGCAGTCAGAAGATTTTAGCAACATCCTCAATGACGCATCCGTGAAGCGAATGAGACCCGACTATGTGGTCACAGTCTCCCCAATGAGCTCACAGCCGGTTACAGCCGAAAAATCCCACAATGATTTTTGAAGAGACTGATGGGGATTCGAACCCACAACCTTCCAGTCGGCGACTAATCACCATCATCAATCTATACATTATGATCCTTGTTTTTGGCGGCCTTCGCTGTGGTAGTTATCGTACTGTTGAAGTCGTAATAACTATTGTGATCACCTTAATGGCACTGGTCCTCTTATCAGGTGTCTTCCAGTCAGTGCTTCTTTTATCAACTGTGGGACGTCATCCTGCTGGTGGTCCTTGTCTTGGTGGGGATCTTATAATTGGTGGTTGTCCTAGTGGTTTCTTGGCATGTTCCGTTGTTTATTTAGAAAGCCACGCTTGTTAATCTGCCACCACGTGCATGATACCGATGGCTGTTATGGGTCAGCTTGTCCCTGCACTACATTTCTTCATTGCCCCATTGCTGAGATCGACGAGTGGCAAAGTGAGGGGCCTGCTTTGTGTCTCTGTACCATCTTTGTTTTTCCCTGAAGAGGGCAGGCACATGGGGATTAGAGATGGCAACCATAATGCCAGACCTTTCCTGAGAGCGATGAAGTAATCTTTCAATTGTCCTTTTTCTATTGCCATCTTTAAATGATTGTGAAAGGTAAAGAACTGATCATGTACTAGAGGATTAAACACTTCTTTTGTAACTGCTGATGCATTCTTTGTTGGTGCCAGTTTGTTAATGGTAACTATTGATATGTTGGATTGGACTGGATTGTGTGATGTTTCTCAAAAGAGAAAGCACAAACTTTGTTATATTCTGATTGCCTATCTGTGAAATTTGTGTTTTTAATTCATTTACCTTCAACGAAAAGCATAAGTAGTATTACGGTGTCTGGAACTGCTTTGTCTTCTATTGTTACTCTGGTTCTTGTTTGTTTTGTTTTACTCTTATAACTTGGAGACCGTATGAAATGCCTACCCTGTCACTTTCAGCATCGTTGAATACAGAACCATGCAATGTACGTATGTGAGGAAAACAGCGGGCAGTGGGAAGGGAGGAGGGATAACTTTTTTTTTCTGTGTATTATATAACTATAGGTTACACTTAATTTTCCTCTTCGCAGGTATTGGCGTTGGTGTCATCATCATCATCATCATCATCATCATCATCATCGTAACTGTCAATGTGAGTGTTGTGGTTTGTGCCTGCCTTGTCCACTCATTTTGTAGTGTTGTTTACTGTCAATGTAGCGAGGAAGTCTTGACCCCCCTCCCCCATCAGAGAATGATCCGCGGTTTTTAGTTGATGCACATTTTTGACATCGAAAAGTAACTCCCCTGTCGCTGTTCTTTTTGACATGGGAAAGTGACTCGCCGGTCAAAAATCGTTTATGGAAATCATAACATCCCACATGTGCAGGAAAGTGACTCGCTGGTCAAAAATCATAACATGGAAATCATAACATACCATAGGTAGGAAAGTGACTCGCTGGTCAAAAATCATAACATGGAAATCATAACATCCATAGGTAGGAAAGTGACTCGCTGGTGAAAAATCATAACATGGAAATCATAACATCTCATATATAAGAAATGACTCGCCGGTCAAAAGTCATAACATGGAAATCATAACAGCTCATACGTTTAGGAAAGTGACCCTCTTGAAAGAAAATCCCCTGTAAAATACTATATTCATCGAAAATGATCATGTTTCTCCCCACCCTAAAAAAGAAGATACTTGTTTTATGTTTTATCGTCTGTTCATTCGTCTGTCTGTGTGTCACAAATCACGTCTGGTTAACGTCTGTGAAATGTCTTCACCCATTCGAAAATAGTTTTATAATAGTTATAAAGTTTTCATCATGTCAAGACGGAAGGCAGTGTGTAAGATGCATGTTTATATTTAAAAACGACTGCTAGCCAAGTGTATTGCCATTGAACTGTCACTGCGTATTGTCGTATACGGACTACTGCTACAAAAATGGGGGATCAAGAGCTTAGTTGCATGGTTTCTGTCGGTAAGAAATATAACAAAGTTGCACCAGGAACATAAAGTCTGGAACTATGAGTGTACAATACTTTCAAAACACTGAAATATATGTACATGTACTTATTAACCCTCTACTGCAACAATGGAAATGAAAACATGATGAGGATTTAAAATGATCCCAGAACTAATTTCTAAGAGATATTTATCACTGTCGAATTAAGTATAATGCATAGATAACAAAGCGACCAGCGACTACTCACAAAGACTAATGCAGTCGCATCTCTAAAGTAAATGTTTATCACAACCAAACAGTACTATCAAATCATTTGCTGAATATCTCACACTGTATGTTTGAAAGAAGAATAATGATTTGGCCATATGGGCTGGGATAATTATACTGTTTCAGAAGATGCTGATTATTGATGTTGGCCTATTAGGCTTGAGTAGTAAACTGTCTTAAAAAGTAGTCTATTGATGTTATGC
>JAPXFY010000014.1:69693240-69698240 GCA_030674185.1 Monoplex corrugatus
AGGAGAAAAAAGAGGTACTTTTGGTAAGAAATTGCGTTCTTTCTGCTGCGATCAGTGCATTAAAATACAATTTTAAATTGATTAATAATATTTTTTCAAGAAAAACATTTCTGTGGGGGATAGATTATAGTCTACAGAAATCAATTTTGAGAAAAAGTCAAAACACCCCAGATAGACCCTCAGTCACCGTTTCAGCTCCTTGTGCTGTTCGACTGACTGCGAGTTAAGACTGATTTCGTGGTGGGAGGTCACAATTAGTCTTCTTGCCTTTCTGAAGTCTTGGTCCGAAAAAAAAATTGGGTTGTGGGGCTGCACTTCGGCGGCGCGCTCTCAGCAGGAAGAGCATGCAGCCCGAGTTTCACATGATAAATCCATTGTGACGAAAAGAAATGAAGATAATATGAACATGAATTTCAATATGAACATGAATATCAATATGAACATGAATATCAATATGAACTTGAGTATCAATATGAACATGACTATGAATAAACATGAACATGACTATGAATATGAACATGAACATGAATGTGAATGTAAATATGAATATGGATATGAACATGAACATGAACATGAATGTGAATGTAAATATGAATATGGATATATTATGGAAGAAGAGAACCCAGATCGCCAGTCAGATCCAATGGAAAGGGAGGTGGGGTGGGAAAGGGACGAAATCCATGATCACTGAGGATTCGAACCCTTGAATTCGTGGCTTTTCTGGTTTCCATCATAAGAGTCTTTCTGCTGGGCCACCACACCACAGCCATGGCACGACCCTGGACGCATGTACATTTGGCAACCACGCTTAATCGATCTTATTTATGACGCTTAGGATCGAGTACTCTGTCCTAGTCACAATATCCTGCCACCCAAAAGTAAATCCCAACGAGTCACGGGACAAATTATTTGTGGTAATTGTTGTTGTGTTGTTGTTGTTGTTGTTGTTGTTGTTGTTGTTGTTGTTGTTGTTGTTGTTGTTGTTGTTGTTGTTTTATTATCGTCGTCATTGTTGTTGTTATCATCATCATCATCATCATATCATCATCATCATCATATCATATCATATCATCATCATCATCATCATCATCATCATCTTCTTCTTCTTCTTCTTCTTCTTCTTCTTCTTTCTTCTTCTTCTTCTTCTTCTTCTTCTTCTTCTTCTTCTTCTTCTTCTTCTTCTTCTTCTTCTTCTTCTTCTTCTTCTTCTTCTTCTTCTTCTTCTTCGCATTCTTCTTCTTCTTCGCATTCTTCTTCTTCTTCTTCGCATTCTTCTTCTTCTTCGCATTCTTCTTCTTCTTCTTCGCATTCTTCTTCTTCGCATTCTTCTTCTTCGCATTCTTCTTCGCATTCTTCTTCTTCGCATTCTTTATTATTATCATTATTATCATTTCATTATTATTGATATCATCATCATCATTATTATTATTATTATCATCATCATCATCATTTTTGTTGTTGTTATTATTACTATCATTATTTTGTTGTTGTTGTTGTTATCATTATTATTATTATCGTTGTTGTTGTTGTTGTTGTGGTTGTTATAAACACAATTGTTCATTATCATCATCATCATCATTAATATTGTTGTTATTATTATTATCATCATTATTAATAATAATATTATTATATTATCATTATTATCATCATCATTATCATCTTCATTATTGTTACTATTATCATTTTATTATTATTAATGTCATCATCATGATCATCACTAGTATAATTATCATCATCATCATCATAAGTATTATTATTTTTGTTGTGGTTTGTGTTGTTGTTGTTGGTTTTTAGCTTTATTAGCAATAGCAGTAGTAGCAGAACTGCTTGCACAGCGCCTCGTCACACAAGAACTCCAAGCACATCGCAAAAAAAGCATATGCTACAGAGGCGAACACAGACACAGCAAATAGCACATGTAAACGCCAGACCACCGTGCCCAAAGGGACAGACCACGAAACATGTGACATGAAAACAAGACTTGATTAAAAAACAACAAGACTACGACCACACGTCCGTTTCAGTTTCAGCCTTTTTCATTATCACTAACGTCACAGGTGCCATGTGACGGAGAAGATCCAGAATGATCACGGCACAAGCCTTGAAGCCTGTCACATAAACCCAAGAGCTGGCCAGGTCCTGAAGTCCCACCCAGCCTACAATTGCGACTGAAACGACGATGGCAAACCGGTGAAAAAGTAGGAGAACAAACAGTAAACATTAGTCTTAATATTTCAGACCCCAGACCACAGCATGGACAAGGCAGGGACAAGCAACACCAACAACTTCAGCAACGACTACTACGGTAACGAAGCATACAGCTTTTACCGCCGCTGCGGAGTAGCGGACATTCCCTTCCACTTAGAATTCCGAGCGGCCCAGGCGGTGGTGAAGTGGCTGTACCCAGTTCTGCTGGTGGTGGGCACGCTAGGGAACGGGGTCTCTATCGTCATCCTCGGACGCCTGAGCGTCACCGCCTGGTCCAGCTCTGTTTACCTGGCCGTGCTGGCGTTGGTGGAAATGCTGGTGTTGTCTATCCGTTGTGGAGGGACCTGGTTTGAACAGGTAAACGTTGTGAATGCTGTTTCACGAGTGGCTGATGTTCATACAGACACACACAGACACAGACACACACAGACACACCACACAGGCACACAGACACAGACACACACAGACACACCACACAGACACACAGACACAGACAGACACAGACAGACACACACACATATATATATATATATATGTGTATGTATGTATGTATGTACATATGTATGTATGTATGTATGTATGTATGTATGTATGTATCACCTGTCTCACCTGTCTCACCTGTCGGTGTCACCGGGTTCAGTGTTGGCCGCTGCACTGTTTGACAACGCCACCTCCCTCCAAACCACTCTGTCTTGACTTTTGTGGACAACTTCTTGAATATTTAGGCCACTGATGTTGGTTATGTTCTCGATGGATGAGACTGGAGGTCTGCCTTTCTTCCTTTTGTCTCTGTTTTTTTTCCTTTATATATGGTTGCCAAGAGGTCTATGTTCTTGCTACATAACACATGGCCAGTGTGTTTTAATCTTCTCTTGTTTATGTCTGCTAGTATTTTCTGGTGGTGTCAAGTTCTTCCAGGACACTTTAATAAGTTTTTCTATCTGTCCATTTGACACGTAGTCGTCTCCGATAAAACCACATCTCTGCTGCCTCAATTCTTTTGCGATCAGATTTTTTGAGAGTCCAGGCTTTGCAGCCATAAATCATGACTGGCCAGATCAAACATTTTAAAAATCTGATTTCCAGGCCGTTTGGTATGCCTCTGTCTTTCCAGATATTGTTGAGTTGGACCATATTTTGTTTCGATATTCTAATTCTTATTTTGATGTCTTTAGAGCAGGTTCCTTGATATATAGATATATGTATGTGTATATATATATATATATATATATATTATATATGTGTGTGTGTGTGTGTGTGTGTGTGTGTGTGTGTGTGTGTGTGTGTGTGTGTGTGTGTGTGTGTGTGTACAGCGCTGTTTAAATGTGATTGTGTTCTGCATGCATTTATATCTCCAGGCTGTTCTATTGCAATCAATGTCTTCATAGTGTGATGTTAACACCACAGCTGATGAAGTTGGCCTTCAGCGTATCCTTGCTGTAGTAGTCTTCCCTATTCTCCATATCCTTGCATCAGCTCGCCACACAGAAGCATCTTGAGGATTTTAGTCGTATACGGACAAGATGCACTGTCCGAAGCTGACATTTAACGAGCTGAAACTCTGTAACTGGATGTGCAGGTGACCGGAGTGAATCCCTCTATGAAGGTGATGAGGTTGTCAGACGCCATGTGCAAGTGTTATCTCTTCGTGCTCAACGTCCTCTTGCAGCTCTGGCCCTGGCTCATGGTGGCCGTCAGTGTGGATCTGACCATCGCCACCATCCGCCCCCTCAACACCTACACGTCCTGCACCAGGGACCGGGCCCGCGTCACCATCCTCTTCATCACCATCCTCCTCATCTGCCTCAACCTCAACTTTTTCTGGACCTGGGGCCTCTTGGGCGGCCTCTGCATCTACATCGAGGAGTTCTCCTTGCAGTTCATGAACCTCATCTGGCCTAGTATTGAAATGACCGTCAAACACATCCTGCCGCTTATCATCGTCGTCGTCATCTTCCTCGTTATCGCCGTTAACCTGCTGAAGTCTGGATCGATGAGAGCTTCGTCCTATGAGCCCATCTTGAGACGCTATTTCTTGGACCTGGAAGCTTTTCATCAGCTGAAACACGCGTGTCTGGTACTGGTCCTGCTCTTCGTGGTAGTCAAGACGTTCACGTTTTCTGTTGAACTGGTGAATGCCTTGGAACTGCGCGGGGTGATCGTGGTACCGTGTGAACGCTACGCACGGTTCAAATCCTCCTTCACATTTGTGCAGACCGTTCGAGACGCTTGTGTTTACAGTTTCCACAGTCTCAAGTTCTTCGTCTACTTCATTTTCTGTGCGAGCTTCAGGCGACATTTCGCCGACCTCGTGAGGAAACTTGTCTTTTGTCGGAAGACGAGGACATATGGAGATGGACATACCGTTCAGAACGGTGTCGTCAAAAACAGATCACTACAACGATCTGAAAACAATTGAAAATCTGAAGTCATCATGGAGAGGTGTCTTCATAAAAAGAAAAACACAACTTGGCCCTGTTGATCAAAACAAGTGTGACTGCCTGCGTTCAAGCAAACATGAACCAGCAACAACAAAAAATGAAATAAAATAACGAAAAAAGAAACAGAACGCGTATTTAATACAACCAGACAAGACAAGCGCCTGTCTTGTCTGGTTGTATTAAATATGCGTTCTGATTCTTTTCGTAAACAAAGCGCGTTAACAAAGATTTCTCAAATGTTCATGAATTTTATCTATCGGTCCTTTTCAATGAGTGACAGAAAGATGGAAGACTTTTTCCTCATCATATAACAACATATCTTTTGAAAAGTTTTGGTTCTTTTGAATTTAT
>JAPXFY010000014.1:69703240-69708240 GCA_030674185.1 Monoplex corrugatus
ACAGATGTTTTCTTCTATCCTGAGTAAAACAAGAAATAATGAAATATTCAAACTTTTAATGAATATAGAGTTTTCGTGTATCTTGTTTTCAAACGTTTTCCAGGACGTCTAACGGGCCAAGAATTCAATGACTTAGCACCCAGCAGCGTGCAGCTTTATAGCTTGGAACTGTGTGACAGAGACGGGAGAAATCCCCGAAGGCTCCATCGCTTATTCATGCATATGTCTTCCTATTGTATACTGTTTCAGAATTCTCTTGATGATATTGCTTTATTCAAATTGTAAACAAAGACCGTTTTGATGTGGACACTGTCTGTGCTAATGGTGATTTTATGGCCTGGCCTGGGCGAAAATAAATTCTCACGTCCCTGTATTAATTTTCTGAGTGAGTGAGTGAGTGTGTGTGTGTGTGTGTGTGTGTGTGCGTGTGTGTGTGTGTGTGTGTGTGTGTGTGTGTGTGTGTGTGTGTGTGCGTGTGTGTGTGTGCGTGCGTGTGTGTGTGTGAATATCTTGTTTTCTGTGTGTCAGCGTGTGTGAGTGAGACAGTGAAAAGAGAGAGAGAGGTGTGTGTGTGTGTGTGTGTGGTGTGTGTGTGTGTGTGTGTGTGTGTGTGTGTGTGTGTGTGTGTGTGTGTGTCTGTCTGTCTGTCTGTCTGTCTGTCTGCTTGCCTGTCTGTCTTCTGTTAATCAAACATTAATTCTTGTTCTCTTTTTGTATATTTCTGGAGTTTTATTTGCTTGAACGCTGCCTCAATTCAAAGCATGTCAGGAAAGAATTTTATTTGCTTTTGAATGGATGTACACTACCAGTGGATTAGAACTTCATCAGCACATCTTAAGGAACCATCGATTAGAGCTTAAACAGCACGTCTTAATTAAGGAACCATCAGTGATACATGTCTATAAGCATGAACCATTTTCAGGACATGAGAGGCTTTTTTTTTAGGATCCTCGCAATTAGGGAAGTTACCTTTGAGCTCACCTTTTTTTTTCTTTTTTTTTTTTTTTTGCGTCCCATCAGCTGCGTCATCTTAATGGACACAGAAGCTGGCACTTTTTTTTTTCTTACAATGCGATGATGATGATGATGATGATAATGTCGATGAGGATGATAATCATGATGCTATGGAGTTCCATCTAGGATTGAGACTGTGTGACAGGGCTGTACTGTACGCTTACTATCATAAGATATATAATCCTGGCGTCAACCAGGCCCGTGAGATACAGATACCTGGGGTGCTGGTCAGAAGATTCGAGCAACACCCTCAGTGAACCATCCGTGAAGTGATGAGACTCGACTGTGTGGTCCCAAGTCTTCTAAATGAGCCCATAACACGCCCAACTCTGGGTAGGAGCCGGTTAGAGTTGAAAAATCCCACAATGATATATTTTTGAAGGGGCTGATAGGGATTCGAACCCCCAACCTTCCAGCCGGTAGTCCTTGCGTTAACCACTACACCACGGCGACTGTTTTTTCTTTTTCTTAAGACCGTCTCTGGATACATGTTGCCCAGTCTTGTATGAATTGTTTAAATTGATAAAATCTCCATGACTGCCTGCACCATTAGTTTTTCATCCACTTACATCGATTAGCTCTAGCAGTCGGGTGGGCTACAAGCAATATGAACTGAACTTACATCGATTCAGACTCGCAAAAAAAAAATTATCGACATACGTGCACATGCATGTGGGTGAATGCAAACACACACTCACACACAACACACACACACACACACACACACACACACACACACGCACACACACATACACGCACACACGCTCACGCACACACACTCGCACACACGCTCACGCACACACACTCACACACACAAGCACACATATACATACACGCACACAAACACAAACGCACACACACGCTGACACATACACAAACACACACGCACACATACGCACACAAACATAAACGCGTCACCTTAATGGACACAGAAACTGGCACATTTTTTTTTCTTACAATGCGATGATGATGATGATGATAATGTCGATGAGGATGATAATCATGATGCTATGGAGTCTACTATCACTTATAGTGAAAAGACGTTAAATAAAGGAACGAACGAACATAAACGCACGCACACGCGCACGCACGTACGTACACATACACACATAGTGATTCTAAAAACAATAAAAAGGCCTGCTACACGTGCGAATACTTATGTATGTGTGTCTGCATATGTATACGTGTATATATCTGTGATTGCATGTATGTATGTATGTACGTACGTACGTACATACGTACGTACGTACCTATGTACGTATGTATGTATGTACGCATATATGTATGTATGAATGCATTTATGTGTGTACATATGTACGTATGTATGCATGTGTGTATGTGTGTGTGTGTGTGTGTGTGTGTGTGTGTGTGTGTGTGTGTGTGTGTGTGTGTGTGTGTGTGTGACAGACAGACAGACAGACAGACAGATACATACATACATACATACATACATACATACATCATACATACATACATACATACATACATACATACATACATACGTACATACATACACACACACACATCCACACATTAATACATCTACATGAGATTCTTCCACCCCATAGACACCTCGTTATCTTATCTTTGTCTATTCATTTATTTACTAATTATTTACTTTTTTTCGTCTAAAAGCATCTATATGTGTGAATAGACATTAAAAGAAATAACGAACACACACACACGCACACACACGCACACACACACACACACACACACACACACACACACACACACACACACACACACACACACACACACACACACACACTCATGTCCGTACTAACACGCACAGAGAAAGAGAGAATGTTAGAGATAGAGACAGATACGATACGATACGATACGATACGATACGATACGATACGATACGATACGATACGATATCCATTTATTCAACAAAGGCCACGGCCCCTCAGTTGAAGGGGTTGATGTGAGCATACATCTCAACAAAAAAATATATACACAAAAATCAACTGTGTAATTATAGCAATATACATGTACATAGATATCTCCAATTATCAGTTACAAACAGTACTACGAAATTTAAACGCTTTGTATAAAAAGAAAGCAAACTGTTTCATTGTTGTTTCATTTTTTGATGCAATTAGTAAACAAAGTCTGAACTGAGATGGGTTTCTATAGTATTTTTCTGGGATAAAGCGAGACCGCAGATTATTTAAAACAGGACAACAAAGAACAAAATGTACTTCGTTTTCTTCTGCAGTTTTACATAGGGGACAAAGAAGATCAGTATCACTGTGTCTTCTATATCGATGATAATGATTAAAAAGATCTGAGATGCCAAGTCTAAGAACTGTCATGCCATGTTTCAATTGTTTATTCATATTCATCACTAAATAAGTAGGGACACTGTGCATCAAACTAAATTGTTTATAAAAATCAAATCTTGTACTGTCCTGGATATGACTTGTCCATTCCTGCCACCTGCAGTCAATAAGCCTTTCTCGAACAGTTCGGATAAAACAAAATACATCTCCCACACCTTGATTTAACCAGACAAAACCAAACCCTAACTCATGTAACTTAATTCTTACTTTAGATACCCAGTTTAACTTTCCCCTGGCATCTAACGCATACAACACATTATAAGCCTTCCTTGGCAACCTAGAATTGTTCATCTGTGTTACTTTCAACCAATACTTAATACTCCTTATGACAGAATTCAAATATATTGGAAACCTATTATTTCACCATAAACCAGGTCATTTGGCGTTTTCATTGTAACTCCTAAAATATTTTTCAATGCAAAAAGATGGACATTTTCACAGAAGACAGCGGCATTGTATAAACCCCAAATTTCTGCCCCATATAGTATAATTGGTTGCACTTGGGAATCAAAAAGCTTGATAAATAATTCAAGTGAATTATTTTCTAGGGCTGATAGTTTTTGCATTATACAAAGTAGAGCACGCTTACCTCGGCTGGCAAGATCTTTACAGGCTACATTGAAACTCAGTTTAGTTGAAAAATAGATCCCAAGATATTTATATACATTTACTACAGGCATTATTACCCCAGCATACAACCATCTTTCCTGTATACTTAAATACCCTCCCTTTCTAAACACAACAATATTGCTTTTTGTCATATTAACCTTCAATTTCAGTTTAGTAGCAGCAGAATACAACGAATTCAACTGCGTTTGTAACCCTATAACCGTCTCAGATAGCAAAACGACATCATCAGCCAAAAGAAGAATGAACAGTTCTAAAATATCATTTGTAAATTGTGCACCATGCCTTCCATTTCTCACGACTTCTAATGTTAATTCATTAATAAAAAGTGAAAAAAGGACAGGACAGAGACAGAGAAAGAGAGAGTGAGCGAGAGACATAGAGACACAGACAGAGAGAGAGAGAGAAGAGAGAGAAAGAAAGAGAGACAAAGAGACAGACAGACCAGACAGACAGAGACAGATATACAGAGAGAGACAGAGTCAAAGTGAGAGACAGAGATAGAGGGAGACCTTGTGTATACACAATACAAATCTCCAGTAAGAATTATATTGTATTTATAATCGCGATTCACTATAACAGCGTGTCCTGCAGTTCGCATTTGCACAGAATCAATAGTTCCTACATTTCAGAGCAGTTTAATAACCCCCCCCCCCACCCACCCACCCACCACCAATGCTCATAATGCTATAATCAATACTCTGTATTTTCTGAAACGGAATAATTAACCGCACATGGACGGCCAAAACCTTTTCTTTTTTTTTTTTTCTTTCTTTTTCTTTTTCTTTTTTTTTTTTTTATTGTGTGCTCTGAGACATGTACAGAGATGTTTTAAATCGTTCTGTTTGGTAACGGAGAATAGTTTTAATCTGAGTTTTGCTCAGAGATGCGGTTTCACTGGTCTTTTTGTATGATCTCTGGTTGTCGTGTTGCTCATTCTTTATATTGAGCTAACTAAGTCATATGCCTCCGTGAAATTAATTTAGACCTCATCATAAATCCCGATATTTT
>JAPXFY010000014.1:69713240-69715740 GCA_030674185.1 Monoplex corrugatus
GCGCTAACGAAAATGTTGGTCGGCAGTTCCATCTTGTTCATCAGCTGTGTGGGTCCTGCCGCCATGATTCGTGTCATTTGGCTCATTTTCCCAGAAGTAAACGCCGGACACCGGAATCATAATTTGTATCTGAGTTTATTGTGGATTGGTGAAACGTTCACCTTCCTCAACGCCACTTTCAACATCTTCGTTTATTACGCCATGGGGTCTCGGTACAGGGAAACGTTCTGGATGTTGTGCAAGAGAAAGCGTGTCAAAGTAGACAAAGCACAAGCTACTGTCTGCAAAAAAATCATGAAGACTCTGTAATGTTCTCTGTCCCTGTCTTCAATTTTAAGTGGATAAAACTCTCGTTCTTCTTATGTTCGGCATGCTCTCAACCAAACCTGAGTGCATCAAACAGTGTGTAATTATAAGTACTTGTGAATATAGCCTCATCAATGAGCGGGCCTTAGTAGCTCAGTGGTTAGAGCGTCGGATTCACATGCTAATGGTTGTGGGTTCGAATCGGGTGCTCTACATGAGACTGGCCTTCTCACTGTCCCATCTTAATACCATTGTTGTTCTGGTGGAGTCGGTATAGGATTAGATAAGTCCCCCTTCTCCCACTTCCCTGGATGGTTATCCCCGTCGGCTCATATCACCTGGGTGGGTGCTGACGTAAAACCTGACCAAATCAATCAATCAATCAAAGCTCCATCAATGAAAAAAAGTGCTGTACCCTAGACAAAACATAATTAGAAAATGGCAAAAAGATGCTTGTTCTTCGTTCTGAAATCAGTGCAAAGATGCACAAAGGACCTCACGCTTGCTTTCTGGCTGCCGTATCCAAAACACGATTCCCAGCAGGATGCTTGTGATCTGTCCTTCTACTGGATTTGCTTTTCACCGAATATATTTTTCTTATACGACACAAAGTCTACCACAGCTGTCCTTGGTGTTGAGTGCCAGCTCTGTGTTTTCGTCCAGCTGTTTATACCGGTCCTTGAAACTTTTATACAGTCTCTTTTTTAAGCTGGTCCTTGAAACCTTTACACAGTCTCTTCTATATCTTTTACTCAGACGCAGCTCATTACCCAGCATTTCATCCTGGGTTGTCAATGAGGACTACGTGTCTAGTCACGATGCTGGGTGCAACCCAGACCCCAATGCTGCTATGGTTGACTTTTTTCCTGTGGCTGCATTGTTGGAGAGATGATCCTGCTATTTGATGCTCATAAGGAATAGCAGGCATCACTGGCAGAAGCTTTCTGTCAACTGCATCTGTTTTCCTGTACAGATCCTGTTCTTAACCTCCAATCTGATCAGCTAGGTAATATGGATTGTAGCCCGGTGTACCAGCACTTTTTTCAAAACGCCAATGATTTAGTTTCATGGCCTTAGGCCTTATCAATGTGCTAAGCATCTTCCGCCCTCGTGGTGCTGGCCCAGGGAAAATTTGACGTCTCTGCCACCTCGCTCCCCTACAACCCCAGGGTTATGGCACTATGGATGTAGGACCTCAGGACCTGGCCAGCTCGTGGGTTTATGTGCAGGCATAACGTTTGTGCCGTGATCATTCTGGATCTTCTCCATCACATGGCAAATGTGACGTTGGAATTCATTCCGAGCGCGGAGACGTCATCCTGAGAAATTGAAACTGAAACTGAAACTAAGCATAGTTTTCACTCTATGTGTGAATAACAGACAATACAACAAATCTAAATACAAAGCTTATCACAATCACTATTTTAACAACTGGAGGCAAATTCTTGTTTTTATAAACGCTATGTACAGCAGTGAAACAAAATTTTCAATGATGCTTTCGTTATTTAAAACATACCAGCAAAATTCATATTAAATATACAGGCTGTCTGAGGTAGTGCGTTTTGTCGCAATTAATTTTTTTGATTGTTGCTGTTGGTTTGGATGTTTTACGCACGCAGCTGTAATAAGCCAAAGAAACCGTTTGCTTCCAGCAAGCATACATGTATGTCGATATTTTCGGTTCGTAGTTATGTCTATAGAAAATCGCACTATGAACGTACATGATCTCTTCAATTGCTAAGAAAAATACAAAATACTGGTGACTGCAGGTGAGATGAAAAATAGTGGATGAAAAGAAATGCACCACACTCACTTTGGGCTTCACCATAGTTTACACAAGCACAAAGACGAACAAAATATCTACTGGTTTCGACCTTTGGGTTTTCTACAGGGTATAATTACGGGGGGAAAAACGAAAAAAGGAAAAGGTAAACACCTATGTTGGACAGATTTGCCGAGTGGATGAGGACAGAAAAGGTGGGAAATATACTTGCAGCAAGCAAAGGATGGTTCGTATAGAGGGCCGTGATCGCAAACGCCACGCAGATTGGCACATGATTTTTTTTAAGCGAAGACTTCAGAAAGACAAGAAGGCTAATAATTGGTCTTCAAGGGGTGGGCTTGGGAAATCAACTTATCTCTCCCATGTTTTACACCAAGGCAGCCGGGCAGTGCCCTGCTCTTCACGATTTTC
>JAPXFY010000014.1:69718240-69725740 GCA_030674185.1 Monoplex corrugatus
AATCTTTCTTCATTACATAAGTCAGTGTTTAAATTTTAATATTCTGTGGTTTCTTATGTGTCTTCTTACTTGTATAGCTTTAATGTTTGTTGTTATCTTATTGTGTATGTAATTGTGAACATTTTTTATCACCTTTTGCCTTTCTTGCGAAATGTAAAGCGCTGGTGAGCATGTTTTTATATGGAATATGCGCTATACAAATAAACATTATTATTATATTATTATTATGATATTATCACGGCCATCATCACAATCCCAGGTAGAACGAGAGCAAATACGTAACCATCCAGAAAATCGATCATTTCTTTGTGTTTACTGTATACATCACTGATGACAAAAGCCTTCAAAACTTCACCAGATTCTGCATCATATAAACATCCGATATAATATCGAAATGTCACGATGAGGAATAGACCTATTACAACCACAAATACGACAACGATGATAACGGCCATGGTTCCAGTGCGCATCAGAGTCTGGTATTTGAGAGGTCTGAGGACACAGTAGCATCTCTCTACAGCAATGATGGCAGACAGAATGGGAGAAACGGTATAGAGTCCCACTAAACCGTTGATATTGTTATTCATCACGAAGGTTAACATGGGACCGTATTTTTCTTTTGTGGTGAACTGCAAATGAAGTTGTTCGCCATGGAGCAACATGCCTACAACTAAATACAGTCCATCAGCTAAGGACAAGGCAAACAGACACAGGTTGACACGATCCTTAAGGCCCTGTTTGTAGAACACCGCCATGTTGATGACGTTACCTGGTCCACCAATCAGAAACAAGAATACTAGAATGTTGTTTTTGACTCTAAGTGTAATGTCTTCCACTTCTGCACTGACAATGTTATCGGGATTGTTCCAAGGTATGTATTCCATTTCACTAAATCTAACTTCACTGCAGCCATGTTGAAATGACGTGTTTTGGGTGACATTTGGCACGTGACTGTGCACTGAAAGTATACTTTGGGTGATGGTAGTGTCATTGTCAGTCACAAAATGAAGTGAAGTGTTCAGCATAATATTGCTGAGATCTGGTTTCATGTTGATATCTGTTAAACGTATCATACGTTCATAATGTCAGCACAATGAAGACATGCGCCATTTCATACTACATGTAATATGAAACTGGAACCATCAACACATACTTCGTCTATGAAAGGTGTATCAAACACTGTCCCACAGAGATCAATGACATGTGAAAAAGAAATGTTTTTACTCCAATTTTGAAAAAGATAATAAAAGACAGGATTATTGATATGATCTTGTTTTCAGCCAGAGATACCGTCAAATTAATATTCATATCTGACTCTGAGTGTATGCCGTCAACTAATGGCTATATCCAGGAATAAACATTACCGGTAATATGAATGGTATCTGTGTGTCATATTGGATATTCTAATGAAGATACGAAACAGATAATGAGAAAAATTTTGTTCTCTTGTGGATATGCATTTCCTCCATAAAAGTGATAAAACAATTTGCATATGAGTCATATTGGGTGTTTTAATAAAGATACGAAACAGCTGATAAAAACTTTTTCTTTTCTTGTAGATATGCACTTCCTCCATAAAAGTGATAAAAAATAGTTGCATAGGAGTCAACACAGTTTGCTGTATAGTTTTCAAGGCCCTTGGAATTCAGATGGTTAAACCCTCAAATAATCTGTACATGGGTTTTCCAGTTTGGTAGACAAACCTGTTGACAAACTGCCGAAAAGGTATTCGTCATTGTGGTATGAGTTAGTCGTACTGTCTGTGGCAGACGATTCAAGGGATGTCACCCACGTAGATGGCGCTGGATGAAAAGGGGGACTCTGGGTATTTAACGTTAACTACGGACGCTCTTGGAAGAACGATACGCTACCGAAACATCATCGAGTATCTTCTTCTGTTAGCCCATCTTCCTGCCTCTTCAATACTATCCCTTAACCAGTTCAGTGCCTCTAAGCCGTCAGCTGACGTTGCACAAAAGGTGTTGCTATATTGCCTAAGAGCCGTCCGCTGACGTTGCAGGAGTTTTCCGATTTTTCGTTCACAACTGTGTGAGCCAGTCAGCACACAGGAACGCTGCACACTGAGCTATATGTGTCTACAATATAAAAATAGGATGTAAATTAGGATACGTCATAGGGAAGACACTTTTATTGTCGCTAATGATTTGGTAACTGGACCACGTGAAGTGGAGCACAATGGCGACGCAACCTTCGACAAGCCGAACGGTGGCTCACGTCAGCGGACTTTCACGACTCTAGAGGCCGTTCAAATGATTTTACAGCATGATGACGATTGAGAGAATTTGTTATCTGATCATTCGCTTCAACATGAGGGTGGAGAAAGTACAATGACCACGCCGACATTCAACGCTTGCTGGCTGAATCGATGCAAGCAGACGATAAGTACTAGTCAGACCGCGACTGCCGTGGTCAGTGCGAGTGGCGAACGCGCAGGCCGTGACACTTCGGACTTTGGACCCAACAGCAGTGAACGTGATGGTACATGGTGAGATGGGTCACGCACGTGTTCGTGGTGTGGGAAGGGGGGAAGATGAGAAGGGGGAGAGGGACAGGAGAGGTGCAGAGGAGCTGTGCCCCAGTTAGACGGCATGGCAGGGGGCGTGGCGATCAGCGAAGTGTTTCGCTCACTGAAAATCTGTTGGCCTCCAAATGGACAACAGTCAGACATTCCTCAATTTTTATGAAATCCAGGATTGAAAGTGGGAACTGGTGACATGTGCTATGCTTTTTCAAGCTGTTTCTGACTGATGAGCATGAGCTGATTGACTTATTTGAATAAGGATTCTGATTCTGGGCTTATTTTCTCTTGTTTTGATTGCAGAACCTGAAGAACAGAGAGAACCAATTCATGAGTGTCATGTAGTTTGACTGTTCAGTGTCTGAGTACACTGACTGTCATGTAGTTTGACTGTTCAGTGTCTAGTACAATCACTTTTATGTTTACCGAAACCAGGTCTATCATTGATGGGATGGTTACTTACTTATTTGTCTGCATGGGTTTAGTATCGTTTCATGAACATTTTATGATGTCATATGTTTTGTTTTCATTTATGTATGTAAACTGACAACAAACAAGTCATTTTCAGCTGTTTTTTTTGTTTGTGAGTGTGTTGGGTATCAATCTGTAGAGATGGAAACTTACTTTTTAGACAACACAAAAAAATTATTTCCACTTTGGAATGCCTGGACAGGTCTTTGCAATCAAGCTAAGAGAAAAATAAGCCCAGATTCAGAATCCTCGTTTATTTTCCTTCAAAAAACACTTACGTTTCTTTGTTGTATCTCTTACAGTTTTTGCACTAGAATTTTTTGTTAATTATTACCCTCGAATCCTCAAAATTCCCCGGCAATGGGGAAGCACATGTTTACGTTTTTCTCTGGCACTGAAAGGGCTAATGTCACAGTCATCAGTTGTTAAACATACTGTCAAAAACGATGGCCTTGCTCATTTACACTGACGTATTCGTGATTTTCCTTTATACAAAAGTTATGGTCTAAAATGTGTGTCCATTTCAGAATGCGTTTTTATATCCCTAAAAGTTGAATTTCAGTTTGTTTGCTGTTAATGCAAGCATTTTGTGTGTACAAGGTACAAACCATTTTCATATCTGATGATTTACAGCCAAGTTACACCCCCATTCAACTAATATTCCAAGAAAATTTAGCACAAACATTTACCAGCTCAGTGCTGCTCTTAGCCCCAATTCCTTCTTTACGTGGACGGTGTTCTAGGTGTGATGAATGTCTTCAATGAACTATGATAACATTTTTCATTAATTAAAACTGATATGGATATAAAATTTTAAAAAGCTGCAGTACTGAGCTGGTCAATGTTTGTACTAAATTTTCTTGGAATAACAGTTGAAGTGAGAGAACAGCTCGATGTCAGTCTTCCGCCCATCTATTCTTCTTTGTCATAGGCTGGTGCTTCGACTGTGCCATTTTTGTTTCTCCCTGAAGAGGCCAAGCACATAGTGGCTGAAGTTGTCAGCAATTAATGCCAGACCTTTTCTGAGAGGGACAAATGTCATTTTCAGTGTTCGTTTTGACGTCCTGCTTCTAGAGATTATTGAAGGAGATGAAAGACGTCCGCTCCTCAGTGAAAAATTCTTCATATACCGGATCATTAATAACACTTCTCTCGTGGTTGATAATGCATCCTTTGTTGGTGACAGCTGCTGATAGCTGGTCAGACTGCCACGCTGGTAAAGTTATGCCAGGGTGGTGGGTTTGATCCTGAGACATGCCGCAGCTTTCGGCCAGCTCATAGTTTATGTGCAGGTTAAAGGCTTGTGCCATGATCACCATACACATCACCTGTGACGTTAGTGCATATGGAATTCATTCCGAGCACGGAGACGTCGTCTTGAGAAACTGAAACTGATATCTCCTTGTATTGGACTGGATTGTTGGATTCCTGTTTCTCAAATGAGAATGGAAAAACTTCATTATGTTCTGTCTGTGACAGTTGTGTTTCCAGGCCAAATTACCCCCAACATGAAGCAAATACGATAGCTATAGAACTGTCTCTTATCTTGAACTGTACATTCTTCCCTATTTTTTCCTTTTTCTTCTTATGTTTTTGTTTTTGTTTCACTTTTGTAACTTAAGGGTTTGCACCGACAAAAGATAGATTCGTACGAAGGGCCAAGATCACTAACGCCATGCGTCAGGGCACATGATGATGATAATAAACTTAACGGCTGTGTGGTCTGTCTTACCTTTTACTTTCAAACGTCGTGGGTACAGAATCATGTAGTGTTCGTCGTTATCATCATCATCATCATCATCAAGTGCCCTGCTGCATGGCGTTGGAGATCATGGCCCTCCATATGCATCTATCCCTTGTTGCCGCAAGCACATCTTCCACCCCTCTGTCCTCAGCCACCCTACATGTCCGTCCAATATTTTCTCCCTGGGTTTACCTGGTGTTCTCTTTCCCTCCAGCTTTCCTGTTGTGACCAGGTGCTCTAATTCCCCTGTCCTCGTAAAATGGCCTATAAATGTTGCTCGTAGTTAGGGGACAATGAATTAACCTTTTTCTGTGTCTTGTGTATAGGTTATGCTTAGTTTCTTCTTGGTAGGAGCTGGTACTGATATCATCATCACCGTTGTAATTGTCTTTGTGAGTGTTGTTGTCTGTGCCTGCCCTGTCCTTCCCCTTTTATAGTGTTGTTTACTGTCGGTGTAACGTGTATATTTTGACCCCTGTCAGATAATACCTCCCTGGTCTTGTCTTGATGTCGAACGTTGACCCCAGTCATTTTTTGTGACATCAAAAAGCGACCTGATGGTCATTTTCTTGACGTCGGATAGTGACTCGGTGGTCAACACTCGCTCGACAGATCATGATAATCCACACGTAGGAAAATGAACCCTCCTGTAAAAAGAGATCCCCTTATAAAATACAACTCCCTCAAAGTTCATATGTCTCCCCTACATTAGGTGTATCTGTCCATTTGTCTGTCTGTCCGCCACAAAACACGTCTGTTTAACCCTTTGACTCCCGCACCCTGTCCACCAGCATCCTGCATTGTCAACCATGCCAGCAAAGCAAAAATTTAACCCTTTGACTTCTTCATCCTATCCACCAGCTTCCTGCATATCGTGCGTTATATTAAGCTGGCCTTCTCTCAATCCCACATTAACACAGTTGTTGTTTTGGTGATGTTAATTTGGGATTGGATAAGCTCCTTTCCTCTACTTCCAAGGAGGTTACCTTTGTGCTCTTTTTTTTCTTTTTTTTTGTCCTTTTTTTGTGCCACCTTAATGGCCACAGTAGCCGGAACAGTTTTTTACAATGCGATGATGATGACGACGATGATGCTGTGGAGTTCCATCTAGGATTGAGACTGCATAACAGGCCTGTACTCTACACTTATGTTATAATATATCCTGGCGTCGACCAGGCCCGAAAGATACAGACACCTGTGGTGTTGGTCAACAGATTTGAGCAACACCCTCAATGACGATGCATCCGTGAAGTGGCTGAGACCCGACTGTGTGGTCCCAGTCTTCCTAATGAGCCCATAGCACGCCCAACTCTGGGTGGGAGCAGGTTGGTGCCGAAAAATCCCACAATGATTTTTGAAGGGAACTGATGGGGATTCAAAGCCACAACCTTCCAGTTGGTAGTCCGTTGCGTTAACCACTGCACCACGCAGACCAGGTTACTTCCAAGGAATTGCTATTCCAGTCAGTCATATTACCTGAAGTGATCGCTAATATGAAACTGAACTAAATTAATCAAAAAGTTGCTTGATACGGCTCTAGTGGGTCCTACATTTCAATATTTTACTCTTTTTTTGTCTGTGTTATGATAGTCTGCGATTTTATTGTTCGTTCGTTCGTTATTTCTTATAACGTTTAGTCACAGATGTGCTTTTAGACGAAAGACAGTATTAAAATGAACCGACCAATAAATAGATAGATAAATAGATAGATAGGTAGATAAGATAGATAGATAGATAGATAGATAGATAGATAGATAGAAAGTATAGATAGATAGATAGATAGATAGATAGATAGATAGATAGATAGATAAGTACAGACAGACAGAAAGAAAGAATATAAAGAGATGTCTATGGGATGGATAAAGCTCTGAAGTCATATAGGCATTGTACCATCACCATACATGTAACGAGCATCAGAAAAGTATTCAGAACTTTAGAACAGTCAGCCAGGAGAGAGAGAGAGAGAGAGAGTGTGTGTGTGTGTGTGTGTGTGTGTGTGTTATGTGTGTGTGAGTGTGAGTGTGTGTGTGAGTGTGAGTGTGTGTGAGTGTGTGAAAATGAGGGAGTGTGTGTGTGTGAGTGTATGTCTATGTGTGTGATGTGAGTGTGAGTGAGTGGATACGTGATAGAAGGGAGAGTGAATGAGTGTATAGAAGAGGCAAAAACATATTTTACTTTTTCATCTGTATTTAAAAAAAGTTATACGGACTGCAGTGTCGTGTGTCGTGTGTGTGAGAGAGAGAGCGTGGGACAGAGAGAAGAGAGAGTGGGGAGGTTTGTGTGTGTGTGGTGTGTGTGGTGTGTGTGTGTGTGTGTGTGTGTGTGTGTGTGTGTGCGCGTGTGTGTGTGTGTGAGTGTGTGTGTGGATTTTGTGTTGTTTGTTGTTTGGTGTGTGTGTGTGTGTGTTGTGTGTGTGTGTGTGTGTGTGTGTGTGTGTGTGTGTGGGTGTGTGGTGTGTGTGTGTGTGTGTGTGTGTGTGTGTGTGTTCTGAAATAGACAAACAAACAGACAGACAGAAACAGAGAGAAAGAGACAGACAGACAGACAGACCGAAAGGAGATCGAGAGACAGCGACATAGAACCAGAGAGAGACACAAACAAAGAGGGGAGGGAGAGGTAATCCAAAACATATAGGTCCAGAATATCCGGAACCAGGAGTTCTGGTGCCAGAATGTCCTGGGCCCAAATGTTTGCACAATGAAATCAGTGAGCAGTTCTCAAGGCAGAGACAGAATTTGACACACTC
>JAPXFY010000014.1:69730740-69733240 GCA_030674185.1 Monoplex corrugatus
TCATTACTGTTGCAGCGTCCTCCTCACTCTTTTAAAGCCTGATGATGTTGGCATTTGGCATATCTTGGGGAATTTATCCTTCCTCCCAGAATTGGCAGAGTAACGTGAAGAAGGCTCAGGAGCTCTGGTTACCAATACTCAGTCACTTCAACATGGATGCCGTCTTCGCCTGGTGTCTTTGTCTTGAGTGAATGAGTCATGGTCTTGCTGTATTCGTCCTCTGTCGGAGGTAGGTCCAGCTTATTGCTGACAGGCAAGATGAGGATGGCGGCAAGGGCTGACTCAATGATCACGATTTCAATGGAGTTCAGGTTCCGTTAATGTTCGGCCCAGCTCCCCGTGTCTGCTTGGATGACTTCGCCGTCCTTGGATTTGTCTATGGACTGGAAACAATTTAACTCCAGGCTCAGCATTTGACTAAATTATCAATAGGAGTATGTTTTCCTTTTACTTGTGTATGGTATTGTGACGATAAAGGTATTATTAAAACATTTGGTTTGTATTCACACCATACGATTTCAGAATTTCTTTTTTGCTTTAAGATCAACGATATCTCTGGAATGACCGCCCCCCTCCTTACCCTATACAATCCGCATTGTATATATTGTGAACTGAGGTTATTTTGTACATTAAAACAGTCTCAGTTTTAAGGTCTGTCTGTGCGTACCTGTGTGTCTGCCTGTGTTTACTTTTGTTAATGCTCTTCTCTTCGTCGATAGATTCTCATGCAGAAGAAGGAAACTAAATCAGTTTAATCATCATCATCATCGTCGTCGTCGTCGTCGTCATCATCATCATCATATAATGACATTTATTAAGCACCAAAGCAATCACCAACAACGACCAAAACTCCAGGGCACAAAGCACGTGCAAACTGGGAGGGTGAAGACAGGAATGAAGTTGGTTGTGTGACCCCTGACCCAAGATGACACCCTCCCTCTATTTCACACATACACACACACACACACACATACATACATACATACATACATACATACATACATACATATAAAGACAGACACACACACGCACGCACACATACACACTCACACACAAACACGCACATACACATACACACATACACACGCAGACACACACAATAATTGTTAATGTTAACTGTTAGTGTTAAGATTTTGTTCCATTTTTATATTTACACGCTTACTCATGTCTCATACTCATTCTCCCCTCTGCCCCCAATCCAACTCGCCCATCTCCCATCCTCCATTTTTCCCCCGTTTAATATCACTCATAGTGAACAGACGTTAAATCAAAGAACGACCGAACACACACAAGCACGCACGCATGCACACTCACACTCACACACACACGCACATTTACACACACAAACACAAACACAAACACAAACACACACACACAAGATGTTGAGCTAGAATACGCTCAGTCATGGTAGGCAAGTGACCTTGACCAAAGTCGTCATCCTCTCTGTCACATACATTCACACACACATACACACACACACATACACACACACACACACACACAATACACACAACGCACGCATGCATGCACGCACGCACACACACTCCAACTCTCTTTCTCTCTCTCCTCTTTTCTCTCTCTCTCTCTCTCTCTCTCTCTGTCTCTGTCTCTCTCTCACTATCTCTCGCCCTCTCTGACTCTGTCTCTCTGTCTCTGTCTCTCTCTCTCTCTCTCTCTCTCTCTCTCTCTCTCTCTCCCTCTCTCTCTTCCTCTCTGTTCCAATATATTCTCTCTTTTTCTCCTCTCTTTCCTCTTTCCCCCTTTTACTCACTTTATGTTTCACTCACTATGTCTTGCTGTCTCTCACTTTTTTTAACACCATACAAGTCTGCATCACTTTAAGAAAAACAAACTTTCAACATCTCAATTCTTTGATGAATTACCTGATTTTCTTGATTTTTGTGTTGATTGTCAAGGCAGTATTGTTCTAGCTGGTGATTTTAATATCCATGTAAATGATACTTCTGATTTTAATGCCAGAAAATTTCTTGATCAGCTTGACATATACGGTCTTAAACAGACTGTTAGTGGACCCACGCAGAGCTGTGGAAATACTCTCGACCTTGTCATATGTAGAGATGACGATAACCTTGTTTTGTCAACTCGTGTCCATCATGATCTTTCTTCTGACCATTTTTCAATTTTGTCTTATCTAGCAGCTGAAAAGCCTAAACGTAAAGCAAAGCTTGTGTCCACTCGCTCTATTAGTAAAATTGACCAAGACAAGTTCGCTGATGATCTTTCTCAGTCTGTGACCACCGTTATGTCAGTGTCCGATTTGAACAGTTCCCTTGCCGCTGTTTTTGACAAGCATGCGCCTGTACGTCAACGAAAAGTCCGGGACGGAAAGCCTACCCCGTGGTACGGCGCTGTGGCTGATCAGCTTCGTCAGCTGAAGAGAGAGCGTAGGCGTGCCGAGCGCTGTTGGCAGTCATCACGGTTAACAGTACACAAACAAATCTATGACGCAGCAAAGCAAACGGTTGCAGATTGCGTACAC
>JAPXFY010000014.1:69740740-69765740 GCA_030674185.1 Monoplex corrugatus
TTACCTAGGAACAGACCCCGTAGGGATGCCGAGGGTTCTTTCAATATAAATAGTATCCCCACCTTCTGAAATTATGTTTCCTCTTTCTGTCACTCTCTTTTTTCTGCTTTCTTCCTTATTTGCTTTCTGTCATTTCTTCCTATAATGTGTCTGCCTTGCTGGTCATCATTACCTGTAAGCATGTTTTATAATCTTCGTTTTTTTTGGATTTATATTGGTATGTGCATAAAGTGCATTGTTTTGGCTCTAGGGAAGTGAGTTGTGCGGAAGCAATTTTATATTAAGTGCCTGTTTATTATATTGTCATGTGTCTTATTTTTGTTTAATTTTTTTTCAGATGTTTTGAAATTGTGTGATAAATTGGACGGAGTGGTCAACGCCAGGGCATGTCCTTAGATTAGTGCGCGAATGTATTGACATGTGTACTTGATTTTCTTTTCCTTTTTTTTCCCTGTTGAAGTATTGTGTATGTTTGAAACGGTTATAACCTGATATGGCTCTACTCAGTCGGCTGGGTTTTAGCAAAATTAACAATAACAATAATCTAGAACAGCTGGTAACCATCTGCCTAGTATGGATGGCCATCTCTTGCTGCTTGCTGCCTTATTTAGACCAACTCTTTTCTTTAAACTTGTTTATCATTCGTTTTCAAATACATAGTATTTACAAACATCTTAAATATATACAATGCATAATCAACAGATGTAACAAAATGTAGAAAAACAAGCATTCATTGTAATATATATAATATATGTGTGTGTGTGGGAATTTAAATATAATATATACATATACACATGTATAACCAAATCCAAAAGCCCAACTGCTGGGGAAGTATATATATACATATAAATACATATACACACGCATATATACAGATATACATACACGTACACATACACATGTTACACATGTATATATACAGACATCACAATACATATAATTAATATATAATATATAACACATACACACACATATATGCACACTCACATACACACACACACACACACACACACATACACACACATGTATATATACATAGATATCTATATGTATAATACATATACATATACATGTACATACACCTGTACATATCATACATATATGCATACATACATACACGTACATACACACATACACACACATATCTATGTATGTATGTAGGTATCTATTATACATATATATATAGTGTGTGTTCGTGTGTGTGTGTGTGTGTGTGTGTGTGGGTTGTTGTGTGTGTGTGGTGTGTGTGTGTGTGTGTGTGTGTGTGTGTATGTGTGTGTGTGGTGTGTGTGTGTGTGTGTGTGTGTGTGGTGTGTGTGTGTGTGTTTTGCAGTTTAGGAATTCCATTCAGCGTCTGGACAAACTCAAGAACGATCTGTGGTACTCTTCAGAACTTTGCACACTAATCTCTTCAAGACGTCTACAGTATATATCAATTGTACGTCTTCAGCTGCACATTACAAATATCCAGCAAAGTCGGCCAAGCTAAATCAACATTCAAGAAAATGAAAAGCCTTTTTACCAACAAATGTCTATCAATTAACGTTAGGAACAGAGTTCTTCAGTGTTATCATCATCATCATCAGGTGCCTTGCCTCTTGGCGTTGGCGATCATGGACCACCATCTGTCTCTATCTCTTGTTGCCTCAAGCATCTCTTCCACCCTCTCTGTCCCCAGCCACTCTGCAAGTCCGTCCAGCATCCTCCCCCTGGGTCTACCTGGTGCCCTCTTTCCCTCCAGCTTTCCCGCCATGACCAGGCGCCCCGATTTCCCTCTCCTCACAAAATGGCCTATAAATGCCGCCTGTCACTTCCCAATCTTCCTTACGAATGATCCCCCAGTGTCCGCCTTCATCAAGACTGTCTCGTTTGTCTGTTTTCAGTGTTACATAGAACCAATATTGCTGTGCGAAGCGCGGACAATCAATAAGCAAAGTCAGAATAAGACTGAATTAGATGAAGTGTGGTTTCTAAGAAGAATGTTGAGTTCCATGGACAGCAAAGAAACCAATAGAGACGGTCTTGAAAGAGGCAGACACAAAAAGAACATGAATATATATATAGAGAGAGAGATAGATAGACCCAAATGAACCGAAAAATTACAGGCCTATCTCTAATCTCTCTTTCTTGTCAAAACTCCTTGAAAAGGTCGTCCTCAACCAGCTGAACTCTCACCTGTCTGCCAACAATCTCCTCAATCCTTTCCAGTCAGCCTACCGCCACTGCCATAGCACTGAAACTGCCCTACTACACATTCTCAACAATCTCCTCCTTGCAACTGATACTGGCAAAGTCTCTCTCCTCACACTCCTTGATCTGTCTGCAGCCTTCGATACCATTGACCATGGTATTCTCCTTTCTAGACTTCATCATACTTTTGGCATCTCTGACATTGCTCTCTCCTTTTTCACTTCGTATTTATCAAACAGAAAACAAACTATTCTCATCAATGGCACTTACTCTCAACCTGCATACCTGACCTGTGGTGTTCCACAAGGATCTGTCCTTGGCCCTGTTCTTTTCACTCTTTATACCTCTCCCCTGTCCACCATCATCAACTCCCACTCTATAAAACACCACTTCTATGCTGATGACACCCAACTTCAAGACAGTGACTCACCTGATAATATACAGCGCCTGTTGACTCGCACCACTGAGTGTTACTCGGACATTAAGAACTGGATGACACACAACAGACTTCAGCTTAATGACGACAAGACAGAAGCTATCCTCATTGGCACCCGTCAGAAACTTTCTCAGCTGCCTCCTCTTTCTCTCCCATTATGTAACACATCAGTCCCAATTTCTGATTCAGCTAAAAACCTTGGTGTCTGCATTGACTCTACCCTGTCCATGAACAACTTTGTTTCTCAAACTGCCAGATCTTGCTACTATCATCTCCATCGTATAAGCCTGATCAGGAAGTATCTCTCTGTCGAAACAACTGCAAAACTCGTTCTCTCCTTCATAATGTCTCGCATTGACTATTGCAATTCACTCCTGTCTGGTCTTCCTGCCTCCACCATTCACATCCTACAGCGCATTCAAAACAATGCTGTACGCCTTGTACTCAAAAAGAAAAAAGCTGACCACATATCTCCTCTCCTGGCACAACTTCACTGGCTCCCTGTATCAAAGCGCATACAGTACAAACTAGACACCATGTGCTACAAAAGCCTCAATAACGCAGCCCCCGATTACCTGTCAAGCCTACTTGAGATCTATCTTCCCTCACGTATCCTCCGCTCTGCCTCCGATCCTCTGACTTTTCGCTTTCCACGCACTAAGCTCAATACCTATGGTCCACGAGCCTTCTCTGTTTCTGGTCCACTCTCCTGGAACAAACTTCCCTCTCAGTCCGTCAGCAACCTACTTTTGCCTCCTTCAAGTCCGCTCTCAAAACTCACCTTTTCTCCTCTGCATAAAATCCTAACCTCACTCAACCCCCCTCTGCAGCCTGTCTCCGCTCGGAGGGGAATCACTTTGTTTTAATATATAATTGTATATGATGTGCTCTCTGTGGTTTTCCATTGGTTTTATTCTTGCTTTTATTGCTTTTATTCTTTTCTCCCCATTTGTGGCCATGCATGTGTGTGTGTGTGTGTGTGTGTGTGTGTGTGTGTGTGTGTGTGTGTGTGTGTGTGTGTGTGTGTGTGTGTGTGTGCGTGTGTGTGCGTGCGTGCGTGTGTGCGTGTGTGTCTTTTCGGCGCTTGGATTTGATTTTGTCGAGATTTGCGCTATATAAATATTGTAATTATTATGTATGCATGTGCGTACGTATGTGTGTATGTATGTATGTATGTATGTATACGCTTAGATTTATGTATGTATGTATGTATGCATGTATACGCTCAGCTTAGATTTATGTATGTAAGTATGTAAGCATGTATGTATGCATGTATACGCTCATATGTATGTAGGTATGTATGCATGTATACGCTCAGCGCTTAGATTTGATTTTATCAAGATTTTGCGCTATATAAATAAATATATTATTATTATTATTATTAATAAAAAAAATTAAAAAAAGATTAGGGAAAGACAAGCAACAATTCTAGGAAATCATATTAGGTAAGATTAATTTGAGCACCCAGTCACAACAGGAAACTCAAGGGAAAAAGAGTGCAAGTAGACCCAGGGAGAAAATATTGGACAGTTTTGTGGAGTGGATGACGACAGAAATGGTAGAAGATAAACTTGCGGCGACACAAGATAATTTTGTATGGATGGGCATGATCGCCAATGCCATGCGGCAAGGCACATGATGATGATGATGTCTTCAGAATATATCAATATCCACGTATACGTGTATATATATTATGTATAGATAGATATATGTATATATATACACGTATACGTGGATATTGATATATATATATGTGTGTTTTGTGTGTGTGTGTGTGTGTGTGTGTGTGTGTGTGTGTGGTGTGTGTATGTGTGTGTGTGTGTACATACATATGTTACATGTATATACGTGTACATATATATATATATATAGAGAGAAGAGAGATAGATAGATAGATAGATAGATAGATAGATAGATAGATAGATAGATAGATATACATATACATAATAACACACATATATATATATCATATATATACATATCATTTTAATGTATTCAGTATAACTTGACGACTACAGAATATATCATTTGACGTCTTCAGTATATACCAATTTAGCCGCTTTAGTACACACCAAAATTTCGACTGACGATAGTGCATGTTTAGCATTACAAAATACTATCACGTACGTGCATCATCAGACGTCTTCATAGAAAATGCTTAGACTTGTACGACGTGAGGCATAAGCACTATACGGTGGACTCCTTAAAGAACCCCTTCAGAGACGTCCCTCCTGATGCAATTTTCCAGTTTTTACGAGAGATCAATATATTTCATCTGATATGATTTTACATATGAGAATGATTTTTTTTAATGCATTTTAGACTTGCAAGGATGACGGTGAGTTTGGTTCTTGACTGTTGTCTTCTTACTTAAGCTTGGGTGTCGTTTTTAACGAGGTGTTAGCCCTGATATGGCTCTAATAGTCGGTTGGGCTATAGGCAATATTAATCTGAATCCGTACGTGCATATTTAACAGTTCAGATTAGTTTATCATAGAAAATAACACTCTCTTACTATATCCCAGTTTTTCGAATGGTATAGTATATATTTTGCTCTTTCAACATATTAGCCGTACATGCATATTGAAATATTTCAGACTTGCTATTCTTGTTATTATTGTTGTTTAAATCCCAGCCGACTGTGTAGAACCATATCAGGGATCCGGCTATAACCGTTATTATTAAAAACATACAAAATTTCGACAGGAAAAAAAAAGAAAATTAAGTACATATATCAATACATTCGCGCACATAATTTAAGGACATGCCCCTGGCGTTCACCACTCCGTCTAATTTATCACACAGGGGATTTAAAAACACACCTGAATACCAACTGAAACATACTTAAAGACACCAAAATATACATTAAAACGGGCATAAATTACCTATAATTGCTTCAGCATATCTCACTTCCCTATAGCCAAAAATACATTGAATACATGTACCCAATTATCAATCGTAAAAAAAAGCACGTAAGACTTCATGGAACACACACAGGTGAATGGACCAAAGGCAGAAAAATGACAGAAAGCAAAGGAACAAAGCAGAAACAAAGAGAGTGACAGAAAAAAGGAAATTTCTAGCAGAGAATTTCCAAAAGGTGGGGATACTGTTTATAATGAAAGAGCCTCCTGCATTCCCACGGAGATATTTCAGACTTGATTGTCACATAAAACCACCAATTTTGTTAGATTTGTCAGGAAATTTCTTCATACAAGAAGCAATAAATGAGTAATGTCTGTGACTCCATGTATTCTTTTATCGGACTGAGAGAATAACTGCTGGCAAAATTACTGGTTCGTTAACGTGCATCTATTCAAATTCCCATTCTACATTAAAATAAAATCGACATGCATGCACACCAAGCCTGCAGCAGACACACACACACACTCAATACACACGCATACATACACACACATACACACACACGCACCTACACACGCAGTCACGCGCGCACGCACGCACGAACACACACACACGAACACACACACACGAACACACACACACATACACACACATACACACACACACAGACACACACACACACACATTCGGGGACACACATGCATACGCACACACGTGTGCACACACCAACACCACACACACACACACACACCCCACACACACACACACACACACACACACACCACACAGAACACACACACACACACACACACACACAGAGAACACGAACACACACACACACACACACACCACACCACGCACGCACGCACGCACGCACGCACACACACACACACACAGGAACACGACACACACACACACACACAAACACACTTTCGGGACAAACACATGCATACGCACACACGTGCGCGCGCATGCACACACACACACACCACACACACACACACACACACTAAAAGCATACATCTTGATAGACTTTAAAACAAATATCGAATGAGCACACACACACACACACACACACACACACACACACACACACACAGAGAACACAACACACACACACACACACACACACACAGAACACACACACACACACACACACACACACACCACACTCACTCACTCACACGCACACATTCTCATAAAGACATTCACACACATACCAAGAAATAACACACCACCACACCCACACACACACACACACACAAACACACACACACACACAACACACACACAACAGATACGCGCGCGCTCGCGTGCAAACACACACATACTCAAACGCGTACACATACACACACAGACACACATGCGCAAATACACACAGTCAAACACACACCGCGCGCGCGCACACGCACACCACACACACACACACACACACACACACACACACACACGCACGCACACGTGTACACATACACACATACATGCAGAGAAAGACACAGACACACATGCACGCGCGCGTGTACTCACACAAACACAGACACACAGACAACTAGACACAGACACACACAACACACACACACACACACATACACTTACACCTGCAAAACACACACCACACCACACACACACGCACGCACGCACACACTCACACACACACACACACACACACACACACACACCACACACACACACACACACACACACACACACGAAGAAAGCAAATATATCTTGTGTGTAAGCTAGGGTAAGCTAGGGTTTCCTGCAGTACAGTGCATAACATCAATAGACTACTTTTTAAAATAGTTTACCTACTCAAGCCTAATAGGCCAACGTCAATAATCAGCATCTTCTGAAACAGTATAATTATCCCAGCCCATATGTCCAAATCATTATTCTTCTTTCAAACATAGTGTGAGATATTCATCAAATGATTTGATAGTACCGTTTGGTTGTGATAAACATTTACTTTAGAGATGCGACTGCATTACTGTTTGTGTGTAATCGCTGGTCGCTTTGTTATTTATGCATTACACTTAATTCGACAAACGATGAATATCTCCTAGAAATTAGTTCTGGGTTCATTTTAAATCCTCATCACGTTTTAATTTCCATTGTTGCAGTAGAGTGTTAATTATTACGTGTGTTTCAGTGTTTTATCGGTTTTGAAAGTATTGTACACTCATAGTTCCAGACTTTATGTTCCTGGTGCAATTTTGTTACATTTCTTACCGACAGAAACCATCCAACTAAGCCCTTGATCCCCCACTTTTGTACAGTAGTGCCTATACGACAATACGCAGTGACAGTTCAATGGCAATATACTTGGCTAGCAGTTGTTTTTAAATATAAACATGCATCTTACACACTGCCTTCCGTCTTGACATGATGAAAACTTTATAACTATTATAAAACTATTTTCGAATGGGTGAAGACATTTCACAGACGTTAACCAGACGTGATTTGTGACACACAGACAGACGGATGAACAGACGATAAAACATAAAACAAGTATCTTCTTTTTAGTGTGTTTCGATGAATATAGTGTATGTGGTCTCTAAGAAGAATGTTGAGAGTTCCATGGACAGCAAAGAAAACAAACGAGACAGTCTTGATGGAGGCAGACACAAGTAGATCATTCATAAGGAAAATTCCGAAAATACAGGCAACATTTATAGGCCATTTTATGAGGAAGAGGGATTTGGAGCACCTGGTCACAACGGGAAAGCTGGAGGGAAAGAGAGCACCAGGTAGACCCAGGGAGAAAATGCTAGATGGACTTGCAGATTGGTTGAAGACGAGGAGGGTGCAGGAGATGCTTGGGGCAACAAGAGATAGAGACAGATGGAAGTCCATGATCGCCAACGCCATGCGGCAGGGCACCTGATGATGATGATAGTATTTTACAGGGGGATTTTCTTTCAAGGGGTCACTTTCCTACACGTATGGGCTGTTATGATTTCCATGCTACGATTTTTCACCAGCGAGTCACTTTCCTATATATGGGATGTTATGATTTCCATGCTACGATTTTTCACCAGCGAGTCACTTTCTATATATGGGATAGTTATGATTTCCATGTTATGATTTTTCACCAGCGAGTCGCTTTCCTACTATGGGATGTTATGATTTCCATGTTATGATTTTTGACCAGCGAGTCACTTTCCTATTATGGGATGTTATGATTTCCATGTTATGATTTTTGACCAGCGAGTCACTTTCCTATATATGGGATGTTATGATTTCCATGTTATGATTTTGACCATGGAGTCACTTTCTTACCTACGGGTGTTGTGATTTCCATGTAATGATTTTTGACCAGTCGAGTCACTTTCCTACCGTTGGGATGTTATGATTTCCATGTTATGATTTTTGACTGGTTAGTCACTTTCCATCAAAAAAGCGCGACAGGGGAGTTACTTTCGATGTCACAATATGCTCAATAAAGACTGGATCATTGCTGATGGGGGTCAATTCCGCAACTCGCATATAACAACACTATACAGTAAGTGGACAAGGCAAGCGCAAACCACACATCACTCACATTGACAATTACGATGATGATGATGATGACACCAACGCTAGTACCTGCAAAGACGAATATTAAGTGTAACATACAGTTATACAATACACAGAAAAAGTTATCCCCCTTCCTTTTCCACTCCCCACTATTTTCCCCACATACGTATATTACATGGTTCTGTATTCAACGACGCTGAGACAGAAAGGGTAAGCATTTCATACAGCCTCCAAGTTATAAGAGTAAAACAAAACAAACAAAACCCCAAGTAACATTGGAAGACAAAGCAGTCTTAGAGAATTTGTACTACTCATGCTATTTGTTAAAGTGAATAGATAAGTTGAAAACGCAAAGATCACAGAAGGCAATGACAATGTAATCAAATTTATGCTTTCTCTTTTGAGATACATCAATATACTGCAATACAATGAAGTTATCATTAGAAAGCTGACACCAACAAAGAATGCATCATCAATCACAAAAGTCCTCGTGGGGATGCCAGGGGTTCTTTCAGTACAAATAGTATCCCCACCTTTTGGACATTCTGTGCAAGAAATTTCCTGTTTTCTGTCACTCCCTTTGTTTCTTTCTTCCGCCTTTGCTTTCTGCCATTTCTTCCGATCATTTTCTGCCTTGCTGGTCCATTCACCTTATGTGTTCGATAAAGTATTACGCACTTTCACTTAGAATTGATAATTGGGTACATGTTTCAGTGCATTTTTGGCTCGAGGGAAGTGAGATATGCGGAAGCAATTTTACGTAATTTAGGCCCGTTTTTACATATGTTTTAGTGTCCTTAGTTATGTCTAAATTTGTATTCAGGAAATTTTTTTTAAATCCCCTGTGCGGTAAATTGGACGGGGTGGTCAACTCCAGAGGCATCTCCTTAGATTATGTGTACGAATGCATTGATATGTGTAGGCCTACATAATTTTCTTTTCCTTTTTTTTCCCTGTTGAAGTATTGTGTATGTTTTGAAATGTTTCAGCCCTGATATGGCTCTACGCAGTCGGCTTGGCATTAAACAAAAATAGCAGTAACAGTATCAATCACAAAAGAAATATTTAATGCTCCAGTATACAATAAGTTCTTTACCGATAATTGTATGTCTTTTACCTTTCACAATGTCAACGGAAAAAGGACACATAAAAAAAATTAGTCATTGCTCTCAGGAAAGTTCTGGCATTATGGCTGACATCTCTAATCCCTATGTGCCTGCCCTCTTCAGGGAAAAACAAAGATGGTACAGAGACACAAAGCAGGCCCCTCACTTTGCCACTCGTCGTTCTCAGCAATGGGGCAATGAAGAAAGGTAGTGTAGGGACAAGCTCACCCTTAGCTGCCATCAGTATCATACAGAGGGAGAACAAGAAGCGTGACTTCCTAAACAAACAATTGAACACGCCAAGAAACCACTTGGATACCACCAAGTAAAGGATCCCCACCAAGACAAGGTCTACCAGCAGGATGACGTTCACAGTTGATAAAAGAAGCACTGACTGGAAGACACCTGATAAGAGGACCAGTGCCATCAAGGAGATCACAATAGTTATTACGACTTCAACAGTACGATGACTACCACAGCGAAGGCCGCCAAAAACAAGGACCATAACCTATACAAAGATTGATGATGGTGACCAGTCACCGTGGTGTTGTGGTTAACGCAACGGACTACCAACTGGAAGCTTGTGGGTTTGAATCCCCATCAGTCACTTCAAAAATCATTGTGGGATTTTTCGGCTCTAACCGGCTCGTACCCAGAGTTGGGTTTGTTATGGGCTCATTGGGAAGACTAGACTGGGACCACACAGTCGAGTCTCATCCACTTCACGGATGCGTCGTCATCGAGGGTGTTGCTCAAATCTTCTGACCAGCACCGCAGGTGTCTGTATCTTTCGGGCCTGGTTGACGCCAGGATATGTTATGATAGTAAGCGTAGAGTACAGCCCTGTCACGCAGTCTCGATCCTAGATGGAAATCCATAGCATCAAGATTGCCATCCTCATTGACATCATCATCATTGCATTGAAAAAAGTGTGCCAGTTTCTGTGGCCATTAAAGTGGCGCAGAAAATGCAACGGGGGGAAAAAAGTAAGCACAATGGTCACCTCCCTGAGTGCGATGATCCTAAAATAAAACACACAAAAATATTGATAATAGTGATGGAACCTCCCATCGATCTGACACATGAGTAGGCATGTAGGCATGCTGGGTTTCACCGCCTGTTCTAGATCCTCATCTAGAATACGAGACGGATCCTGGGGTACAAGCTCTTCCACAAGCCTTGGATGGGAAGAAGTCCAGAAGCTCTGGGTCTTGTTTCTGCAGATCCCTCTTCTGTTGACTAAAATCTGTTCCACTCTCTTCAAATGTGAATGTGCCTTGCATGCACTGCTGTCTGTTGTGAACAATGTATTCCCAGACGGTGCTGTTGATGGTTCAACTGATGAGTTTCTTGGCCTTCAGAGTATCCGTGCATGGTCATGGTGATCTCGCTTCAGCTGTCCATATAGAACCATCTTTGGGGTGTAGTTGTTTTCCATATGAACCTCGTTGTTCCGGTTTCTACGTATACCTTATCAGCTGGGTTAAAAACAAATGTGAACATGAATATAAATTTGAAGCGAGGGAAAGGGTATGGGCGCCGCCCTCGTTGTGCTGGCCCCGGGAAAAGTTGAGGTCTCTGCCACCTCACTCCCCCCTATGACCCCCCTAGGTTATGGAACTATCTTGGTAGGACCTCAGGACCTGGCCAGCTCATGGGTTTATGTGCAGGCGTAAGGCTCGTGCCGTGACCATTCTGGATCTTCTCCATCACATGGCACATGTGACGTTAGCGCATATAGAATTCATTCCGAGCACGGAGACGTCATCCTGAGAAACAAACTGAAACTGATCAGCACAAGAATTTTTTTAAGTGTGAAGTGGTCATAATGTCTCCCCCCTACCCCCCCCCCCCCCCCCCCAATCTCTCTCTCGCCTAGATGCACTCATATGTACTTTTGAAATTTTTAAGAAGCACCATAATGTATATCGTGTAACGGGCCGCTCAACATCATACACCTTCTTGATTGAATGATTATTCTTGGAAGAAATGGGACTGTATCTCTATAGAGCAGACTCCTTGGAGAATCTCTTCAGACATGTTTCAGAGTAGACTCCTTGGAGAATCTCTTCAGAGATGTTTCAAGTTCTAACAAGATATCAATACAATTCAACTTAATTGATCATGCGAACAGGAAAGATGTTTAAATGCCATTCAGGCCTTGATAGGCTGATCATACACTGGTTTCGAATTGCCGTCTTTTTAATTAGACTTACAGATGTTTTAACGTGGTGTTAGCACTGATATGGCCACAATGTTTGACTGGATTATAGGCAACATGACGTGAACTGAAAGCTACCAGTTTCATATTAGAAAAAGTGTACAGTCCTTTATATTGAGGGTGGAATTTAATATACAATATAATATACAATATAATAATAATAATATACAATATGTTATATAGCGCAAAATCTTGATAAAATCAAATCTAAGCGCTAAAACAGACACACACGCACGCACACACACACACACACACACACACACACACACACACACACACACACACACGCACACGCACACGCACACGGCTATAAATGGGGAGAAAGAATAAAAGCAATGAAAAATTATAGAGAGCATATAATATACAATTATATATTACAATGTGATTCCCCTCCGAGTGGAGACAGGCTGCAGAGGGGATTGAGTGAGGTCAGGATTTTATGCAGAGGAGAAAAGGTGAGTTTTGAGAGCGGACTTGAAGGAGACAAAAGTAGGTTGCTGACGGACTGAGAGAGGAAGTTTGTTCCAGGAAAGTGGACCAGAAACAGAGAAGGCTCGTGGACCATAGGTATTGAGCTTAGTGCGTGGAAAGCGAAAAGTCAGAGGATCGGAGGCAGAGCGGAGGGTACGTGAGGGAACATAGATCTCAAGTAGGCTTGACAGGTAATCGGGGGCTGCGTTATTGAGGCTTTTGTAGCACATGGTGTCTAGTTTGTACTGTATGCGCTTTGATACAGGGAGCCAGTGAAGTTGTGCCAGGAGAGGAGATATGTGGTCAGCTTTTTTCTTTTTGAGTACAAGGCGTGCAGGATGCGCTGTAGGATGTGAATGGTGGAGGCAGGAAGACCAGACAGGAGTGAATTGCAATAGTCAATGCGAGACATTATGAAGGAGAGAACGAGTTTTGCAGTTGTTTCGACAGAGAGATACTTCCTGATCAGGCTTATACGATGGAGGTGATAGTAGCAAGATCTGGCAGTTTGAGAAACAAAGTTGTTTATGGAGAGGGTAGAGTCAATGCAGACACCAAGGTTTTTAGCTGAATCAGAAATTGGGACTGATGTGTTACATAATGGGAGAGAAAGAGGAGGCAGCTGAGAAAGTTTCTGACGGGTGCCAATGAGGATAGCTTCTGTCTTGTCATCATTAAGCTGAAGTTTGTTGAACGTCATCCAGTTCTTAATGTCCGAGTAACACTCAGTGGTGCGAGTCAAGAGGCGCTGTATATTGTCTGGTGTGTCACTGTCTAGAAGTTGGGTGTCATCAGCATAGAAGTGGTGTTTTATAGAGTGGGAGTTGATGATGGTGGACAGGGGGGAGGTTAAAGAGTGAAAAGAACAGGGCCAAGGACAGATCCTTGTGGAACACCACAGGTCAGGTATGCAGGTTGAGAGTAAGTGCCATTAATGAGAACAGTTTGTTTTCTGTTTGATAGATATGAAGTGAAAAAGGAGAGAGCAATGTCAGAGATGCCAAAAGTATGATGAAGTCTAGAAAGGAGAATACCATGGTCAATGGTATCGAAGGCTGCAGACAGATCAAGGAGTGTGAGGAGAGAGACTTTGCCAGTATCAGTTGCAAGGAGGAGATTTTGAGAATGTGTAGCAGGGCAGTTTCAATGTTATGGCAGTGGCGGTAGGCTGACTGGAAAGGATTGAGGAGATTGTTGGCAGACAGGTGAGAGTTCAGCTGGTTGAGGACAACTTTTTCGATGAGTTTTGACAAGAAAGAGAGATTAGAGATAGGCCGGTTATTTTTCAGTTCATTTGGGTCTAAATTGTATTTCTTGAGGAGAGGGTGAATAATAGCAGACTTGAAAGAATCTGGGACAGTTCCAGTTTGAAGAGAAGTGTTGATGATGTCAGTGATGAATGGGAGGAGAGTAGGGAGACAGTCAGAGTAGAGAGAACCTGGAAGAGGATCCAGTTCGCAGGTTTTGAACGAAATGGATCTGATTGTGTTGAGAATTTCTTCTTGTGAGACTGGGGTAAAAGTAGTAAGAGGTGTGCCAGAGAAGGAAGGGTCAGGTGGGCATGGTTGACAGGGTGTCCTGTCAAGCCTGTCACGAAGAGTTTGTATTTTGGTGGTGTAATACTTGGAGAATACAGATGGGAGTTCTTCATTTGTGTGTTTTGTTGGGAGAGGTAAATCTTTTCGTGTGCCAAGCAGATGATTCATGGTTGTAAAGAGTTCTCTTGAAGAAGAGGCATTCAGGATTTTGGTTTGGAAATAGCTTGTTTTTGCAGATGCAATGAGGGTGGATACTTTTGTTTTAGAGGCTTGGAAAAGTTGCCTATGTACAGTGAGTTTGGATTTGCGCCAGCGGCGCTCTGCTCTGCGCGGGCACGTTTTGCACATGCAATCTCATGAGTAAGCCAGGGGGTAGGGGGGCGGTCAGAAATATTGTGTGCCTTTGTGAATAGATGATAACACCTATCCATGCTCTTTCTCGCGCTAAAAGACAAAATGATACATAACTGATACACTACTCTCCCTTTTAAAACATGCCATGTGAGAGACAGACAGACAGAGAGACAGAGACAGACAGACAGACATACAGACAGAGACAGAGACACAGAGAGAGGAACAAATTGCAGTACCACTGGATTTAAAGAGCCCCAAGCGTTAATTTATGACTTTTGGGGATACTTTTGGAAGAAATGAGTTTTGAAGTGCTTTTTGAAAGTAAGCACACAACTGCTATGTCTCAATGATACTGGGAGGGATTTCCATGTTGTTGGGCCAAGAAAGCAGGGAAAGGTTTCTTTCCACAAGTTGATAGTGAGGACTGAGAGACAGTTAAGAGAGAAGTTTCCTGAGAGATTTGGAAGGTTTGTGTGGTAGTAGTTCTGTTATGTACATAGGCATTGTCTTCGAACTAAGACACTGGAAGCAGCGTGTGGCAATTTTATACCCAGTAATGGTTAACGTAACGGACTACCGACTGGACGGTTGTGGGTTCCAATCCCCATCAGTCCCTTCAAAACTACATCATAGGGGATTCTTCGGCTCTAACCGGCTCGTACCCAGAGTTGGGCGGGCTATGGACTCATTGGGAAGACTGGGACCACAAAGCCGAGTCTCATCCACTTCACGGATGCGTCTTTGAGGGTGTTGCTCAAATCTTCTGATCAGCACCGCAGGTGTCTGTATCTCTCGGGCCAGGTTGACGCCAGGATATATTATGATAGTAAGCGTAGAGTACAGCCCTGTCACGCAGTCTCAATCCTAGATGGAACTCCATAGCATCATGATTATCATCCTCATCGACATCACCATCATCGCATTGTTAAAAAATGCTGTGCCAGCTTCTGTGGCCATTAAAGTGGCGTAGAAAATGGGACGAAAAATAAAAAAGATGAGCACATTGGTAACCTCCCTGAGTGCGATGATCCTAAAAAAATTATACAAACTTCCTGCTTTGACTGATAGCCGGTGTATTTTTTTGCAAGAATGCTTTTGCATTGTTCCGTTTGTTCTCCTGAAGGACAAGTTGTGCTGCATTATTTTGGATTCGTTGGAGTTTGGATAACTTATCATCAGAAAGTCCAGCTAAGAGAGAGCTAGTAGTCTAGTGTGGACTGAATGAAAGATACACACAGCTTGTTTGTGGCATCAGCAGAGAGAGAAATCGGAAGTATTTTGCTCATATTGGAGATGCAGGATTTTGCTCAGGCAGTTAACATAAACTTTCATTGATAGAGATTCATCAAGTAAAACACTAAGTTTCCCTGCAGGTTTCCTCAAGGCTATAGTGCAGTTTGAGATAACAATGGTCTTTGAGGCTACTTTATGCAGGTCTGATTTTGCGCCAGGGTACATTCGTTCTGTTTTAACTTCTTTCATTTTTAGTTTGTTTGCTTTCATCCAGGAAGCTATGTTTTCAATGGTGTTTAAAATGGAATGGAATGCATCATTTTACCTTTTTTAAGGGAATGGAATGTTTTATAAGGGAAGGGAATGCATCATTTATGTATCATTTTGTCTTTTGAAATGTATCATTTTACTTTTTTCAAAAGTGGGTGGAATTTATCATTTCACCCTTTTTTAAAAGGGAATGGTATGTTTTAAAAGGGAGAGAGACAGAGAGGAGAGAGAGAGTGTGTGTGTGTGTGTGTGTGTGCGTGTGTGTGTGTGTGTTGTGAGAGAGAGACAGAGAGAGAGTGTGTGTGTGTGTGTTTGTGTGTCTGTGTGTCTGCGTGTTTATATGAAAGTATGTGACAGAGAGAATGACAGCTTGGGTCAAGGTCACTTGCCAAAGGCTGAGTCACAGGATATACATCAGTACAAGGAAATTAGTGAAAGAATCAGATGGTAATTGGCTTGAGACATGACATATCTGCCACATGGTCCAGAACTATTACACGTTTAGTCCATGTGTGCCAGTATAACACACTACTGCCACAAGTCAGTACATGTGTATCAATACACTGGTTGACTGTTGACTGTTACCACCTAAAGCAAAAGGGAATGAAATTATAAATACACAAAATAACATCCATGACAAAAACTATACCATAGCGAGAAATTATTATCATTTCACAGTATGATCTTCTGGAAAGTCTTGTAGATGATTATCAATCTTTTTTTCAGGATCATCGCACTCAGGGAGGTTACGTTTGTGCTCACCTTCTTTTTCCGTCCCGTTTTCTGCGCCATCTTAATGGCCACAGAAGCTGGCACATGTTTTTACGATGCAATGATCATTATGTCGATGAGGATAATAATCACAATGATATGGAGTTCCATCTAGGATTGAGACTGCGTGACAAGGCTGTACTCTACGCTGTACTCTACGCTGTACTCTACGCAGTGCTGGTCAGAAGATTTGAGCAACACCCTCACTGACGCATCTATGAAATGGGTGAGACTTGACTGTATGGTACCAGTCTTCCCAATGAGCCTGTAGCACGCCCACTCTGAGTAGGAGCCCAGTTAGAGCCGAAAAATCCCGCAATGATTTTTGAAGGGACTGATGGGGATTCGAACCCACAACCTTCCAGTCGGTAGTCCGTTGCGTTAACCACTACACCACGTTGACTGGTGATTATCAGTCTTCATTAAAGTTGTCTCTTTTTCCCCTGCGAAACCCATGACAGCACATTGATACCATGGTGAATACTTCTGTTCAGTTTGTGACTAACGATGACACTGCTATCACCCAAAATATGCTCTCAGTACAAAGTCACTTGCCAAATGTCACTCAAAACACATCACTACAACATGGTTGTCTCGAAATAAGATTTAGTGAAATGGAATACATACCTTGGAACAATCCTGATAACATTGTCAGTGCTGAAGTGGAAGATATTACACTCAGAGTCAAAAACAACATGCTAGGATTCCTGTTTCTGATTGGTGGACCAGGTAACATCATCAACATGGCGGTGTTCTACAAACAGGGCCTTAAGGATCGTGTCAACCTGTGTCTGTTTGCCTTGTCCTTAGCTGATGGATTGTATCTAATTGTCTGCATGCTCAACCACGGAGAACAATTTCATTTGCAGTTTACTACGAAAGAAAAATATGGCCCAATGATGATCTTTATGGTAAATAACAATATCAACAGTCTACTGGGTCTTTCTGGTGTTTCTCCTGTTTTGTCTGCCATTATTGCTGTAGAGAGATGCTACTGCGTTCTCAGACCCCTCAAATTCCAGACTCTTATGCGGACTAGAACAATGGCTGCCATTGTTGTCACTGTATTTGTGGTGGTGAATTGTCTCTTTCTCATTGTGACATTTCGATACTACATTGGATGTTTCTATGAGCCTGATTCTGGTGAAGTCTTGACGACTTTTGTTGTTGGTAAATTATACCTTAAATACAAAGACGTCGTGGACTTTTTGGATGCCTTCGTCTTCGGCAATGCGTTGCCTGGGATCGTGATGATAGCGGTGACGACATCAACGATAATCACTATAGTGAAACTTCGTCAGATCATGACATGGAGGGCTGGGACAACGTCATCACTTTCTGCCCGGGAAGTGGCGCTGACTAAAATGTTGGTTGGCAACTCCATCTTGTTCATGGCATGTTTGGGGCCTTCTGCCATGATTCGTTTTTCTTGGCTCATTTTCCCAGAAGTGAACGCTCAACACCGGAATCATAATTTTTACCTGACTTTATTGTGGATCATTGAAATGCTTACTTTCATTAACGCCAGCTTCAACATCTTTGTGTATTACGCCATGGGCTCTCGATACAGAGAAACTCTGTGGGCGTTGTGTGGCAGAAAGCCTACCAAAGCGGATAAAGACTGAGTTGCTGAATCCAGCATCTGTGAGAATGTGACAACCCTCTCATTTTCTCTGTCCCTCTCTACTTTTTTTTCAAACTTGATACATCGCAGACCTAGTACATGATAGTGAATATGCAACATATAATTTGTCGCTACCAGCGCCATGATTCCACCAATGAATAACTTGCTTACAGCCTGTGTAAAACAACCAGGATAACCTGTACAATGACGATAATGTCTACTTCTTCCTGTTGAACATCAGTTCAAACATTTCGTAGAGGACCTGATTCTTGCATTTTGATGACTGTTTTATAAGAAAGAGTTTGACATCAATGTGTAGAGATGACAAAAGAGGAAAAAGCAAAATCCCTCTTGTGGGTACAATCAAGGAATGCTGAATCCAAATCTGTTAATCTTGCGCTGATGAAATTTCAGCTATGGAGAAGTAGCTTTTCTCCCACTGGTTGCATAGATTTAGGGAATGCACACTACCTCTCGTAACTTTGAAATGAAAAAAAACGTTTCAGTTTTAGTTTCAATTTTTCAAGATGGTTTCTCTTCAAGCGGATAAAGTTCGTTTGCTCTGACGCCACAGTTGCCATGTGATAGATACGATCCCATCCGAAGTGTGTGTGTGTGTGTGTGTGTGTGTGTGTGTGTGTGTGTGTGTGTGTGTGTGTGTGTGTTTTGTTTGTTTGTGTGTGTGTGTGTCTGTGTCTGTGTCTGTGTTTGTGTGTGTGTGTGTTTGCACGCGCGCATGTGTGTTTGTGTGTGTGTGTGTGTGTGTGTGTGTGTGTGTGTGTGTGTGTGTGTGTGTGTGTGTGTGTGTGTGAGTGGTGTGTGTGTGCGTTTGTGTTTGTGTGATAAAGGTATGTCTTTGTTTTCAAGGATGTCGCGAGCGTGCGCTGTTTGTGTGTGTATGTGTGTGTGTGTGTGTGTGCGTGTGTGTGTCTGTGTCGCTGTGTGTGCGTGTGTTTCAGTGTTTATGTGTGTGTTGTTTGAGGTGTGTGTGTGTGTGTGTGTGTGTGCGTGTGTGTGTGTGTGTTTGTGTGACTGAGATAATTACTTTGTCTTTAAGGATGTCGCGCGCGCGCTTGTGTGTGTGTGTGTGTGTGTGTGTGTGTGTGTGCTTGTGTGTGTGTGTATGTGTGTGCGTGTATGTGTGTGAGCGTGTCTGGATGTGTGAGTGTGTGTGTGTGTGTGATATATCTGTGTGAGTGTGTGTGGGGTTTGTGTGTGTATGTGTGTGAGTGTGTCTCTGTGTGTGATATATCTGTTTGAATGTGTGTGGTGTGTGTGTGTGTGTGTGTGTGTGTGTGTACATGTATGTGTGTGCGTGCGTGCGTGTGTGTGTGTGTGTGTGTGTGTGTGTGTGTGTGTGTGTGTGTGTGTATGTGTGTGTGTGTGTGTGTGCGGGCACGTGTGCATGCATATACATCGGTAATTTGTTATAATTGCAGAACGCGAGTCTGAATCGATACTGGCTGATGAAAATTTGATGCTGCCAGTAGTCGTCTTTTCGATCTGCTAAAAGAATAAATTAATGTACAAATAAACAAATGAAACATTTTTAAAAAATGAATTTAAAAACGAAACATTTTGTAGTTTATCACACTAGTTCTTTCATAGAAAGAATCACTATAATCTGCTGTAGTGACCACTAATGGTGGAAATCTGCTGTGATGTTCGACCTCATGGCACTTGACACCGTTAGGTTTACGGATTTCCTGAAGCGGCATTCGACTGCACGATTTCTGTTTGAGGCTGTGATTAAAAACCAAACGAGCTTTTGACCATTCTTATAGCCTTCTGCGACTTCTGTTGGATGTAATGTTGACCTTGATTTTTCTATTCTGATTGATTAAATTTGTGTGTGTGTGTGTGTGTGTGTGTGTGTGTGTGTGTGTGTGTGTGTGTGTGTGTGTGTGTGTGTGTGTGTGTGTGTGTGTGTGTGTGTGTGTGTGTGTGTGTGTGTGTGTGTGTGTGCTATGTGTTGTAAATGAGGTTGTTGTCGAGATCTTGGTTCTTCAACGTTGATGTAAATCATCAATTCTATGTCGCTGGCAAATTGTATGTTGCAGATGCACGTCATCTGCCACCATTGGAGATGGAGGAATGATAGGCGCCAAAGATGATTTTTATTTCCATGATTTTCACCAGAAAGATATAAGATAATGCAGGTGATGCTGATGGTGGATCTCTCTGCCAGAAGCCATTTTGGGAACACAGTAGATGCAATCGCATGGTGTTTTCAATCTGTTCAGAACTACTCGGGCAAAGGCCTTGCTGATTTTGCCTAGCACCGATCTGTTTCTGTACTCATTACAGTCGTAGCGTCCTCTTTACTCTTTTGTAGTGTAAAGCTGTTTACATTTGCATATCTTGGGGAAGTGATCCTTCCTCCCAGCATTGGCGGAGTAATTTGTGTACACCTGTGGTGGCTTGGAAGAAGTCTAGAAGTTGTCGATTGTGCCAGACTCTGTCGAACACTTGTATTGAAGTCAACAAATCATTGGTATATTTATACCACCAAACGATAGTTGATGTTTTTGGCGAGCTTTAACCTCAACCAGTTTTGTTTTTGAAGGATTCCTCTGCACAGGGTTTACAGCTTACCATTATTATATTTGACTTATACACAGCTGTCATGTTTCTTGGGTTTCACTTTTTTTTTCAATCTTTTCCCTGATGTGTTTAGAGTTGTCTCATCAGCAAGCATGTCATTCAGAAAGTTTGGCGTTTTATGTAGATACAAACTAAAACTGACAAGCTTCTGTACTCATTACTGTTGCAGCGTCCTCCTCACTCTTTTAAAGCCTGACGATGTTGGCATTTGGCATATCTTGGGGAATTTATCCTTCCTCCCAGAATTGGCAGAGTGACGTGAAGAAGGCTCAGAGCTCTGGTTACCTATACTCAGTCACTTCAGCATGGATGCCGTCTTCGCCTGGTGTCTTTGTCTTGAGTGAGTCAGTCAGTGGTCTTGCTGTGTTCGTCCTCTGTCGGAGGTAGGTCCAGCTTATTGCTGACAGGTAAAGATGAGGATGGCGGCAAGGGCTGACTCAATGATCACGATTTCAATGGAGTTCAGGTTCCGTTAATGTTCGGCCCAGCTCCCCGTGTCTGCTTGGATGACTTCGCCGTCCTTGGATTTGTCTATGGACTGGAAACAATTTAACTCCAGGCTCAGCACTTGACTATATTATCAATAGGAGTATGTTTTCTTTACTTGTGTATGGTATTGTGACGATAAAGGTATTATTAAAACATTTGGTTTGTTATTCACACCATACGATTTCAGAATTTCTTTTTGCTTTAATATCAATGATATCTCTGGAATGACCCCCCCCCTCTCACCCTATACAACCCGCATTGTATATATGAACTGAGGTTGTTTGTACATTAAAACAGTCTCAGTTTTAAGGTCTGTCTGTGGTACCTGTGTGTCTGCCTGTGTTTACTTTTGTTAATGCTCTTCTCTTCGTCGATAGATTCTCATGCAGAAGAAGGAAACTAAATCAGTTTAATCATCATCATCATCATCATCGCGTCGTCGTGTGCTCATCATCATCATATAATGACATTTATTAAGCACCAAAGCAATCACCAACAACGACCAAAACTCCAGGGCACAAAGCACGTGCAAACTGGGAGGGTGAAGACAGGAATGGATTGGTTGTGTGAACCCTGACCCAAGATGACACCCTCCCTCTATTTCACACACACACACACACACACACACACACACACACACACACACACACACACACACACACACACACACACACACCACATACAACTACATACATACATACATACAACATATAAAGACAGACACACACAGCACGCACACATACACACTCACACACAAACACGCACATACACATACACACACACACACGCAGACACACACAAGCACGCACGCATGCACACTCACACTCACACACACTACCGCACATTTACACACACAAACACACACAAACACAAACACAACAACACACACACAAATGTTGAGCTAGAATACGCTCAGTCAGGTAGCAAGTGACCTTGACCAAAGTCGTCATCCTCTCTGTCACATACATTCACACACACACACACACACACACATACACACACACAACACACACCACAACAACACACACATACACACACGCACGCACGCATGCACGCCACACACACACTCAACTCTCTCTCTTTCTCTCTTCCTCTTTCTCTCTCTCTCTGTCTCTGTCTCTGTCTCTGTCTCTCTACACTATCTCTCGCCCTCTCTGACTCTGTCTCTCTGTCTCTCTTTCTCTCTCCCTCTCTCTCTCCCTACTGTTCCAATATATCTCTCTTTTTCCTCTCTTTCTCCTTCCCCTTTTACTCACTTTATGTTTCACTCACTATGTCTTGCTGTCTCTCACTATATTTTAACACCATACAAGTCTGCATCAATAAATGGAATAAATCATTTCCCTTCTATTTGATCCAGTACAAACAACCTAATTAGGCGTATGCGTGTGCGTACATACACGTAACACACACACAAATACACATACATACACATACACGCATACAAACACCACTCACACACAGAAACACCCACACACACCATACACATGCACACGCACACGCACATACACACACACACACAAAGATATAGATATATATATATAACACATACATATATATATATATATATACCTAAACATAGACGCAAACACAGGCACAGACAACACACACACACACACACACACACACACACACACACACACACACACACACACACACACACACCACACACAACACACACACACACACACACACACACACACACACACATGTACGCACACCTTCACGTACACACTGAAACACTGAAAAGCAAATTGAAAATATCCTGATATACACAAGCTTTGTCAATAAGGTCATGGGATATATTTTCGAGCAGGTAATAAAACCGTCATCATCATCGTCGTCGTCGTCGTCGTCATCAACATCATCGTCGTCGTCGTCGCCCATCATCATCGTCGTCGTCAGTGTCAATTATCATCGTCGTCATCGTCGTCGTCGTAATCATCATCACCATAATCATCGTCGTCATCGTCATCATCATCATCGTCGTCGGTATCATCATCGTCGTCGTCGTCGTCGTCGTTATAAAACATGTTAGTATAGCCCTATTCTCTAAACTGACTGACTCACCGCACTATACACATTTACCAGATACATAATGTAATGCACACAGAGCAATAATATAAAAACAAATACACACGATTTCGAATGATGATGATGATGGCTCCATCTCGCTAATTAGACAATGGACGTGCCTGGTTAAGGACTCAGATGGATGTGGAACAGCAGCGGCTGTGGCTGAACATGCCGATTATTGAGTGGCAGTCCTAGGTACAGCTGACGTACATGACATGAAGGCTGATGGCTATGGCTGGATGGTCGCTGCCGCAGTTGTCTTTCCCTCTCTTCCGTCCAACCACAGTCGAGTTTGATTCTCCTCTGCTGTGGCGATGTCTGCGCGTACAGCCTGTCGCCAGACACAGCGACTTCTAGCTGTCTCTTCCAAGATGCCCTCACTGATATCAGCAGGTTTCGGTCACGTTTGCAGACGTCCCTAATATTACAGCGATAGTCGTCCTATGGGTCAAGATCCCATGACAAGTTCTCCAATTTCAATTTCAATTTCTCAAGATGACGTCTCCGCACTCGGAATAAATTGCATATGTACATTGTACTAACGTCATAAGTGCCGTGTGATGGAGAAGATCCACAATGATCACGGCGTTAGCCTTAAGCCTGCACATAAGCCCTTGAGCTGGCCAGGTCCTGAGGTCCTACCTAGTAGATAGTTCCATAACCCTGGGGTCGTAGAGGAGTTAGGTGGGAGAGACGTCAACTTTTCGCGGGGTCAGTACCACGATGGCGGCGCCCATCCCCCTCTCCCTCGCTTCAAATTCATATTCATATTTACATTTTTTCTTAACCAAGATTTTAGAAAGGCAAGAAGGCTAAATGGTCGTCAAGGAATGGGACCTGGGAAAACAGCCTATCTCTCCAATGATTTACACCAAGGCAGCCGGGCAATGCCCTGCTCTTCACGATTTTCAACTGCCATGGGATGTTTAGCGTGTGCAGCCAGAAGGCACAAGCCCTCCATACAGCATATCTTTCGGGATACAGCCATCCTGCATGCAGCAGACTTTGCTAAACCAGCACAATCGTCGTTGTGTGAATAAGGCATACATGCTTGACATACTGGCCTGGTCTACGATGTCTCTGTTTGGCTCAAGGGTTTTTATTCCAAGAAATGTCCAGGACCCAGCACAAAGTCTTCTAGATGGAAGCTATGGAGACTGTGCTGTTGGCACGTGTAGGCTGTCCAGGTCTCGCTGCCTAAGAGAAAGGTACTCAGTACACAGGCTCTGTACACTC
>JAPXFY010000014.1:69773951-69791451 GCA_030674185.1 Monoplex corrugatus
GACGACTACGTGTCAAATGGACAGATAGAAAAACTTATTAAAGTGTCCTGGAAGAACTTGACACCACCAGAAAATACTAGCAGACATAAACAAGAGAAGATTAAAACACACTGGCCATGTGTTATGTAGCAAGAACATAGACCTCTTGGCAACCATATATAAAGGAAAAAAAACAGAGACAAAAGGAAGAGAGGCAGACCTCCAGTCTCATCCATCGAGAACATAACCAACATCAGTGGCCTAAATATTCAAGAAGTTGTCCACAAAAGTCAAGACAGAGTGGTTTGGAGGGAGGTGGCGTTGTCAAACAGTGCAGCGGCCAACACTGAACCCGGTGACACCGACAGGTGAGACAGGTGAGACAGGTGATACATACATACATACATACATACATACATACATACATATGTACATACATACATACATACACATATATATATATATATATGTGTGTGTGTCTGTCTGTGTCTGTCTGTGTCTGTGTGTCTGTGTGGTGTGTCTGTGTGTGTCTGTGTCTGTGTGCCTGTGTGGTGTGTCTGTGTGTGTCTGTGTCTGTGTGTGTCTGTATGAACATCAGCCACTCGTGAAACAGCATTCACAACGTTTACCTGTTCAAACCAGGTCCCTCCACAACGGATAGACAACACCAGCATTTCCACCAACGCCAGCACGGCCAGGTAAACAGAGCTGGACCAGGCGGTGACGCTCAGGCGTCCGAGGATGACGATAGAGACCCCGTTCCCTAGCGTGCCCACCACCAGCAGAACTGGGTACAGCCACTTCACCACCGCCTGGGCCGCTCGGAATTCTAAGTGGAAGGGAATGTCCGCTACTCCGCAGCGGCGGTAAAAGCTGTATGCTTCGTTACCGTAGTAGTCGTTGCTGAAGTTGTTGGTGTTGCTTGTCCCTGCCTTGTCCATGCTGTGGTCTGGGGTCTGAAATATTAAGACTAATGTTTACTGTTTGTTCTCCTACTTTTTCACCGGTTTGCCATCGTCGTTTCAGTCGCAATTGTAGGCTGGGTGGGACTTCAGGACCTGGCCAGCTCTTGGGTTTATGTGACAGGCTTCAAGGCTTGTGCCGTGATCATTCTGGATCTTCTCCGTCACATGGCACCTGTGACGTTAGTGATAATGAAAAAGGCTGAAACTGAAACGGACGTGTGGTCGTAGTCTTGTTGTTTTTTAATCAAGTCTTGTTTTCATGTCACATGTTTCGTGGTCTGTCCCTTTGGGCACGGTGGTCTGGCTTTTACATGTGCTATTTGCTGTGTCTGTGTTCGCCTCTGTAGCATATGCTTTTTTTGCGATGTGCTTGGAGTTCTTGTGTGACGAGGCGCTGTGCAAGCAGTTCTGCTACTACTGCTAGTGCTAATAAAGCTAAAAACCAACAACAACAACACAAACCACAACAAAAATAATAATACTTATGATGATGATGATGATAATTATACTAGTGATGATCATGATGATGACATTAATAATAATAAAATGATAATAGTAACAATAATGAAGATGATAATGATGATGATAATAATGATAATATAATAATATTATTATTAATAATGATGATAATAATAATAACAACAATATTAATGATGATGATGATGATAATGAACAATTGTGTTTATAACAACCACAACAACAACAACAACAACGATAATAATAATAATGATAACAACAACAACAACAAAATAATGATAGTAATAATAACAACAACAAAAATGATGATGATGATGATAATAATAATAATAATGATGATGATGATATCAATAATAATGAAATGATAATAATGATAATAATAAAGAATGCGAAGAAGAAGAATGCGAAGAAGAATGCGAAGAAGAAGAATGCGAAGAAGAAGAAGAAGAATGCGAAGAAGAAGAAGAATGAGAAGAAGAAGAAGAATGCGAAGAAGAAGAAGAAGAATGCGAAGAAGAAAAGAAGAAGAAGAAGAAGAAGAGAAGAAGAAGAAGAAGAAGAAGAAGAAGAAGAAGAAGAAGAAGAAGAAGAAGAAGAAGAAGAAGAAGAAGAAGAAGAAGAAGAAGAAGAAGAAGAAGAAGAAGAAGAAGAAGAAGAAGAAGAAGAAGAAGAAGAAGAAGAAGAAGAAGATGATGATGATGATGATGATGATATGATATGATATGATGATGATGATGATATGATGATGATGATGATGATAACAACAACAATGACGACGATAATAACACAACAACAACAACAACAACAACAACAACAACAACAACAACAACAACAACAACAACAACAACAACAACAACAACAACAACAACAACACAACAACAATTACCACAAATAATTTGTCCCGTGACTCGTTGGGATTTACTTTTGGGTGGCAGGATATTGTGACTAGGACAGAGTACTCGATCCTAAGCGTCATAAATAAGATCGATTAAGCGTGGTTGCCAAATGTACATGCGTCCAGGGTCGTGCCATGGCTGTGGTGTGGTGGCCCAGCAGAAAGACTCTTATGATGGAAACCAGAAAAGCCACGAATTCAAGGGTTCGAATCCTCAGTGATCATGGATTTCGTCCCTTTCCCACCCCACCTCCCTTTCCATTGGATCTGACTGGCGATCTGGGTTCTCTTCTTCCATAATATATCCATATTCATATTTACATTCACATTCATGTTCATGTTCATGTTCATATCCATATTCATATTTACATTCACATTCATGTTCATGTTCATATTCATAGTCATGTTCATGTTTATTCATAGTCATGTTCATATTGATACTCAAGTTCATATTGATATTCATGTTCATATTGATATTCATGTTCATATTGAAATTCATGTTCATATTATCTTCATTTCTTTTCGTCACAATGGATTTATCATGTGAAACTCGGGCTGCATGCTCTTCCTGCTGAGAGCGCGCCGCCGAAGTGCAGCCCCACAACCCAATTTTTTTTTCGGACCAAGACTTCAGAAAGGCAAGAAGACTAATTGTGACCTCCCACCACGAAATCAGTCTTAACTCGCAGTCAGTCGAACAGCACAAGGAGCTGAAACGGTGACTGAGGGTCTATCTGGGGTGTTTTGACTTTTTCTCAAAATTGATTTCTGTAGACTATAATCTATCCCCCACAGAAATGTTTTTCTTGAAAAAATATTATTAATCAATTTAAAATTGTATTTTAATGCACTGATCGCAGCAGAAAGAACGCAATTTCTTACCAAAAGTACCTCTTTTTTCTCCTATTATGAATCATAATCTGTTCAGTACCCGCACATGTAATATACTGATGGAAAGCTCTTTGGTGCACCTTTCAGATAATGACAGCGAAAATTAGAAACAAACTGGGTCAAAGCCACCAAATAAAGAAATTTAAAGAAAATATGTAGGAGAGCACACAAAAACTTTAGAGGCCGTTTTCTCAAAGTGGCTGTCATACAACTTAATGACTTTAAACATACATAACTTCTACATTTTTTTTAGTACAAGCCTTATTCAAGTACCAAAATAATCAGCAGAATGTACACTATCCAGTGATATGTATATCTCAAAATACCCAAAATACTAGTTAAGACTGATTTCGTGGTGGGAGGTCACAATTGGGCTTCAAAGGGAGGTAACCAGGAAATGAACCTATCTCTTCAACTTTTTTTTTTAACTAGTGCAGCCGGCCAAACCTAGCCAGAGCATACCGTTTTTGCGTATGTTCAAGCAGGTTGTCTGATGACAGAAATTTCAGTTTCAGTGTTATTTTCTTAAGATGACGTCTCCGCGCTCGGAATGAATTCCATACGTACTTAAGTCACATGTGCCATGTAATGGAGAAGATCCAGAATGATCACGGCACAAGCCTTAAGCCTGCACATAAACCCACGAGCTGGCCCAGATCCTGAGGTCCTACCTAGACAGTTTCATAACCCTGAGGTCATAGGGAAACGAGGTGGCAGAGACCTCAACTTTTCCCGGAGCCAGCACCACGAGGGCGACGCCCATCCTATCTCCCTCGCTTCAAATTCATATTCATATTCATTAACATTTTAACCAAGACTTCAGAAAGGCAAGAAGGCTAATTGGTCTTCAAGGGGTAGGACCTGGGAAATCAACCTATATCTCCAATGTTTTTTTTTACCAAGGCACCCGGGCAATGCCCTGCTCTTCACGATGTTCAAATGCCGTGGGATCTTTAGCCTGCGCAGCCAGAATGCGCACGGGTCCGACTGGTTTTTCGTCGCCTTCCGAAGGACTAGACGTTCAGTTCGATTTTCCGGTCAAACTGAAGAGAAAAGTCGAGACCCCTACGGGGATCGAAGCCTGGAACCTCGACTTTAGTTATTGGCCGGTGAACGTCTGAACCATTCTGCCACTTTCTGTATGCCATGAATAGCTCTTACAACATAACTCAATAAATTCTGAACACAACCCGTCCCCTCAACACACTGAAATCATCTCCATGGCTGAACAAAACCAAACCAAACCTGTGCAATTCTGAATCCATGTATCGAAGAAGAATTTCTGATACCTCCCCAAGGAATATGACCACCCATCATCTTCATATTTAACCCTTTGATTCCTGCACCCTATCTACCAACTGCTAAAACTTAACCTTTTGATTCCCTCATCCTATCCACCAGCTTCCTTCTACAGGAAGCTGGTGAATAGGGTGAGGGAGTCAAAGGGTTAAGTTTTTGCTTCGCTACCAAGGTTGACAATGCCGGATGCTGCTGGACAGGGTGTGGGGATCAAAGGGTTAAACCATCAAGCCGCTTTTGTCGGATGCCGCCATTAAACCTCAGGGGAAATTTATCCCGTTTTCTGTAGAGACTGCGTTAAAAAAAAAAGAAAAAAAAGAAAAAAAAGAAAACAACAACAACAACAAACAAACAAACAAACAAAAACAACCCAACTCATTTTCATCTCATAAAATCATAATCATTCCAAGACAGAGGCCGCTTGGGAACTGCACTGTGTCTAACATTCTCTTTCAGTCATACAAGCTAGTAGTGTGGGTGTAAATGTCGTTTTTTTTTTCCGGTCAAAATCATCAGTGAATTTTCACAGACAAGACTTTCCGGGAACGGAAATGAGTCACTCATGTACTTCCGGTGAAATATATTAGGAGTTGATAATAATAACAACATCAACAACAACAACAATATAATAATAATTATAACAATATGATAATGATAATAATGATAATAATAATGATGATAATAATAATAATAATGATGTGATGACGATGGTGGTGATGATGATGACGACAACGACGACGACAATAACAACATCAACAACAAGTCAGAATGTTAATGCAATGGATCACAATTCTCTAAACTACGCAGAGGAAAATAGCGATTCTGTGAGCACAATATTATTCCACCAACACAATACAATACAGTTTCCGCAATATGCAATACAACTGTTTGCTATAAAACGTCCATGGCATTAGTTATGAATATAATAGATCACGCTGACGAAGTTTACAGATCATTTGTAAACAATATTCCACCCCTTCTCTCTCTCTCTCTCTCTCTCACTCACTCTCTCTCTCTATCTTTCTCTCTCTTTCCCTCTCTCTCCTCTCTCTCTCTTTCTCTGTCACTCACTTTCTCTCTCTTTCTTTCTCTCTCTCCCTCCCTCTCTCTCTCTCTCTCTCCTCTCTGTCTCTGTCTCCCTCTCTCACCATCATCACTTCCAAACATCACATAAACAGCCTCCGTTCTTTAAAAGATGAAATTTGTGCAGATCCTCAGCCACAAGTGATTGCTATCTAGGGACATCTTTCATATCTCCCCAAGGACTAAGACAGCCCATCATCTTTCATATAGCAAAATGTCATGCTGATTTTATTGGGAGCCAGCATTAGACTGCAGGAGATTTGTCATTTTCAGAGACGACCTGGCCAGCTCATAGGTTTATGTGCAGGCTTAAGGCTTGTGCCATGATCATCATACACATGGCGCCTGTGACGTTAGTGCATATGGAATTCGTTCCGAGGGCGGAGACGTCGTCTTGAGAAACTGAAACTGAAACTGAAACTGAGAGACGAATAAGATCAAACCATGTCGCATGTCGCTTTATGAATCACAATATTCAAAAGCATTCTCAAGAAGATTCCAGAATCAGCCAGTTAGTCAGTCATTCAGTCAGCCAGCCAGCCAGTCAGCCAACCAACCGACCAGTCAGTTAGTCAGTCATTCAGTCAGCCAGCGGGTCAGTCAGACAACCAGCCAGTCAACCAGTCAGTCAGCAAACCAGTCAGCCAGCCAGTCAGTCAGACAACCAGCCAGTCAACCAGTCAGTCAGCAAACCAGTCAGTCAGTCAGCCAGCCAGTCAGTAAAACGGGAAAGACTGTGAAAACACAAAATGGACCGTGCTGACTCAGACAAGACAAACGGCCGCACATGGACAATGCAGTATGGAAGCATACCTTACCTTGCCTCTCCTGATTTCTTTGTGCTTCACAAGCAGACTGACCACCTGCAGGAACAGAGTTGGTCGGCAGCAGGAGCAGAAATTCCTTTTATTTCTATTAGTTTACGTAGAATCAGACCACCTGCACACAAGACATGGGGGTCCACTGGACACAAGACATGGGGTTCCACTGGACACAAGACATGGGGGTCCACTGGACACAAGACATGGGGGTCCACTGGACACAAGACATGGGGGTCCACTGGACACAAGCGAGTGGAACACAGGGAAACAGACTACTACTAGATAGATAGATAGATAGATAGATAGATAGGTAGATAGATAGATAGAAAGATAGATAGATAGATAGATAGAAAGATAGATAGATAGATAGATAGATAGAAAGATAGATAGATAGATAGATAGAAAGATAGATAGATAGATAGATAGATAGATAGAAAGATAGATAGATAGATAGATAGATAGAAAGATAGATAGATAGATAGATAGATAGAAAGATAGATAGATAGATAGATAGATAGAAAGAAGATAGATAGATAGATAGATAGATAGAAAGATAGATAGATAGATAGATAGGTAGATAGTCAGACAGACAGACAGACAGATAGATAGATAGATAGACAGATAGATAGAAAGACAGATAGATAGATAGATAGGTAGATAGTCAGACAGACAGACAGATAGATAGATATACATATAGGTAGATAGATAGATAAACAGATAAATAGACAGACAGACAGACAGATAGATAGACAGACAGACAGATAGATAGATAGATGGAGAGAGAGAGAGAGAGAGAGAGAGAGAGGAGAGGGAGAGAGAGAGAAGCAGACAGAGACAGAGACAGAGAGACAGAAACAGAGAGACAGAGATAAACAGAACACATAGTCAGGTACCAGTCACGTATATTCCAAGATGGACCACCAAGAAATGAGGATGTGACCGAGCGAAAATTTAACAGAACCCTTAGACACACAGTGGTAGGCCGCCTACATTTATCGGCGATTTAAAAAACAAACCGACATAAACATTCATATAAACACACGGACACAAACGTGCATTCAAACACACGACATAAACGTGCATTCAAACACACGGACATCAACGTGCATTTAAACACCATGTCACACGCTTAACACAGTGTGAAATGCCCGTGGAACAAAATTAATCCTTTGTTTCCCTCACCATATCCACCAGCATCTGTCAACCTTGCCAGCAAAGCAAAAACATAACCCTTTGATTCCCTCACCCTATCCATTAGCTTCCTGATGGAAGCTGATGGATTGGGTGAGGGAGTCAAAGGATTAAGTTTTGGGAGTTAGTGGATGGGGTGCGGGAGTCAAAGAGTTAAAGAGAGATTCAGAAACAGGCTAGACGTACTTCATGTCTGCATCATATTCATTCTCAGAGAAATCATTGCATAAACGGATTTAAGTGTTTTAGAGAACATCTTTTAGACGCGGAGATCAACAGTACTGACTTTTGAAAAGATATTCTTTTCTACTTCTAGTGTAATATTTGAAGTTATAAAAGTAAAATCGTGAACAACAAAATTACAACAACAACCAGCCAACCAAACAAGCAAGCAACAACTAACCAACCAACCAACCAACCAACCAACCAATCAATCAACCAACCAACCAACCAACCAATCAACCAACCAACCAACCAACCAACCAACCAACCAACCATCATCAGCAGCAGCAACAACAAAAAACAACACCAACCAACCAACCAACCAACCAACCAACCAACCAACCAACCAACCAACCAACCAACCACCAACCAACCAACCAACAAACAACATCAGCACAGCAGCAACAACAAAAAACACACCAACCAACCAACCAACCAACCAACCACCCCCCCCCCAAAAAAAAAAAAAAAAACTTTGAAAGTAAGCACACGCTAACATATATTTAAGAAGAACAAATTAATCACAATAAGTAATCCTTCATAAAAATGAAACTATCCATTTTCACAATACAAACGTCGTCGCTCAGTCAAAAAGTAATGTAGTTGTATAACCCTTTCCGAACACGCCAATGGGGTCACCGCGCTCATGTGACGTAACATGTCCCATGACCCTTAGTTTATAGGGTGTTGAGGTACCAGAGACCTCAGTCTTTCTTCACAGTATCAGCACGTGCTCATCTTCTCTCTCTGGTTCCTTTATTGCACCCGTGGGGATGCCGTAGGCTCTTTCAGTATGAATAGTATCTCCACCTTCTGGAAATTCTGTGCTAGAAATTTCCTCTCTGCTGTCACTCTGTTTGTTTCTGCCCTGTTCCTTCGCTTTCGGTCGTTTTTTCCTATCATTTTCAGCCTTGCTGGTCCATTCACCTGTATGTGTTCGATAAAGTCTTACGTACTTTTTCTTAGGATTGATAATTGGGTACATGTAATAAGTATATTTCTTGGCTCTAAGGAAGTCAGATATGCAGAAGCAATTTTAGGTCATTTATGCCTGTTTTTAAATGTTTTGGTGTCCTTAGTTATGCTTAAACTTGTATTCAGGTGCTTTTTTAAAAATTCCCCTCTGTGGTAAACTGGACGGAGTGGTCAACGCCAGAGGCATCTCCTTAGATTGTGTGCACGAATGCATTGATATGTGTACTTAATTTTCTTTTCTTTCTTTTTTATCCTGTTGAAGTTTTGTATATTTTGAAGCGTTTATAGCTGATACGTCTATGCAGCCGGCTGGTCTTTAAGCAACAATAACAATAAAAATAAGTTTGGAATAAACATCAATTTAATTCCAACAAGAACTTTCAAAAAAGAAGTATGTTAAAAATGCTTGGTCTACACTGCATGGTACCATTTCATATGATGTACTCTCACGAAGAAGGTAAGATATTATTTATACTGGAAGAGCCCCGGCATCCCCACGGGGGGATTATTCCAAGGAAGCCCAGAAACCAATATTAGGGTGTACTTAGAGTACAGAGGTACATGATGACAACTGCTAATCGGCAATCAGAAATCTTATCACATCCTTAGGCAGGTACCAGTACCACAGCACCATAGCTGCAGATTATTTTTTGTATTAGAGTCATCACAAAAACGAGATTTGTGTAAGATTACAGTTAGATGATTTCTGAGTACAGTGATCTACAGTCAGTTATAATAAAGATGATTTCCAATACAGGAATGCTGACTTTCTGAAGATTCATAAGGATGACACTGAAGTATGAATGCTTACAGTAAGACTATTCTTGTTATATGAATGATCATCATTTGTCAGACAGAAGAACAATGCAGGAGTATTTATATGGATTACATTTTGAAGTATTGTCTGACAGAAGAACAAGCAGGAGTATTTCATATGGATCACATTTTGAAGTATGAATGCTTACAGTAAGACTGTTCGTGTCACACGAATGATCATCGTTTGTCATACAGAAGAACATTACAGGAGTATGTTCAATGTTCAATCATTATTCATGATGCCAACGAATAAATCTAAATTTGAAACATAAAAAAAACACACAAAAAAAACAAAACAAAAAAACCCCCCACAAACAAACAAACAAAAAACTACTGCAAAAACAAACAAACAAACAAAACAACAACAACAAAAAACCAACCAACAACAACAACAACAACAAACAAAACCAAAAAAACAACAACAACAACAACAACAACGAAAGAGACTGTTGTTTATACTGCAGCCTATCCACATACCAACTTTAACACTGAACGTCTTCCCACCTGTTTACACAAAAAATAACCATCGCTGCTTGTTGCTGCCACTTACACACTCACACAGCCAGCTGTCTGAATACACTGGTCTCACTCGCTCGCAGACATCCCAGCTATATATTTGTCGCAGATGCCACGTTACTGGTACCGTCGCTCGACCCAAAAGATGGCGTCCTTGATCTACGTAGTCACACAGCCAGCTAGCTCTCTGGTAAGACTGGTGCCACAGACAGACATACAGACTATATATGTGTGTGTTGTGGACACTGAGTCTCTGAATTGTCCCTCAACTAAACCAGTGGCATCCCGACAGTCATATAAGCTAGCAACCCTTTGACTCCCGCACCCTGTCCACCAGCATCCTGCATTGACAACTATGCTTACAATGCAAAAACTCAACCCTTTGACCCCATCACCCTATCCACCAGCTTTTCGCAGGAAGTTGGTGGATAGGGTGAGGGAGTCAAAGGGTTAAGTTTTTGCAGTTGGTGGATAGAGTAAGGGAATCAAAGGGTTAAGTTTTTGCAGTTGGTGGATAGAGTGAGGGAGTCAAAGGGTTAAGTTTTTGCAGTTGGTGGATAGATGAGGGAGTCAAAGGGTTAAATTTTTGCAGTTGGTTGATAGGGTGGGGGAGTCAAAGGGTTAAGTTTTTGCAGTTGGTGGATAGGGTGCTGGAGTCAAAGGGTTAATTTTTTTGCAGTTGGTGGATAGGGTAAGGGAGTCAAAGGGTTAAGTTTTTGCAGTGGTGGATAGGGTGCGGGAATCAAAGGGTTAACAGGAAACTCACCGAGGGTGCGGATGGGACCCAGAGCACCAATGCCTCGCCACTCTCCAGACAATCACCTCCCAATTTTCTGACTACACTAGTTATTTCGTCGAGCAAAGTTTGGCTGTCCATGCGCTGCATGACTAACTGGGACCCAGCCATCATTACCTTGCTTACAAACTGAATGGCAAGGTGGGGAGATGACAAACCCTGATACAACGCGCACCAACCAGGTCCAGCCCAGCCTCTGGACTAAGAGAGAGAGAGGGAGAGAGAGAGAGAGAGAAACAGACAGACAGACAGAGAGTGAGAGACATAAAGTGAGAGAGAGAGAGAAAGAGAGAGATTGAGATAGAGAAAGAGACAGTCAGACAGATAGACAGACAGAGACAGAGAGAGAGGGAGATTTAAATAATTCCCTTATACATCATAGAGAGAGACATAGGGTGAAAGATACACACACACACACACACACACACACACACACACACACACACACACACACACTCACACACACACACACACACAGAAAGAGAGAGAGAGAGAGAAGAGAGAGAGAGAGAGAGAGAGAGAGAGAGAGAGAGAGAGAGAGAGAGAGAGAGAGAGAGATTGAGAGAGATAGAGAGCCAAAGAGAAAGACAAAGAGAAAGTGAGATTTAAATAATTCCTCTATTTATTTCTTCCTCTTACAAGATACACTCCACAACAGAGAAGAGTCGAGCGTTTTCTAAAACACTGTTTCTGTTTTACCTCATTCCAGGATGTCAGGAATGGGAGTCCTGGGATAAAGAGTTGCCATATAAATGCAGGGCCATAAAAGCTGCAAAGTGTGCAGTAATGAACACAGCAACGCCAGCCTCTGCCCTTCATTGCAGCAAATTTGGCGGCTGACATACAAGTGTTCGCATATACACACACATGTGCAAGCCTATGCATCCGCTTGTTGGTTTGTCTACACAAGCACGCGCGGGCGCATAACACACACACAACACCACACACACACACACACACACACACACACACACACCACATGGGCGCCATACGTGCGCTCGCGCACACAGATATGTACGCACACAGATAGAGAGAGACAGAGACAGAGACAGAGATTCAAACAGACGGATAGAAAGAGACAAAGAGAGACAGAGAGAAAGAGAAGAGAGAGAGACAGAGAGAGAGAGACAGAGATAGAGAGACAGAGAGAGAGACAGAGAGAGACAGACAGAGAGAAAGAGAGAGAGAGACAGAGAGAGAGAGAGAAAGAGAGAGAGACAGAGACAACAGGGAAAAGAGAGAGAGGACAGACTCAGACAAAGACAAAGACACAGAGAGACGGCAAGAGAGAAAGAGAGAGAGAGAGAGAGAGAGATGAGAGAGAGAGAGAGAAAGAGAAAGAAAGAGAGAGACGGACAGACAGACAGAAAGAGAGAGTGAGAGACAAAAGAGAGAGAGAGAGAGAGACAGAGACAGAAAGACAGGAAGTGAGAGAGAGAGAGAGGGAGAGAAAGGAAGAGAAGAGAGAGAGGACAGAGAGAGAGAGAGACAGAAAGTGAGAGATAGAAAATGTCATAGAGAGAGAGGAAGAGAGAGAGAGAGAGAGAGAGAGAGAGAGACAGGAGCAGAGACAGAAAGTGAAGAGAGAGAGAGAGAGAGAGAGAGAAGAGAGAGGAGAGGAGAGACGAGAGAGAAGAAGAGAGAGAAGAGAAGCGAAAACACGAACACGTTTTTATTTTCAAAACTTGTGGCTTACGCTCATTAATGCTTTTCATATCGAGCCCTCCCAAGAGGAGGCAGAGAGATGGGATCAGAAGAGAAAGAGAAACGAGGAGAAAAGAGAATAGAATAGAATTAGAAGAGAAGAGAACAGAAGGGAAGAAAAGAAAATAAAGAGAAGGCTAAACAAACAGACCAGACCAGACCACGACCAGGACAACAGACCAGACCAGACCAGACCAGACGCCAGACCAGACCAGACACAGACAGACCCGACCAGACCAGACCAACGATATGTACGCACACAGACAGAGATTCAGACGGATAGAAAGAGACAAAGAGAGAGAGAGAGAGAGAGAGAGAGAGAGAGAGAGAGAGAGACAGACAAAGAGAGAGACAGAGAGAGGAAGAGACGGACAGTCAGACAGAGAGACAGAGACAAAGAGAGAGAGAGAGAGGGAGAGAGACAGTCAGACGAGAGAGAGAGAGAGAAAGAGAGAGACAGAGACAGAGACAGATACACAGAGACAAAGACACAGGAAAAGAGAGAGAGAGACGGACTCGGACAGAAACAAGGACAGAGAGACGGCAAGAGGAAAGAGAGAGAGAGAGAGAGAGAGAGAGAGAGAGAGAGAGAAGAGGACAGAGACAGAGACAGCAGACACAGACACAGAAGAGAGGACGGACAGACAGACAGACGGAAAGAGAGAGAAAGAGAGACAGAGACAGAGAGAGAGAGACAGAAAGTGAGAGATAGAAAGGGAGAGAGAGAAAGAGGGAGAGAGAGAAAGAGAGAGAGAGAGAGAAGACAGAGAGACAGAAAGTGAGAGATAGAAAATGTCAGAGAGAGAGAAAGAAGAGAGAAGGAGAGAGAGAGAAAGAGAGAGAGAGACAGAAAGTGAGAGAGAGAGAGGAAAGAGAGAGAAAGAAGAGAGAGAGAGAGAGAGAGAGAGAGAGAGGAGAGAGAGAGGAGAGAAGAGGAGAGAGAGAGAGAGAGAGAGAGAGAGAGAAGCGAACACGAACACAATCACGTTACTTTAATGTTTTCATAATCGAGCCCTCCCTGTGGGATAGAAGAGAAAGAAGAGAAGAAGAGAAGAGAAGAGAAGAGAAGAGAAGAGAAGAGAAGAAGAGAAGAGAAGAGAAGAGAAGAGAAGAGAACGGAAGAGAAAAAAAGAAAACAAAGAGAAGACCAGACCAGACCAGACCAGACCAGACCAGACCAGAAAGAGAAGACAGGACAAGACAAGACAAGGCAAGACAATGCAAGTCAAGTAAGATACATTGGTATTTCCAAGGGTAATAGATGAACCCTAGACTTTCTTTTTTTTTTCATCCGTTCTTTGCCCAAAGTGGACTAAAACGTCTAATCTACATGTCTGAATATTAAAACGTAGTGTCTGTGCACAAGGTATTACACGAAATCAAATATTACATGAGGGAACGAAAGCAGCGTCAGAAAAACTTCACAAAGAAACTGAGAGAGAGAGAGAGAGAGAGAGAGAGAGAGAGAGAGAGAGAGAGAGAGACAGAGACAGAGAGAAAACAGAGAGACAGAGAGACAGAGACAGACAGACAGACAGACAGACAGACAGAGAAAGAGACAGAGAGAAAGAGACAGAGAGAGAGAGACAGAGAGAGAGGGACAGACAGACAGAGAGAGAGACAGAGAGAGACAGAGAGAAGACAGAGAGAGAGAGACAGACAGAGAGAGAGAGAGTGAGAGAAAGAGAGAGAGAGAGATAGAGAGAGAGACTGAGAGAGAGAGACAGAGACACAGAGAGAGAAACACACACAGACAGAGAGACAGAGAGAGAAGAGAGAGAGAGAAGAGAGAGAGAGAAGACAGAAGAAACAGACAGAGACAAGACAGAGACAGAGACAGAGACAGAGAGACAGTGAGATATATGAAAAAGAGAGGAATTCTGTGAAAACAGTATGCAGTTGAATATTCGAAGCGATACTTGAAGGCAGACACATTCGCCTCTACGGACACTTCACATTGCATTTCAAAAGACCCTCGACGGCCATGTCTGGGGGGAGGGGGGGGGGGTAGGTTATTTCGTCCGCCTCTCTGAATAAGCCAGCATAAAATTATGCACGCAGCTTCCCTTTGTCGACTGCGTAATACGATATTCCTCTCCAATATTCAGTTCAAAAGAGTTGATAGGGTTTTACATATTCAACGTTTCCGCGCGCATAAAATGATATGAGGTTCACAGCGTGCGCTATGTTTCAAAGTATCGGAGGAAAGAAGACGAAGCTGACAAAACACACACACACACAACACACACACACACACACACACACACACACACACACACACACAACACACACACACACACACCACACACACACACACACACACACACACACACACACACACACCACACCACACACACAAAAGTAAGAAAATCAACAAGCATGCCGACAACAACCAAGAACAACGAGTTAACCAACCAACTAACCAGCCAAGCAAGCAAGCAAACAACAACAACAACAACATACCAACCGACCGACCGACCAAGCAAGAAGCAAGCAAGCAAGCAAGCGCAAGCAAGCCAACAACAACAACAACCAACCAATCAATCAATCAATCAATCAATCAATACCAACCAACCAACCAACCAACCAACCAACCAACAACCAAACCAACAATCAACAATCAATCCAACAACAACCAACAACAACCAACCAACCAACCAACCAACCAACCAACCAACCAACCACAACCAACCAACAACCACAAACCAACAACCAATCTACCAACCAACACAACGACAACCAACCAACCAACCAACCAACCAACCAACCAACCAACCAACCAACCAACCAATCCAACACAACCAACCAACCGACAACCAACCCTTTTGCCATATCTCGGTTCGAGCAACGCAATAACATTGTTGTAAATCAGAATTTTGAGAGATAGTCTTGTTATGAATCAGAAAGAGCGCAGTTTTTTCCCCCCCAACCATCGCAAACGTCTGCAAGACATCTACAACAACATCCAAATCGCAAAATGCTGAAGATGAATAAGATAACTGTTATTACTGTTATTTCTGTTCAATTAACCCTTTGACTCCTGCACCCTATCCACCAGCGTCATGCACTGCCAACCGTGCTAGCGAAGCAAAAATTTAACCCTTTGACCCTCACCCTATCCATCAGCTTCCTGCAGGAAGCTGGTAGATAGGGTGAGGGAATCAAAGGGTTAAGTTTTTGCTAATGGTGGACAGGTTGTTGGAGTCAAAGGTTAACAGTTTTATCTTACTCATCTTCAGAATCTTGCCATTTAGATGCTTTCAGAATGACAGCATCGTATAATACATTTTTAAAAATATCATTATAAATCATTATTTTATTTGCGCTGTTCTCCGGGTTGTTTTGATTCACTGCACAATATGCATAATCAGATATTTTATAAACATATTTCGCTCTCTGGCACAAATATTGGACGCTGTGACCCATCACGAAGGGTAAATTTATTTTTACACACGAAAAGAGTCACGCATTTTTTACTATCCCCTTGCAGACAAAATATAAATCTACATACGATAAACGTTTTGTTGTTGTCGTCGTCGTCGTCGTCGTCGTCGTTGTTGTTGTTGTTGCTGTTATTTTGTCGTTGGTGTTGTTGCTGTTATTTTCGTTGTGTTGTTGCTGCTGTTGTTGCTATAATTTTGTTGTTGTTGTTGTTCCCGTAATTATCGTTGTTGTTGTTGCTGCTGCTGTTGGTGTTGTTGCTGTTGTTGTGTTGCTATTGATTTTGTTGTTGTTGTTGTTCCCGTAATTATCGTTTTTGTTGTTGCTGCTGCTGTTGCTATTAATGTTGTTGTTGCTGTTACTGTCGTTGTTGTTGTTGCTGCTGCTGTTGCTATTAATGTTGTTGTTGCTGTTACTGTCGTTGTTGTTGCTGTTGCTATTGTTATAGTTCTTGTTGTTCTTCCGTTCACTTCACAGCAACTGTTGTTTTCTTACTGTATCATACTGTTGACCCACCTACACAGGCGGAGGTATTGCTGAAGACTGAATCATTCATCTAAGGTAGGCATCATGCTTAAATATTTTCATATTCCCACAAGCCACCAAGCACGGACATGGCTTTTAGGATCTTTAAGTGTATAGTTGATATCCTTCGTACGTGTATAACGAAGACCTAGATGATCTGTGTGAGCATATACATCAGTTTCAGTTTCTCAAGACGACATCTCCGTGCTTGGAACGAATTCCTTATGTACTAACGTCACAGGTTCATGTGTTTTATGGTGATCATGGCACATGCCTTAAGCCTGCACATAAACCCATGAGCTGGCCAGGTCCTGAGGTTCTACTCCTACCTAGCCTATGTTTTACCTAGTCTATATTTTATACTGGTTTTGTATCAGCCTATCGCAGGAATAATTTGGTTACATGTAAATGACATGTGTATGTGTGTAGCTTTCTGCGGGGACACGCTCTCAAAGGGAAGTGCAGCCCGAATTTCACATGGTAAATCCACGATGACGAAGAATATGAATAAGATTTGCCTCGATTGTATGCAAATACACACAATGACGTGAGAAAAAACAACACGAATGAAGTTCAGATACGAACAATGCTGCACATCTGTTGACCTAGGAGATCTAGACGATCTCCACCCCTTTGTTCTTTAGGCAGTACCAAGGCAGGATCAAACCCACACTCTACCATTCAGTGTTTGACATCCTAACCAACCAGTGCATCTCATCCTAACCATCTAGGGTATCACATTTAAACAGTTAGGGTATTACCACATCCTAACCAACTGGTGTATCACATCCTAATCAACTAGAATATCACATTTTAAACAGCTAGGGTATTACCACATCCTAACCAACCAGGGTACTATCATATCCTAACTGACAAGGTATCACATCCTAACCAGCTAGGGTAT
>JAPXFY010000014.1:69801451-69803951 GCA_030674185.1 Monoplex corrugatus
CCTTAGATATGCTGAAATTTGTAGTCAGGTGTGTTTTTTTAAATCCACTATGCGATAAATTGGACGGTGTGGACAACGTCGGGGGCATGTCCTTGGATTATATGCGCGAATGCATTGATATGGTACTTAATTCTCTTTTAATTTATTTTCCTGTTGAAGTTTTATATGTTTTGAAGATGTCATAGCCCTGATACGACTCCACGCAGTTGGCTGGGCTTTAAACAACAATAACAATAACAATAACCTTAGCCACAATCTGTATCGAATGTCGGTAACAAACTTATATCGTTTGACGAATACATCGACTACTTCAGTCTGACAGTCTAAGGGAAACAATTCATCTTCCCTCAGTTTGGTCAAATACTTTGCTTCGATCATGTAATTTCACGCCCGTTGCCTTGAGTTGGAAGACTGATGAGACCTTGCTTTGGCGATTTGGTTTGAGGAAGTTACTGATGGCTCAACTATGTCTGTTTAGAAGTAATGAATGGGAAAAGGTTTGGGGGTTGAAAAGGTGAAGTTCTTTTAGCTGGGAGTTGTTAAAACGTAAGTGTATAGGTAGAGAGAGAGAGAGAGAGAGAGAGAGAGAGAGAGAGAAGAGAGAGAGAGAGAGAGAGAGAGAGAGAGAGAGAGATGACAAAGACAAAGACAATGACAATGACAATGATGCTTTATTTTCCAATGGTAAAAGCTAGAAGCCATTTTTCAAACTTGCCGTTGCTATTCTATAAAGAGAAAGAGAAAGAGAGAGAGAGAGAGAGAGAGAGAGAGAGAGAGAGAGAGAGAGAGTTTGTTTGTTTGTTTGTTTGTGTGTGTATGTGTGTTTGTATTTGTGCGTAAGAGAGACAGAGTGTGTGTGTATGTGTGCGTATGTATATGTATGTATGTATGTATGTATGTATGTATGTATGTATGTATGTATGTATGTATGTGTGTATGTATGTATGTATGTATGTATGTATGTATGTATGTATGTATGTATGTGTGTGTTCGTTCGTTCTTTGATTTAACGTCTTTTCACAAAATTTAATGTGTGTGTGTTGTCTGTCTGTGTCTGTGTGTGTGTGTGTCTGTGTGTGTGTACGTAAGCACGTGAGCGTTTGTTTGTAAAATATACGTCAGAGGGAGAGAGAGAAAGTGTGTGTGTGTTTGTTTGTTTGCGTGTGTGTATTTGTATTTGTGCGTAAGAGAGACAGAGTATGTATGTATGTATATGGTATGTATGTATGTATGTATGTATGTATGTATGTATGTATGTATGTGTGTGTGTGTGTGTGTCTGTCTGGTCTGTCTGTATCTGTGTGTGTGTCTGTGTGTGTGTGTACGTGAGCACGTGAGCGTTTGTTTGTAAAATATACATCAGAGCTATAATGCAGCACAAATTCTTTATTTGTTTGCCTGTTCATTTGCTTGTCTGTTGGTTTGTTTGTTTGTTCAAAATTATGAATCAAACACAACAACGTTATGCCTACATTCACACACAGCCAGAACAGTCCTTACCGACTCATGTTTAACCCTTTGACTCCCTCACCCTATCCTCTAACTGCAAAAATTTAACCCTTTGACTCCCTCACCCTATCCACTAATTGCAAAAATTTAACCCTTTGACTGCCTCACCCTATCCACTAATTGCAAAAAATAACCCTTTGACTCCTTCACCCTATCCACTAATTGCAAAAAGAATTAACCCTTTGACTCCCTCACCCTATCCCCTAACTGCAAAAATTTAACCCTTTGACTCCTTCATCCTATCCACTAATTGCAAAAATTTAACCTTTTGGCTCCCTCACCCTATCCATCATCATCATCATCAGGTGCCCTGCCGCATGGCGTTGGCGATCATGGACTTCCATCTGTCTCTATCTCTCGTTGCCCCAAGCATCTCCCCCACCCTCCTCGTCCCCAGCCACTCTCCAAGTCCGTCCAGCATTTTCTCCCTGGGTCTACCTGGTGCTCTCTTTCCCTCCAGCTTTCCCGTTGTGACCAGGTGCCCCAAATCCCCCTTCCTCATAAAATGGCCTATAAATGTTGCCTGTCTGTTCCTAATCTTCCTTATGAGTGATCTACTTGTGTCTGCCTCCATCAAGACTGTCTCGTTTGTTTTCTTTGCTGTCCATGGAACTCTCAACATTCTTCTTAGAAACCACATCTCGGCCTATCCACTAACTGCAAAAATTTAACCCTTTGACTCCCACATCCTATCCACTAACTCCAAAGATTTAACCCTTTGACTCCCACACCCTTTCCACTAACTGCAAAAATTTAACCCTTTGACTCCCATACCCTCTCCACTAACTGCAAAAATTTAACCCTTTGACTCCCATACCCTCTCCACTAACTGCAAAAAATTAACCCTTTGACTCCCTCACCCTATCCACTAACTGCAAAAAATTAATCCTTTGACTCCCTCACCCTATCCACTAACTGCAAAATTAACCCTTTGACTCCCTCACCCTATCCACTAACTGCAAAAAATTAACCCCTTTGACTCCCTCACCTA
>JAPXFY010000014.1:69823951-69833951 GCA_030674185.1 Monoplex corrugatus
GTTATTGTTGTTGTTATTATTGTATTGTTATTGTTGTTGTTGCTGTTATCATCATCATCATCATCATCAGTAGTAATAGTAGTAGTAGTATAGTAGTAGTGGTGGTAGTAGCAGCAGCAGCAGCGGTAGTAGTAGTAGTAGTAGTGTTATTGTTGTTGTTGTTGTTGTCGTTGTCGTCGTCGTTGTTGTTTTGTTGTCGTCGTTGTTTCAAGCCCAGCCGACTTCGCAGAGCCATACCAGGGCCAGAACTATTTCAAAATACACACAACACGATGCTGTTCCTGAAAATACCCGGAAAAGAAACTTAAGCGCACGTATCAACACATTCGTGCAGATAATGTAAAGATATGCCCCTTGCATTGACCATTTCGCCCAATTTATCACCTGTTCTTGTTTTCATTGATCAAAGCCCAGCCGACTGCACGGAGCCATATCAGGGCTATAGGCATTTCGAGACGTACACAACATCAGGCTGAAAAAGTAAAACTGGAAAAGAAAATTAAGCACATATCTCTACGCATGCGCGCATATAATCAAAGGATATGTCCCTGATATGGATCATTCATTCTGTCCAATATATCACCAGAGTATTTTAAAAAACAAACTTGAATACAGATCTATGTAAATGTAACTAAGGACAGTAAAACATACATAAAAATGGTCTGAATTACCAAAAATTGCTCTTACACAGGACATTTCCTCAGAACCAAACACTCAGTTGATTAATACATGTTCCCGATTATCAACCCTAAGAGAGAGTATGTGAGGTATTATAGAACACATACAGATGAACAGACCAGCAAGGCAGAAAATGATAGGAAGCCGAAGAAATGACAGAAAGCAAAGAGGAAAGAAGAAACAAAGGGAGTGACAGGTAAGAGGAAATTTGTAGCACACAATTTCCAGAAGATGGGATACTTTTTATAGCCTTCTACAGGGTGGAGTTTTTTCCGATCTCTAAGGTCACTATCTATGCAGAACTGTTACTGCTTAAAGTCCTTAGCGTGTATACGCACACTGAATAGAAAGTGAGCCAAAACGACAACGTTCATCTACGCATCCGAGAACAATTGGAACGCTGAATTATGATAAATGAATATGAATAAGAATGGTGATAAATGAGCAGGATGGTGAAGGTCGGGAGTATATCCTAAGATTATTTGCACAAATGCATTGATATATGCGCTTGTTCTTTTTCCATGTGTTATCAGGATCAACGAGGTCTTGTGTGTATTTTGAGATGGTTACAGGTTTGGGCGCCTTATAAGTATTATTATTTATTTTACACGTTGAAATCCTTGTTACAGATAGATACATAAACACAGTCTTGGCCGTCTCGTCTTACCTACTCCATAGATAAGTTTGGCCTGAGGCTGAATGGCCAGCTGTTCCACAGCCCCTGAATCGTAGGTTTTGACGAGGGAGCCGTCAGCTGCGAACGCAGGTAGGTAGAGAGTGGACACGTGCGATAGCGTCACCCGCCGCCCAGGACTAGGGGACGCAACCACCACAGGCACCAGTAGTATCAGCAGCAGTCCAGTGTCTGGCGAGAGTTGTCTTTTCATCGTCTCTTTTCAAGGGGCGTCCTTTGCGCCGATTCTAATGGAAAGGAATGACATGAAACTATGATAATAATGATGATGATTATAATAACAGTAATAATAATAATAATAGTAATAATAATAATAATACAATAATTACAATAACAATAGTAATAACGAGAAGAAGAAGAAGAGAGAAGAAGAAAAGAAGAGAAGAAGCAGAAGAAGAAGCTGATATTGACAACAACAATGGCAAGAACGAAGACAGCAACAACTACAAAAACAACGGCAGAAGCAACAACAAACAAACAAAAATAAGAAGAAGAAGAAGACGAACAAGACAATGGTAAAATCAGACAACATTTGTGTTGGCAACAATCAGCAGTGATCAGTAGGACCGTAATTAGGCAAACCGTGATTAAGTCAACCATGACATGTTGACTAGTGTTTAGGCGAAACGTGATAAGGTGAACGTAACTGGGTAAAGTATAATTAGGTGAACGACGGTGGGAGGAATCTTCGCATTCCATTGGGTAGCTACCGCCCGCCTCAAGCTGGGCAGCCCCCAGTCAGTAAGGTGATACCCTGCCACAACCTGTTTGCTCCAATGGGTGCTTGGAGCTTAGAGGAAACTCGACAGGCAGGTTATAAATACCAGGCACCAGGCAACACAAAGAAGAAAAAGAAGATGCCAGCTCTTGTGATATCAAGCTGGAATGTAAGGACAATGTGTCCTGGTTTTGACAGCGACCTACAACTGTTAGACGACACACGGAAGACGGCCGTGATAGACAGGGAGCTTCAGCGACTCAACGTCGACATCGCTGCATTACAGGAGACAAGGCTACCTGGGGACGGATCACTGTGTGAGAAGAACTACACGTTCTACTGGCAGGGGAAGAACCCAGAGGAGCCACGTATTCATGGTGTGGGCTTCGCTGTAAAGAACTCCCTCCTAGCAACCGTAGAGCTCCCCACGGGAGGTACGGAGAGACTGCTCACTCTAAAAATGACAACCAGTTCAGGCACAGTCAACTTCATCTGTGCCTATGCCCCAACATTAAGCTCCTCACCCGACGTCAAGGATCAGTTCTATGAGGCCCTGGATGCTGTTGTCAGAGGAGTTCCCAGCAAGGAAGGTCTCTTCATATTGGGAGACCTGAACGCACGCGTAGGTGGTGATTTTGAGGCCTGGCCAACCAGCATTGGACATCATGGTGTTGGGAAGCAAAATGAGAACGGTCAAAGACTCCTGGAACTTTGCTCTTATCACAAGCTGGCCATCACCAACACCTTCTTCAACAATAAGGAGAAGCACAAGGTGTCATGGCGCCACCCCAGATCCCACCACTGGCATCAGCTCGACCTCGTCTTAACAAGGAGGTCGGACCTTAACAACGTCCTCAACACGAGGAGTTTCCACAGCGCTGATTGCGACACAGACCACACCCTGGTACGCAGCAAGATCAAGCTTCTACCCAAGAGACTGCACCACTCAAAGAAGAAAGGTCACCCAAGGATTAATGCCTGTCGCATGTCTGATCCGACCAAGGCTAGGGAGTTTGTAGAAACCCTGAATGTAGCGCTCAAGAGTGGCTCAGAGATCCAAAACGCTGAGGAAAAGTGGAATCGCGTGAAGGACACAATCTATCAGTCCGCCCTGAGTATATTTGGGAAAAAAGAACGAAAGAATCCCGACTGGTTTGCGGCAAATCGGCAGGAAATGGAACCAGCGGTGGAAGCGAAACGCAAGGTTTTACTTGCGTATAAAAACAACAATACCCAAACTACTCGTGATGCTTACAGAGCTGCCCACAGCAAGGCCCAACAAACTGCTCCTCGATGCGCCAACGACTATTGGCTACAGTTAAGCTCAAGTATTCAGCAGTCTGCAGATTCAGGCAACACTGGCAGCATATACGCTGGCATCAAACAAGCGACTGGTCCAGCAGCATCCAAGTCAGTTCCCCTTAAGTCCAAAGCAGGAGAGAGCATCGCAGACTCAGCAAAGCAGATGGAGAGATGGGTAGAGCACTACCTGGAGCTGTACTCCACGCAGAACTCTGTCACCGATGCTGCCCTGAATGCCATTGAGGACTTGCCTGTCATGGAGGAGTTGGAAGCTGAACCAAGCCTTGAAGAACTAAGCAAGGCGATTGACGGTTTGGCGACGGGAAAAGCCCCTGGTGAAGACGGAATAATAATAATAATAATTACAATATTTATATAGCGCAAAATCTTGATAAAATCAAATCTAAGCGCTGAAGCAGACACACACGCAGGCACGCACGCTCGCACACACACGCACGCACACATACAGACACACACACACACACACACACACACACACACACCCACACACACGCATGGCTATAAATGGGGAGAAAGAATAAAAGCAATAAAAGCAAGAATAAAAGCAATGGAAAATTATAGAGAGCATAGCATACAATTATATATTATAACCATGTGATTCCCTCCGAGCGGAGACAGGCTGCAGAGGGGAGGGTTGAGTGAGGTTAGGATTTTATGCAGGAGAGAAAAGGTGAGTTTTGAGAGCGGACTTGAAGGAGACAAAAGTAGGTTGCTGACGGACTGAGAGAGGAAGTTTGTTCCAGGAGAGTGGACCAGAAACAGAGAAGGCTCGTGGACCATAGGTATTGAGCTTAGTGCGTGGAAAGCGAAGAGTCAGAGGATCAGAGGCAGAGCGGAGGGTACGTGAGGGAACATAGATCTCAAGTAGGCTTGACAGGTAATCGGGGGCTGCGTTATTGAGGCTTTTGTAGCACATGGTGTCTAGTTTGTACTGTATGCGCTTTGATACAGGGAGCCAGTGAAGTTGTGCCAGGAGAGGAGATATGTGGTCAGCTTTTTTCTTTTTGAGTACAAGGCGTGCAGCATTGTTTTGAATGCGCTGTAGGATGTGAATGGTGGAGGCAGGAAGACCAGACAGGAGTGAATTGCAATAGTCAATGCGAGACATTATGAAGGAGAGAACGAGTTTTGCAGTTGTTTCGACAGAGAGATACTTCCTGATCAGCTTTATACGATGGAGATGATAGTAGCAGGATCTGGCAGTTTGAGAAACAAAGTTGTTCATGGAGAGGGTAGAGTCAATGCAGACACCAAGGTTTTTAGCTGAATCAGAAATTGGGACTGATGTGTTACATAATGGGAGAGAAAGAGGAGGCAGCTGAGAAAGTTTCTGACGGGTGCCAATGAGGATAGCTTCTGTTTTGTCGTCATTAAGCTGAAGTCTATTGTGTGTCATCCAGTTCTTAATGTCCGAGTAACACTCAGTGGTGCGAGTCAACAGGCGCTGTATATTATCAGGTGAGTCACTGTCTTGAAGTTGGGTGTCATCAGCATAGAAGTGGTGTTTTATAGAATGGGAGTTGGTGATGGTGGACAGGGGGGAGGTGTAAAGAGTGAAAAGAACAGGGCCAAGGACAGATCCTTGTGGAACACCACAGGTCAGGTATGCAGGTTGAGAGTAAGTGCCATTGATGAGAACGGTTTGGTTTCTGTTTGATAGGTATGAAGTGAACCAAGACAGAGCAATGTCAGAGATGCCAAAAGTATGATGAAGTCTAGAAAGGAGAATACCATGATCAATGGTATCAAAGGCTGCAGACAGATCAAGGAGTGTGAGGAGAGAGACTTTGCCAGTATCAGTTGCAAGGAGGAGATTGTTGAGAATGTGTAGTAGGGCAGTTTCAGTGCTATGGCACTGGCGGTAGGCTGACTGGAAAGGATTGAGGAGATTGTTGGCAGACAGGTGAGAGTTCAGCTGGTTGAGGACGACTTTTTCAAGGAGTTTTGACAAGAAAGAGAGATTAGAGATAGGCCGGTAATTTTTCAGTTCATTTGGATCTAAATTGTGTTTCTTGAGGAGAGGGTGAACAATAGCAGACTTGAAAGAATCTGGGACAGTTCCAGTTTGAAGAGAAGTGTTGATGATGTCAGTGATGAATGGGAGGAGAGTAGGGAGACAGTCGGCGTAGACAGAACCTGGAAGAGGATCCAGTTCGCAGGTTTTGAACGACATGGATCTGATTGTGTTGAGAATTTCTTCTTGTGAGACTGGGGTAAAAGTAGTAAGAGGTGTGCCAGAGAAGGAAGGGTCAGGTGGGCATGGTTGACAGGGTGTCCTGTCAAGCCTGTCACGAAGAGTTTGTATTTTGGTGGTGAAATAGTTGGAGAATACAGATGGGAGTTCTTCATTTGTATGTTTTGTTGGGAGAGGTAAATCTTTTCGTGTGCCAAGGAGATGATTCATGGTTGTAAAGAGTTCTTTTGAAGAAGAGGCATTCAGGATTTTGGTTTGGAAATAGCTTGTTTTTGCTGATGCAATGAGGGTGGATACTTTTGTTTTAGAGGCTTGGAAAAGTTGCCTGTGTACAGTGAGTTTGGATTTGCGCCAGCGGCGCTCTGCTCTGCGGCGGGCACGTTTTGCACAGGCAATCTCATGAGTGAGCCAGGGGGTAGGGGGGCGGTCAGGTAAAAGACGGGTTGTGGCTGGAGCATGAGTGTCCAGAAGATGGTGGAGAGTAGTATAGAATTCATCGGCAAGGTTATGTGACTTTTCAGAAAGGAGACGGGAGGCATCAGATGAAAATGTGGAGAGGTCGATAGATTTGAGATTGCGTCGAGTCACTGTGCGCATGGTACGGGAAGGAGGAGAAATGTCGAGAGAACAGAGAATTGCAGAGTGGTCAGATGGAAGGGCTGAAGTTAGACGGGTAGAAAGAACTAAGCAGTTGTCAGTAGCGGAATTGTGATGATCACGAGAAATGATCCAGTCAAGAATGTGACCTTTTTGATGGGTTGGTTCAGAAATGTGTTGAGTCATATTGTGATTGGACAGAGAGTTGATGATATGTCTTGTGTCATAACGGTGAGTGTTGTCATAGTGGACATTGATATCACCTAGGATGATGAGATTTCCAGGTAAGAGGCAGTAGTGGTCAAGCAATTGGTCAAAGTCAGAGAGAAACATGGATGTGGTGAGTTTGTTGGCAGAGCTAGGTGGGGGTCGATAGACACAGGAGAAGGTGATGGGGTGAGGGGTGGATTGGAAGGATACTTCAACGTGCTCGAAAGAAGGATGGGAGAAAGGCAGAGACTGCGAGAAAGATAGGCGGGAATGGAGTGAGTCGTTGTAGAGGATGGCGATACCACCACCTCGGGATGAGCGATGGAAAGAAGCAAGCCTGTAACCACTCGGAGTGAGGCTAGCAAGTATAGGTTCGTGACCAAGGGGGTTAAGCCATGTCTCCGTGATAAAAGCAATGTCAACATGCTCATCTGCGACAAAGTCAGCAATAACATCGGCTTTGTCACCAGTGCATGCCGACTGAGCATTAAAAAGGCATAGTTTCAGCCTATCACAGTCATATGGTGGCGGCTGAGGTGGCGACGAAGGCGGCACCAACGGGACAGAAGGCGAGAGCGGCACCGGCGGGACAGAAGGCGAAGGCGGCACCATCAGGACAGAAGGCGAAGGCGAAGACGGCAGAGGAGGAGACAAAGCTTGCAGCAGCGAGGTCAAGGGCAGGGGCAGTGGAGGAGAAGAAGAAGCAGGAGACGAAAAGTGGCGTCGGGCAGGAGGCAGGTTGTGCCAAAGACGGTGGAGACGTCCACCACGACAGGATCGCGCAGTGCGGGGCTTGCTACACAGCCCCAATGTACGTATGCGCTGGTAGACGCCTCCACCGAGGTAGCATTTGCTGTGTTTAAAAAGTGTCAGTCCAATTTGTTTTATAAAAGACGGGTCCATAATTGCGAGCCAGGCAGGAGAGGAAGACACTTGCAGGTTGGTGTGTGGGTTGGTCAGTTCACAACACTAAAATCCAGAGAACGCAGAACACAAAGGTTTGGAAGCTGTAGCGTTGGGCGAACACAGTAGGCTAAGGTGTAAACACAATTCACAGATAAAATGTCCGACCTGAGCGGCCGAATCAAAACGACGAAAAGTAGGCATAAAAACTTCAAAATCGGACCATCCGGCAAAACATTCAAAACCCTAAAAAAATATTTACATCACCGTGTGTCCGGATTTCAAAGCAACAAACATACAAAATTCAATGCATAAAACCAAATAGAACCACGATAAAATCACTGTAAAACACCACACACACTTTTGCTGCCTGCTGGCGCGACATCTACTCACACAATCCCTCCAGAGGTCATCAAGTGTGGGAAGCCTGCTCTTCTCAACGAGCTACATGAACTTTTGTGCTTGTGCTGGAAGGAAGGCTTCATTCCGAGAGACATGAGAGACGCCAGGATAGTGACTCTATATAAGAACAAGGGCGACCGCAGTGACTGTAATAATTATCGCGGAATCTCACTCCTCAATATTGTTGGGAAAGCATTCGCCAGAGTCGTCTTAACCCGTCTTCAGAGGCTGGCAGCTCGCATCTACCCTGAGTCCCAGTGCGGCTTTAGGGCCGGAAGATCGACCATCGACATGATCTTCTCTGTCCGGCAACTACAGGAAAAGTGCCGCGAGCAGCACATGCCCCTTTGCCGCGCCTTCATTGATCTCACGAAAGCGTTCGACCTGGTCAGTCGGAGTGGTCTTTTCAAACTTTTGAAGAAAATCGGCTGCCCCCCAAGACTATCAGCTGTCATCGAGTTTTTCCACGAGGATATGCATAGCACTGTGTGCTATAATGGTGCCACATCAGAGCCTTTTAGAATCAGCAGCGGAGTGAAACAGGGATGTGTTTTGGCCCCAACTCTGTTCGGGATCTTCTTCTCGATGTTGCTGACCTATGCCTTCTGCAGATCTGAAGAAGGGGTATATCTTCATACAAGGACCGATGGAAAGCTCTTCAGCATTGCCAGGCTTCGTTCCAAAACTAAGGTGGAAAAGAAGACCACCAGAGAAGCTCTCTTCGCAGATGCTGCTGCGCTGGCTTCCCACAGTGAACAAGATCTCCAGAGGCTCGTTGATCGCTTCGCCCACGCTTGCAGAGAGTTTGGTCTCACAATCAGCTTGAAGAAAACTGAGATCTTAGGCCAAGGCTGTGAAGAACCACCATCTCTACACATTGGAGACTACGACCTCAATACTGACCACAAAGTTCAGTACTTGAGGTCCACCATAAGTGACAACCTCTCTTTGGACGCTGAAATCGTCGCCAGAATTGCAAAGGCCTCATCTGTTATGGCTAAACTGAACAAGCGGGTCTGGTCCAACAGCAGTCTCACTGCGAACACCAAAATGCAGGTGTACAGAGCATATGTGTTGAGCACACTTCTCTACTCAAGTGAAGCCTGGACCACATACGCCAGCCAAGAAAAGAGGTTCAACATTTTCCATCTCCGCTGCTTGCGACGTATCCTCGGCATCCAATGGCAAGACAAGGTGACCAACACAGAGGTCCTCCGTCGTGCGGGCCTACAGACATCTTTGCCCTTCTAAGCCAACGCCGACTACGCTGGCTTGGCCATGTGCGTCGAATGGAGGATGGACGCATACCAAAAGACGTTCTCTATGGCGAACTGGCAAACCGGAAGCGAACTCCAGGACGCTTTGTAGACGCATGCAAAAGGGACCTTAGAAGCTCAGGGATTGACCCAGGCTCTTGGGAGACTCTGGCGGAAGACAGGGCAGCGTGGCGGACAGCCGTTCAGCAAGGCGTTGTGAATGCAGAGAGGAGGAGAGCAGAAAGCGCAGATGAGAAAAGGGCCCTTCGCAAGCAACGTTCCAGAAACCAGACAATAGCGACTCAATTTGTATGTGGCAGATGTGACAGAGATTGCCACTCAAGAATCGGCCTGCACAGCCACAGCAGAAAGTGCACGTCATGACCACAACGCCTCCTGGTGCAGACTATCATCTCCTGAGATGTAAAGAGGCCGACGGTGTCATGTTTCATTGTTGTCCTTCGTTCGGTTTTCAGTCCAGGAGATTGTTTCACTCTCATTACCCACAGCGATGATGATGACGTGCGTGAGCGCGCAATAGAGAAAGAGAGAGACAGAAACAGAGACAGAGAGAGACAGAGACAGAGACAGAGAGACAGAAAAACAGACAGAGAGAAACAGAAACAGAGACAGAGAGAGACAGAAACAGAGACAGAGAGACAGAGAGAGACAGAGACAGAAGAGACAGAGAGACAGACAGAGACAGAGCAGAAGAAACAGAGACAGAGAGACAGAAGAGACAGAGACAGAGAGACAGAAACAGAGACAGAGAGACAGAAGAGACAGAGACAGAGAGACAGACAGAGACAGAGACAGACAGAGACAGACAGAGACAGAGAGACAGACGAGACAGAGAGACAGAGACAGAGAGACAGAGAGACAGAAAAGGACAGAGAGACAGACAGACAGACAGACAGACAGACAGAGTGTGCGTGTGTGTGTGTGTGTAATGTGTGTGTGTGCTTGTGTTTACGTATGTGTGAGTGCTCACGGGAACAAGTGTGTGTGTGCGTGTGTGTGTGCGT
>JAPXFY010000014.1:69843951-69846451 GCA_030674185.1 Monoplex corrugatus
AATACCTTACTGCCGGCTGAATCCCAAAGGGTTGACGCGCGCGCGCGCGCACACACACACACACACACACACACACATACATATATATATATATATATATACATATGTATATATATTTTGTATGTGTGTATATATACATATATTATACATATATGCGTATGTGTGTGTGTGTCTGTTCGTTCGTTCTTTCACTATGAGTGATATTAGACGAAAAAAAAAGTAGGTGGGATAATAGAAAAATGGAACAAGAACTTAACACTAACAATTCACATCAACAATGTGTATGGAAAATTTAACTCTAAAGTACAAACTTTATGAACTTAAAGTAATGCATTAACAGGACTGTGAACCAACGATTCTGAAATTTTAACTGACAAAAATTGATCGAAAGTTACTTCTTTAAAATGAGTTTCAGAATAATTTTTTTGTGTAAACATTTTTGGTAAAAAAGAACGTAGCATTTTGCAGTAAAATAGACAGTGAAACAGTGTGAATTGTTCGCAGCAAATTATTTACACTTGACATTTTTACAGTATTTTGTTTTCAATGCGTTTAGCTGAATACGAAAATGAAAAGCAACAATCGATCTCAAATGACATATGGAAGAATATTGCAATTTTTACATACATTTTGAAATGAAAGTTTTATCATTTGTTGTGACACAAACTTTTCATGGAAATGTTCATGAAATGTGTGTGTGTGTGTGTGTGTGTGTCTGTCTGTGTGTGCAATATCCACGCTGATGAAGCATCTAAGCCTATTAATATTTTCACCATTGATTCAAAACGACATGAAACAAATCATGCACTATCCTCATATGCACATGTTAATTGAGCAGTCTACGCTGGAAAAAAATACAATCAGATAAACCCATATCTTGTATACACACACGCACGCACGCGCGCGCGCGCGCACACACACACACACACACACACACACACACACACGTGCGCTAGCGTGCACGCGAGGGAACACACAAAAAGCACATACTGTACACACTTACCAAAGCAAAAGGCAAAAAGCGGCGAAGTTTCAACAACAACAACAACAACAAAGCTTGACAAGGTAGACTAGTTGGTTGGTGGTTGAGGCGAAGCGAAGGCCTCGTCAAAATAGACCACAAAGGATTTAAAGGCAGGAGTGAGACGGACAGCCAACCAACAGTGACATTGTGTGGCTCAAGCAGTGACAATGCGTGGTTGGGTGGATACTTCATTCACATGGCTTCGAGTACTTTCCAACTATTCTGCCGCTCTTTGAAATGATGCCCGCCTGTCTACTTAACCCCTCTTCCCTCCACCTCACCCCCACCGCCTACCTTCCACTCACTCGCTTGCTTTGTTTCGACTCGCCAGTTCTGTCGCCTGCGCTGCAACAGCAGCCCGAGCAGAGAAAGTGGTATCATTGTATAGTAATTCATCAATTGGGCATTGTAATTTTGAAACGTGAAATTGTAATTTAGAAACCTCTGCTTTTTTTTTTTTTTAAAAGCATTTATAAGTCTATCAAAACCCTTAGGACTAACTATTCACTGATTCTTTTCTAGAGGATTAATTTTCTGTATTTTTTGTCTCTCACCCCCCTCCCCTATTTCCCCCCCTTTTCTTGGTAAAGTCTGGATGATTCCGGTCAAACATTAGTGTCAGTCAAATGTAGATAGATAGGTTCACATGGTCACAAGAGAGGCAAAAACAGAGTTGTGTGCCATGTAAAGGTGAGAGAAAACAACGACAAGAAGAAGAGAGAGAGAGAGAAAGACAGAGAGCAGAGAGAGAGAGAGAGAGAGAGAGAGAGAGAGAGAGAGAGAGAGAGAGAGAGAGAAGAGAGAGAGAGAGAGAGAAAGACAACAGAGAGAAGGAGAAAGACAGGAGAAGAGAGAGAGAGAGATACAGAGAGAGAGAGAGGGACAGAGAGAGAGAGAGAGAGAGAGAGAGAGAGACAGACAGACAGACAGACGGATAGACATACACACACATACACATATATCGACATATACAGTGATAAGACTGCACGCGCGTGAACACACACACCACACACGCACACACCACACACACACCACACACACACCACACACACACACACCCACACACGCACACACCACACACACATACGCACACACACACCACCATCACCACCACCACACCACACCAAACACACACACACACAACACACAACACACACAACAACAATACATACAACACACACACACATATATACACACACACGCAAACACACACACACACACACACACATACAGAGAGAGTGAGAGAGAGAGAGAGAGAGAGAGAGACAGACAGACAGACAGACACGCACACACATACACATATATCGACACATACATTGATAAGACTACACGCGTGTGAACACACACACACACACACACACACACACACACACACACACACACACACACACACACATACACACAAACACACACAACCACCACCATCACTACCACACCACACCAAACACACATACACACACAGCACACAAAACAACA
>JAPXFY010000014.1:69851451-69853951 GCA_030674185.1 Monoplex corrugatus
TATATCTGATCTATTTCAAGTCTATGTTCCTTCTCGTTCTTTACGTTCCGCTTCTGACGACAGAATATTCCGTGTCCCCGGATTCAATAGAAAGCAACATGGTGGTCGTTCCTTCTCATACTCTGCTGCTGTTGAGTGGAATTCCCTGCCTCACTCTCTCCGCCACAGCCCCTCTCTCTCTTCCTTTAAGTCCAACCTGAAAACTCATTTATTCCGCCAGTACTTTTGAAACCTGAATTTTCTTGTTCTATTGTATGCGTGCGTGGGTGTGTGTGCGTGTGGGTGCGCGCGTGGGTGTTTGTGTGTGGGTGTGTTTGTGTGTGCGTGTGTGTGTCTGCATTCGTTGCTGCACACGCGTGCATGCCTGCATGTATGTGTTTATGTGTATTTCTTGTATTATGTATTTTGTTGAAAATGTGCTCTCCCCTCCCATTTCACCACTTTACTCCTCCTTTTCAAATTTGTGAAGCGCTTTGAGTCCATAGAAAGCGCTATAAAAATCTCCATACTTACTTACTTACTTACTTTCTTTCTCGTGGGCGCACGCTCTGCGCGCGCATACACAGGCACACATCTATTATATTAGTGTGTGAGTGTGTGTGTATATGGGTGTGTGTGTGTGCGTGTGTGGGTAGGGGTGTGTGTGTGTATGTGTGTGTGTGTGTGTGTGTGTGTGTGTGTATGTATGTGTGTGTGTTTTTTTCTCTCTACCTCCATTGTACTAGTGTGTGTGTGTGTGTGTGTGTGTGTGTGTGTGTGTGTGTGTGTGTGTGTGTGTGTGTGTGTGTGTGTGTATGTGTGTTGTATATATGTGTGTGTGTGTGTTGTGTGTGTATGTGTTGTGTGTGTGTGTGTGTGTACGTGTGTGTGTGTGTGTGTGTGTAAGTGTGTAGGTGTGTGTGTCTGTAGGTATGTGTGTGTGTGTGCTGTGTGTGTGTGTGTGTGCGTGGATGTGTGTGTGTGTGTAGGGGTGTGTGTAGATGTGTGTGTAGGTGAGTGTGTGTGTTTCTCTCTCTCTCTCTTTCTCTCTCTCTCTCTTTCTTTCTCTTTCTCTCTCTTTCTCTTTCTCTCTCTCTTTCTCGCACACACACACACACTCTCTCTCTTTCTCTCTCTCTTTCTAGCGTGCGCACGCACACACACACACACATACACATACACATCTTTATTGTATTAGTGTGTGTGTGTGTGTGTGTGTGTGTGTGTGCGTGTGTGTGGTGTGTTGTGTGTGTTGTGCGTGCATGTGTGTGTGTGTGTGTGTGTGTGTGTGTGTGTGTGTGTGTGTGTGGGTGTGCGTGTAGGTGTGTGTGTGTTTCTCTCTCTCTCTCTCTGGCTTCTCTCTCTTCCTCTTTCTTTCTCGTGGGCGCACGCTCTGCGCGCGCATACACAGGCACACATCTATTATATTTAGTGTGTGTGAGTGTGTGTGTATATGGGTGTGTGTGTGTGTGTGCGTGTGTGTATGTGTGTGTGTGCGTGTGTGGGTAGGGGTGTGTGTGTGTGTGTGTGTGTGTATGTGTGTGTGTGTGTGTGTGTGTGTGTGTGTGTGTGTGTGTGTGTGTGTGTGTGTGTGTGTGTGTGTCACAAACAACAGAGAAGCGAACAGCACTAATACCACTTCGACAGGTCGCAAAGTCAAAGCCATCTCTCAGTGTACCCAGGGGAACAGAAATTACCCCAGGTTGTTGACACAGTGCAGATTGCAACCACTAACAATACCAAGAGACCCGAGCTTAAACCAGAGGCCATTTGCGAATGTATAATATGGAGTGTATGTTCAGTGAAGGAACATGATCGGAAATCCAGGGGAGTTTTACTGAAACCTGCTGTCTTAGCCGGAACATCAGAAGATCGTCAGAGTATGTCCTTCATAAGGCTTTTTAGATAAACCTAACCTTTGTTGATATACTATATTATATACAATTTTATATTATATACAATTATATAATATATGATTGTATATAATATGCTCTCTATAATTTTCCATTGCTTTTCTTCTTTTCCCCCATTTATTACCATGTGTGTGTGCGTACGTCCGTGTGGGTGCGTGCATGCGTGTGTGTCTGTTCAGCGCTTAGATTTGATTTCTATCAAGATTTTTGCGCTATATAAATATTGTAATTATTATTATTATTATTATGTGTGTGTTTCTTTTTCTCTCTACCTCCATTGTACTAGTGTGTGTGTGTGTGTGTTGTGTGTGTGTGTGTGTGTGTGTGTGTGTGTGTGTGTGTGTGTGTGTGTGTGTGTGTGTGTGTGTGGTGGTAGGTATGGTGTGTGTGTGGGTGTATGTGTGCTTCTTTGTGTCTCTATCTCTATTGTATTAGTGAGCGAGTGCGTGTGTGCGCGCGCGCGGTGTGTGTGCACGCGCGCGCGTGTGTGTAGGTGTGTGTGTGTGTAGGTGTGTGTGTACGTGTATGTGTGTGTGTGTACGTGTGTGTGTGTGTGTGTGTAGATGTATGTATGTGTTTCTTTCTGCCTCTACCTTTATTGTATTGGT
>JAPXFY010000014.1:69856451-69863951 GCA_030674185.1 Monoplex corrugatus
TCTTTGTCTCTCTGTGTGTCTTTCTCTCTGTCCTGTCTCTCTGTCTCTGTCTCTCTCTCTCTTTCTTTGCTTTTTCCTCTTTGTCTCTCTGTCTGTCTGTCTCTCTCTGTCTCTCTGTCACTCTCTGTCTGTCTGTCTTTGTCTGTCTCTCTCTTTCTCTCTCTCTGTCCATCTCTTTGTCTCTCTGTGTGTCTTTCTCTCTGTCTCTGTCCTCTCTGTTCTGTCTCTCTCTTCTCTTTCTTTTGCTTTTTTTTCCTCTTTGTCTCTCTGTCTGTCTGTCTCTCTCTGTCTCTCTGTCACTCTCTGTCTGTCTGTCTGTCTTTGTCTGTCTCTCTCTTTCTCTCTCTCTGTCCATCTCTTTGTCTCTCTGTGTGTCTTTTTCTTCTCTGTCTCTCTCTGTTCTGTCTCTTCTCTCTTTCTTGCTTTTTCCTCTTGTCTCTCTGTCTGTCTGTCTCTCTCTCTCTCTGTCACTCTCTGTCTGTCTGTCTGTCTTTTCTGTCTCTCTCTTTCTTCTCTCTGTCCATCTCTTTGTCTCTCTGGTTCTGTCTCCTGTCTCTCTCTGTCAGTCTGTCTCTCTCTGGTTTTTTTTTCCTTTCATCTCTCTCTCTCTGTCTGTCTTCTCTGTCTCTCTCTGTTTTTTTCTTTGTCTCTCCCCTCTCTCTGTCTGTCTTCTCTTTGTCTCTCTCTCTCTTTTTTCTTCATCCTCTCTCCGTCTCTCTCTCTGTTTTTCTTGTCTCTCTCTCTCTTTTTCTCTTTTGTCTCTCTCTCTTCTGTCTGTCTCTTGTCTTCTCTCTCTCGTTTGCATTCTCTTTCTCTGCTTTCTCTCTCTCTCTCTCTCTCTCTCTCTCTCTCTCTCTTCATTTCCTTTCTTTCTTTCTTCCTTTTATTTTTTAGATTTCAGTTCTCGACAGGAATGCAGATTAACAACAGCATATTTTGAACAAGATCGTCACACCGTATGTGGGTTATGGTGCATCTGATACTGAAATGCTTATTGTGTACGTGTGTCTAGAGTAGCAAGGACTGGTTTGTAAGACAATCCCAAGTGGAAGAAGATGATACTAACCTTCAGTGATAAGGGCTGTATGTTTGCATGCACGCTCTCTCTATCTTTTCTCTCTAACTGTCTTTTCTCTTTCTCTCTCTCTCTTCCCCCCCCCCTCCTCTCTCTCTTCCCTCTTTTTCCCTCTCTCTGTGTCTCTGTCTCTGTCTGTCTCCTTCTCCCTCTGTCTCTGTCCCTGTTTCTCTATCTCTCCCGTCTGTCTGTCTGTCTATCTGTCTGTCTGTCTCTGTTTTTCTCTTTGTCTCTCTGTCTTTGTCTCTTTGTTTTCTCTCTTTGTCTCTCTCTTTCTCTGTTTTTTTCTCTTTCTCTCTCTCTGTCTCTGTCTCTGTCTGTCTCTTTTTCTGTTTCTCTCATTTCTCTCTCTTTCTCTCTGTCTCTCTCTCTGTTTTCACTCACTCTATCTCTCTCTGTCTCTCTCTGTTTTTTCTCTTTGTCTAACTCTCTCTGTCTCTCTCTCTTTGTTTCTCTCTCTCTCTCTGTCTCTCTTTCTCTGTTTTTCTCTTTGTCTCTCTCTCTCTCTGTCTCTCTCTCTCTCTTTTTTTTCTGTTTCTGTCTGTCTGTCTCTGTTTCCTCTCTGTCTGTCTGTCTGTCTGTCTGTCTCTGTTTTTGTTGTTGTTTTTTTGTCTCTTTGTCTCTCTCTCTCTCTGCTTTTTCTCCTTGTCTGTTTGTCTGTCTCTCTGTCTGCGTGTCTATTTGTCTGTCTGTCTCTTTTTTCTCTCTGTCTGTCTGTTTGTCTCTCTGTCTCTGTCTCTGCTTTTTCTCCTCGTCTGTCTGTCTGTCTCTCTGTCTGTGTGTCTATTTGTCTGTCTGTCTCTTTTTTCTGTCTGTCTGTCCGTCTGTTTGTCTGTCTGTCTGTCTCTCTCTCTTGTCATTGTCTCTCTGTGTGTCTTTCTCTCTGTCTCATTCGCTCTCTGTCTCTTTCTATCTCTTATGTCTGTCTTTTTGTCCCCGTCTCTGTCTCTCTGGCTCTTTTTTCTGTCTCTCTCTCCTTATGTCTCTCTTTCTCTCTCTGTCTCTCTCTCTCTGTTTCTGTTTCTCTCTGTTTCTGTCTCTCTCAATCTCTTTGGTTCTTTCTCTGTTTTTCTTACTCTCTCTTTCGTTCTCTCTATCTCTATCTCTGTCTCTTTCTGTCTCTGTCTCTCTCTGTTTCTGTCTCTCTCTGTCTGTCTGTCTCTGTGTCACCCTGTGTCTTTCTGTTTCTGTCTGTCTGTCTTCTTTGTCTGTCTGTCTGTTGGTCTGTCTGTCTGTCTCTGTCTTTCTGTCTCTCTCTGTCTCTGTCTCTGTCTGTCTCTCTCCGTCTCTGTCTGTCTGTCTGTCTCTCTCTCTTTCTCTCTCTTTCTCTCTCTCTCTTTCTTTCTCTCTTTCTCTCTCTTTTGTTTGTTTATGGATCTGTGTCCTTCACACTAAATCATGCGTCAGTGTCAGTGTCAGTGTCAGTCTCTCTCTCTTTGTCTCTCTCTCTCTCTCTCTCTTTCTATGTGCACATTGATCACGTAGGTACACACTGAAGTCCATGCTGAATGTATTTGTCTGATCTCCATAATCAACATGTGTGTACACCTGTCAGTACCTCAAAACCAGTGCGTGTATATCAGATGCAAAAATACCGAATCATCATCATCATCATCAGTCCCGTAGTCTGGTTGACCGTTGGGGCACCATTGAAGATTTTGCAACCAACTTCCTCCACTCCTCACGGTCCTCAGCTTTCCGCAGAATGATATTCCATTCAAGGCCAGTCCACTCTCTGATATTGTCTTCCCATCTTTTTCTCTGTCTGCCTCTTCGTCTCCCTCCCTGAACTGTTCCCTGCAAGACGGTCTTGGCCAGTCCAGATGATCGTGTGACGTGCCCGTACCACCTCAGTTTGCGTCTTTTCACTGAGGTCAGGAGGTCTTCATACGGCCCGATGGCGTTTTCGATTCGGGTTTTCACTTCTTTATTGGTTATATGATCTATGTACGAGATACCAAGGAGTTTGCGGAAGCATCTCATCTCCATTGCCTGTATCCTTCTTTCAATGTCTGCTGTTATGGTCCATGTTTCGCAGGCATACAAAAATATTGACATGACCAGGGAACGCATCAGTCTGATCTTGGAACCGATTGCGATATTCTTGTCGTTCCAGATGACTTTTAGCTTGGTCATTGCAGCTGTGGTCTGTGCAATCCTGGAAAGTACCTCGGGCTTTGATCCTTCATCTGATACTATAGCTCCCAGATACTTAAATCTATGGACGGTCTCAAGTTTCTTGTTGTCTATGGTAATGTCAGTGCTGATGCCATTGGTATTATTTGTCATCAACTGGGTTTTCTCTGCACTGATCTGCATGCCATATGATGTGGAGGCCTCATCAAGATGTTTTATCAAGCTGACTAGCTCTTGCTCTTGCCCAGCTAGTCCGTCAATGTCGTCGGCAAAACGCAAGTTTGTGATTGTTCTACCTCCGATGCTGACTGTTCCCTCGTGGTCTTCAAGTGCGTCAGCCATTATTCTCTCTAAGAAGATGTTGAAGAGAGTGGGGGAGAGCAGGCATCCTTGGCGTACTCCAACTGTGGTTCGGAACCATTCGCCTATGTTGTTGTCATGGTAGACTGCACTGGTCGCCTTTTCGTAGAGGCATTCTATGGTTCTGATCAGGTTGGCATTGATGTTGTACAGCCTCATGGTTGCCCACAAGGCTTCGTGCCAAACTCTGTCGAATGCCTTCTTGAAGTCCACGAAGACGTGGTAAAGGCCTTGCTGGTGTTGCAGGTATTTCTCACAGAGCAATCTGAGGTTGAAAATTTGCTCTGTGGTACTTCTTCCTGGTCTGAAACCTGCCTGCTCTTCTTTTATTATCTCCTCAGCTTGTGGCTTCAGTCTACTCAGAAGGATTTTTAGCATGACCTTACTTGGATGGCTGATCAGGCTGATGGTACGGTAGTTTTGGCATAGTTGTAGGTTGCCTTTCTTCGGGAGAGTGATGATCAGGGACTGGGTCCAAGGTGTTGGCCACTCACCTGTCCGCCAGATCTTATTGCAGATGATGAGTAACATTTCTATCATGGCCTCTCCTCCTGCCTGGACCAGTTCTGAGGGAATGTTGTCCATTCCTGCCGACTTGCCTTTCTTCAATGATTTTACTGCAGCTTCAACTTCTTCTCGCACGATGGGGTAGCTGTCGTTGTTGGTTGGTGGAGGAACGTCTAGCACCTTGGGATCTCCTGTTGTTGTGTGTGTGTATAATTCGGAGCAGTACTCTGTCCACCTCTGCAGAATCTCTTGATCTTCTGTGAGACATTTCCCTGCTTTGTTCTGTATGGTAGTGGTTCTGCCTTGTTTTGAGCTTGCTAGTTCTTTCACAAGCTGGTAGGCTTTTTTGCTGTTATTTTTCTGCAGGTTTGCTTCGATATCTTGGCATTGTTCTTCAATCCATGTTTCCTTTGCTTTCCTCATGCCTTCTTTAACTTGTTGGTTGGCTTTTCTGTATAGTTTAGCACCTTCATCCGTACTCTTCTTTTGCTTTAGTTCTCTGCGTTTGTCGCTCAGCTTTAGTACTTCTTCCGTGACCCAGGGCATCTTTGTTGGTCGGTGTTTTCCAAGGATGTCGTTGGCTGCTTCGGTCACGGCAGTGTTGAAGTTGTTGATCAGAGTGTCTACTTCGGTGTCCATGTTGTCAAGGACGAGGAGAGGAGCAAACTTCCCTCCTATCGTTGCTTGGAAGTTTTCAACTATGTTGGGGTCTTTGAGCTTCTCAAGATTGAACTTAATTCTTATGTTGCCCTGTTTCTTCATCCTCTGGAGGCGGAGTTTGAAGGTCATCATTACAAGCTCATGATCGCTTCCAATGTCGGCTCCTGGAAAGCTCCTGGTCTTTGCGATGTTAACACTTGACTGGAAGCGTCTTTGAACCATGATGTAGTCGATCTGACTGTGGTATTTTTCTCCTGGGCTGTGCCATGTCCAGCGTCTAGATGGTTTGTGTGGACCGAACGTGTTCACCACCCTCAGGTCGTTGTAACTGGCGAATTCTAGGAGCCTTAAACCTCTTTCGTTGGTCTCAGGGTTGCAGTATTGGCCACATATCCCTTTCCAGTTATTGTGTTCATCCTCTCCAATCTTCGCATTCCAGTCGCCCTGCACTATAATGATGTCTTTCTTTGGCGTCTGATCTACGATTTCCTGCAGTTGATCATAGAAATCTTCGACAGCCTCGTCATCATAGTCAGTTGTTGGGGCATAAGCTTGGATGACGGTGATGTTAAAAGGTGAAGCCTTAAGCCGAATAGTAATGAGTCTGCTAGAGACTGGTCGGCATCCCATGATGGCATTCACAGTGTCTTTGTGAATGAGGAATCCAACTCCATGTTCATGTTTGTCTTCACTGCCACTGAAGTAGAGTTTGTGGCCTTCTGGGGTAGACGTTTCTCCGAGGTTTTTCCATCGTACTTCACAGAGCCCAAGGACGTTCCATCGGTATCTCTTCATTTCATACGTTAGTTCTGCAACTTTTCCTGCTGCTCTCAGCGATCTCACATTCCAGGTGCCGATAGTAACTTTTTTTCTTGTACGTAGGGATTTTGGTCCATCAGTCACATACTTTTCACCTCCGCCCTGATGGCCAGCGACGGAAGGCGCGGTCCTTGTTCCGGGCGACGACCGGGCCGGTATGGATTGAGTTGCGGTTGTAATCTTCATTTAGTGTGTCTTGGGCAATGTCGCATGGCGGAGCCCATCCCTCTCCATGCCAGACCACAGCCGACGTCCTCCATCTAGGTGGTTCGCCTTGGTCTTGAACACATAGCCGTTGAGTTCCTTGCGGAACTTCGTCCGCCTTGGCCGGTAACCTGCATCGTGGAGGTTATTCGCCCAGTGATGCAGTGTTAACATCACCCCCTCACATGGTTTGGCACGCCTGCTGAGGCGAGGTCCCGGGGTGTGGCGCTTGGAGCCAGCACGTGAGAGATTTAGAGGATGGACGAGGACCAGTGATGCCCGTCCACCCTACCAGGTAGAGTGCAGCAGCCAGACATCAAAGGTACTACCTCTATCCAGAGCCCCCTACACCGTGTATATCAGATGCAAAAATACCGAATACGCACGTTAAAGATCCCGGAAGTTACGTCCGTGGCTTGGTTTACGCAAACATGAACACACCAAGCATGCAAACAACAAGAAGTTTGGAAAATTAAAACGGTTTTAGTAGAAAAAAAAAGTATCATTATCAATATCATTGTCTGTCTGTCCGTCTGTATGTCTGTCTCTCTCACTCTCACTCTCTCTCTCTCTCTCTCTGTCGCTCTGTCTCTCTGTCTCTGTTTCTCACTCTCTCTTTCTCTGTCTCAGTTTCTCTCATTGATCTCCGTTCCCAGGTGTGTTTGAATGGGGCTCGACGTACATACTTTAAATCTGTTCATTGTCAGTGTCAGTGTCAGTGTCAGTGTCAGTGTCAGTGCCAGTGTCAACGTCAATGTCAGTTCCAGTCTCTCACTCCCTGTATATAAACATTTCCCCTGCGTCTCTGTCTCTCCCTCTCTGTCTATCTCTCCTCCTCCCCTTGTATATATCTGGCTGCAGACAGGTACGTGGATTAACAACGGCAGATTTGAAACAAACAAACAAACAAACAAACAAACAAACAAACAAACAAACAAACAAACAAAAACAACCTGAAGTATTTTTGCCAAAATAGTGTACATAATGACACCAAAAACAGGCGGTGGTGTCAAAATGTGCAGCGGCCAACACCGAACCCGGAGACGGCCGACAGGTGAGATGAGATAGGTGAGATTTCATGATGTTCCGATTCACTTGTGTTTCGTGTCGACCTCGCATGGGCAACAGCTGGCTGTGAAATTAGCATTATGATGCGTATGCCATTAACCTTGTTCTTGTACATTGTCTGTCTCTTTCTCTTTCGCACACACACACACGAACACACACACACACAACACATACACACACACACACACACACACACACACACACGAACACACAGACACACACACACACACACACGCACACACACACACACACACACACACACACACACACACACACACACACACGTTTATATACACAGGCACGCTTACAATCAAACACACACACACACATACACGCACGCACGCACGCACACGCACACGCACACACACACACGCACGCACACACACACATACACACGCGCGCGCGCGCTTACAATCACAACACACGCACACACATTTACACACACACACAAAAAAAAACCAACACACACACACACACGCACGCACACACACACACACGCACACACACACAGGCACATACACACACACACACACACACACACACACACACACACACACACACACACGAGCACTAACACACACACACACACACGTTTAGACATACACGCTTACAGTCAAACACACACCCCGTGCACGCACACACAAGCACACACACAAACATACACACACACA
>JAPXFY010000014.1:69873951-69878951 GCA_030674185.1 Monoplex corrugatus
CAGAAGAGAAGTCTTGCAGTGCTTGATGAGGTCTGGGGGAATTCCGTCGTTGCCAGGTGCCTTGCCTGATGCCAGGCTATCAATGGCCTTGCTGAGTTCGTCCACAGTTGGCTCTGCATCAAGTTCTATCCATTACCAGCATGCACTTGATGGCATCGAGGGCTGAGGGGGACACCATGCTCTGTGTGGAGTAGAGGTCGGAGTAGTGTTCCGCCCATCTTTCCATCTGTTGGCTAGAATCACTGATTACTTCCCTAGTGGAGGATTTGATGGGGGCGATCTTGCTCTGTGTTGGTCCCGGTGCCTTCTTGATGCCATCATACATTCCTCGGATGTTGCCTCTTTCAGCAGCACTCTGTATTTCTTCGCTGAGCTCTGTCCAGTACTCGTTTGCACAGCGCCTGGCGTTAAGCTGAACCTTGCTCCTGGCAGCCCTGAGGATTTGCAGGTTCTTCTCACTGGGTGACCGCTTATACTCGGTGAGTGCGGCACACTTGGCCTCAACAGTGGGAGTCATCTCTGATGATTTGGCCTCAAACCAGTCATGGGACTTCACAGTTTTCTTCCCAAAGGTGGCCATAGCAATGCGGTGCATGGTGTCTCGTAGCGTTTCCCATCTCTCTGTGGCAGAGTCTCTGGGCTGCAATGCATTGTATTCTCTCTCAAAGGCCTCTGCGAACTGTTCTACAAGATCTGGCTGAGACATCTTGCTGACGTCAATGCGAGGGTTCCCTTGTTTCTTTGAGCAGTGGAACTTCTTTGGTTGCAGCCTGATCTTGCAACATACCAGAGAGTGGTCTGTGTCACAGTCTGCGCTGTGATAAGAGCGAGTGTGGAGAACGTTTTTGATAGCGGCACATCTTACTAGGATCAAATCCAGTTGGTGCCAATGTTTTGAGCGCGGGTGCCTCCAGGAGACTTTGTGTTGAGGCTTCATCTTGAAGAAGGAGTTGGCGATGCACAGTTCATGGCAGGCACAAAACTCAAGCAGTCGCTGTCCATTCTCATTCATTTTCCCCACTCCAAAGGAACCGAGACAGGAGGGCCATGAGTCATCGTCTGCACCCACTCTGGCATTGAAGTCGCCCAGAAGAACAAGTTGTTCTGTCCTGGGGATGTTCCTTATGGTTGATGCAAGATTTTCGTAGAACTCATCCTTGGCGTCTGGAGAGGCGGACAGAGTTGGGGCATAAACGCTGATGAGAGTGACATAGCCTTCGGTGGTGTTGATGCGGAGAGTCAAGAGTCGCTCTGAACCACCGCTGCCTGGTTCATTCATATTCAGCAGGCTGTTCCTTACTGCAAATCCTACTCCATACTCTCTTGGGGCATCAGAACTCTTTCTTTGCCAGAAGAAGGTGTAGTCCCTTTCCTTTAGTGTTCCTGAGTCAGCCAGCCGTGTTTCCTGCAGAGTGGCAATGTCCACATTGAGCCTCTTTAGCTCGCTGTTTATGACGGCGGTCTTTCTGGCGTCGCTGATGTCTTGCAGATCTTGGGAGAGCCCAGGTATCATTGTTCGGACATTCCAACAGCCTAGATTCACTGCTGTTCCTTTTCCTGATCCGTTTCTTGAATTAAAATTTGTCTCTTTGCCTGGTGCGGTAGTTAACGACCTGCTTGTCAGATTTTCTCCTAATCTTCATGCACCCAATGAAGAAGACAGGTCGTGGCGGGACAGCACCTGATTGGCTGGGGGCTACCCAGCTTAGGCGGGCGGTAGCTGTCCAGTAAGACACGAAGGTCTCTCCCACCATCAAAAGCAACCCCTGGCATCAGCTCTACACCAGTTGAGCAATGACTTATCACCGGTATCTGTTACTTCCCGTGTTGTGCCGACACTAGTGTTAGTAGCGAGGCTGGAGTGTCCTCTCCAGTTCGTAGGTGCAGAGTGTTTGTGAATGAATGGACGGATGTAAGCCTGGGCAGTGTAATATGGAAGATAGGCTGTTGCCCATGCAACTTGTCCCCCCTCTCTACCTCGCTGACAGATCCAAAGGAACAGCAGAGCTGTTACGTTTTGGTGCCAACGCGGCCACAAAGTGACAAAGTTTGCCATCCCACCGCCTCAGGGGCCCCACACCGGATTTACTGTCAAGGTTTACTCCCTTAGCTAGATGGCCGCGGGTAGCTCTTCAGAGCTGGTGCCCTTCGATGGATTTAATTTATTTCCATCAGGGTTTCTAGCCACCATCCTCCTGAGAGGACTGATGGGGGTGCTGGTTTAGTCGCCAGCAATTCAACACTGTGACAGGTAGTACTGGGTTCCAGGTTACAAGTAGCGGATACATCTATCCGATCTGACACATAGGTGAGCTGATAGAACTGTACAAACCCAAGATTACATAGAAACCCAAATCCCGCGAATGATATATTTAGAGGGAACCAAGATAGAGAGAGAACCTGTGCTACTTTGGGATAAGTTTTGACAAAGTGCTGACTTTTTACTACAGAAAATTATGTCATCAAAGACCTGTCCAACCTTAGAATAACATGACAGCCAAAAGCTTTGAATAACTCCATCTCTTCCAGCTATACCAAGCTGTAATACTGAGAGTAACTGACTATGGCCTTGGCCTCAGAACGTTATCACAGACCAACCTTTTAAAACTAAACAGAATACAACATGAAGCTATCAAGGCGATTCTTGCAAACACCAGACATATCTCCACCAAGACCATACAAATTCTGCTTGACCTTCGTTCAGTGAAGCAATAACTAAAATACAAGAAACGTATACGTCAAGATATTAGAAAATCCACAAAATCCATTATTTGAAATGGTCAAAATGACTAGAAGAACTCGACTTCAACGCGGAAATTTATTAATGTTACAGACAGAACAATAAATTCACATCGTATATCATTTGATAGAATGCAAAGGACGGAAGAATGAGAAGAATACCACTCTTCGAAAAAATACAAACAAACGAACAATCACCCATGTACAAAAGCTCTACCAATGTGATCTTGATAACCTGAGTAATTACATGAAAGACAATGGTCTAGAGTTATCGAGTGAAAAGACTTATCTTCTGCTTTTCAACAATGGAGAAAACCCTAAAACTCTCCCTACATTATTACTGGATAGTAATCCGCTTGTTTATAAGCCCACACCGTTAAATTTCTTGGAGTGTACTTAACACGAAAATTGAATTGGAGACACCATATAGATTATTTAATTACAAAAGCAAACAAAAGACTTAATTTCTTAAAATAATCAACAGACAGTCCTGGAGCCAAGACACACAAACTATGTTACACTTAGCGATTTCTTTGGTTCGATCGAAACTGCTCTATGGACATGAGGTCTATTTTACTGCATCGACTACACTCTTAAAAAAATTACAGAGTGTAGACAGCAAAGCTATTAAATTGGCTCTTGGTGTGCCAGTTCATACAAACACAATGAAGTCTTACAAAGAAAGTAACATTTTACCCCTTACAGATCAACGTGAATTAGCGGTGACAAAGTATGTTATTAGAGCTCTGGCTGTAAAGAACTCAGTTAAGGATGAATTACTATACACGTCAGAAACTGACTATCCTCAGAAAGCTCGAAAGGTGCATACTCTTCAACCTATTCGAAATTTTGCAGATGTTCTCCTAAGCAAAAACAATATTGATGTAACTAACATTCCAGTAATGCCACTTATTCCATCCATACCTCCCTGGGAACTTGAAAATGCCAACTTTGACATAGACTACATAAATCTTAATAAAACAGAAGAAAGAAATATTCTAGTATCAGAAGTCAAATCCCATCTAGTCACCTGTTATTTTAATCACCTAAAAATTTACACAGACGGGTCTGTTTTAGATACATCTGAAAGAGGAGCTGGATTCGTCATTCCTGCCTTAAAGGTACAAAAATCTTTTTACATAGGTAAAGGCTACTCTATTTTTACATCAGAATTGTATGCGATATTGATGGCTCTTACCTATATCAGTAGCCTCTCATACCTGCGATATCTGCGATATACTATTATGTGTTGATTCTAAATCTGTGTTACGTAGCTTAAAACAAGCAGAACATGTAATACGAAATGACATAATATTTGAAATCAAACATTTGATACATTGTATTTCATCCAGCGGTGTTGGTAGAAATGTTTGCTGGGTTCCGTCACATTGCGGATTTCATTGGAATGAAGTTTCAGACCAGTTAGCAAGAAATGGAGCATCCAAAAATGCCAATACCGTAACATGCCATAATATACGACTTTCAGTTCATGAACTTGGTTCTGTGCTAGAACGTTCAGTTTATACAAATTTCTCCAATACCCATAGCCTGATACCTTACTGCCCCAGACAGCTAGCGTCCTTGATATACAAACTAAGGCTTAACTCTTGGAAAACGAAATATACACAGAATGTATGTATTTGTTCAAAAACATTATCAATCTACCATCTACTCTTTGAATGTCCTATCTTACTTACGACATATAGAAATAACAATCTTGATTTTTCATGTACTGACGCTAGAGATATTCTTTACTACAAAAATAATGATATTATCCTGCTAGCCCAGCTGATTCTCAGATCCCCTGTTGACAGATTGTTATGAAGAGCTAATTAATTGTTGTATGTTATTATTTGACACTGTTAATTCATTGTTCTGAATTATTAATTGCACTTGTTCCCCTTCTTACATTCAAACTTCTATTACCCTTCCCCATACTCATCCTCCACCCCACCATGTGTGTGTGTGTGTGTGTGTGTGTGTGTGTGTGTGTGTGTGTGTGTGTGTGTGTGTGTGTGTGTGTGTGTGTGTGTGTGTATGTGTGTGTGCGTGCGTGTGTGTCTAAAATCATTATTGTGAACAGACATTAAATAAAAGATTCTTCTTCTTCTTACCCTAACAGTTTAGAATAATTGTAAAATAATTGTATCACAATTTTTTAGGATCATCGCACTCAGGATGGTTACCTTTGTGCTCACTTTTTTTCGTCCCATTTTCTACGCCACCTTAATGGCCACAGAAGCTGGCACAGTTTTTACAAT
>JAPXFY010000014.1:69883951-69891451 GCA_030674185.1 Monoplex corrugatus
GCAGTCAACACACTTGGGTTAAATATTTGCTCCATGTAGTTATGTGTAATTCTATGTCTAGTGCTAGAGATAGTGATGACAAAATAGCATAGTATATTACTAATTAAGCTATGTCATCAAAGCAACATTCTATAATGATTATCAGTGGTGCTGAGCAGACAAGGGATACAACAATAGGATCAATTTGTCGAGCACATGTTTCATCAACTAACATCATGTACACACATACAACATTGTCAAGTATAAAATAGTGCTCCTCTGCACAATAATGCATTGCATCTTGGTAGCTATCAGACAGTTAATATTCAGGGTGAAGACATAGTATTTGACAATGAGAACTATGTCATCACAAACAGCACTTAATCAAATATCATTCAACAATGTTGAGAGAACAACACACTTGAGTAATCTATTACCCATTAGCTCTATGTGATTAAGTATAATTCTAGATCCAGTGCTAGATACAATGATAACAAAATAGTATAGCATATTACTATTAGACCATGTCATCAAAACAACACTCTATATGCCTACATGATTATCAGTGGTGCTGATCAGATAAGGGATACATCAAACAGATCAATTAGCTGAGCACGTGTTTCATCAGTCATCATGTCAGTATGTGAATACAACCTTGTCAAGTATAAAATACTCTTCCTCTGCACAACAATGCCTTGTATCTTGGCTTTTGGCAGAATATGGTTGTCAATAGTCCTACAATAGCCACATGAAAATAGGGCTAAATCTATAGTGGTTATTACATTTAAACCTCAGTCCCATCTTTACAATGGTGGCCGCCACGCTAAGTGCTACAGATCTTGTAAGATAGCACATCGTTTAGATCAAAACATACTTTCTCGCTGTGCGAATTCTGCAAATCTAGCGCGGTGCTCAATAGACTCGAGCTAGAATCTAAAGAAATAAGAGGCACTAAAGTCCCTAAGCTTACTGCAAATGACAAATTATAATAAAGTGATAAAAATCCAGAACTTACTACAGTAACGCCGTGAAGTTGATCACTGCTGTGAGATCAAGAGTGGTGGCAGGAAAGGACACCTCTGGTGTGACTGAGAGTGGCGGTGGAAAAGCCCACGCTATGACGTGCCTTGTTATTTTATACTTTGGGAACCGATCATGGTCATACTTTCAAACCTTTCAGATAATAAGGTCTGATTGGTTGTTCTCACCTACCCAATCAATCAACACTTGGGGCGTGGCGAAAAGTCAACTCTGTTTGAAATTAATGGAGGTCTAATTAATGGTGGTCTAATTAATGGAGGTCTTACATAAGTGCAGTGCCTCGGTACACACAACCGCATACTCTCATCTGGTGGCTTTGTTGGTGGCTATTGGCTATTACACCACAAACACCAAAGGGCGGCATGAAACAAAGACAGTCCGCCCCGGGCTCCATACAACCGCAACATAACCTGCGGTCATTGTATGTGGGTTTCCGCGGGACACATAATGGCTATTAGGACGGTGGTTGTACTACAACTGGCTGGAGGCGTCATAGATTAAAGACTGTCTCCTCTACATTCTGTAGGACACAACGTAATACTGATTGGAGATGACGACAAAATCTTGTCGTAGGCCTGCTTCAGAAACATGTACACATTGTAGATCTGCTCATTGTTTAGCAGTGTGTTATCTATATGCGTCATGTGTTGGTTAGATCTTTGGAATGTTCACTGCATAGCTATGGGTAGACAGAGGCTGTGAGATAACAGTACAATTTGACCAAGAAAATGCAGGCGTTTTTGATCTAGGCAAGCACGCTACACGGTGTTGCCTTTGAGCGTTGTAGGTAAATGGGGAAAGATCGTAACAGAGCAAGGCACTCTGTTACACCTCCCCCCACCAATTTGAAAACCATCGTCCGCGATGGTGCGCGAACATTGGGTAAATTCTGGAAGGCTGAAATTTCAGGGCCACCTCAAGAATTCATAAAATTGAGAAATGCTATGGATATGGTGGAGTATGGAATCCACTTGTATATTAGCTAGGGTATGCATGGGCACACTGGAGAGTTGCAATTTCAGTTCCGAAAGGACAGTTGCACTGTTTGGTCAAGTTAGGACTCTGAATTGGTCAACATAACTGACAGTATGAAAATACAAAACACTGAAATGGCAAATGCCTTAACATGATAAGCTAAAGAACGTAGCATCTGATAAATTCACTAAAGCCTCTTTGCCATACCTATGCATCAAAACATTCATTACGGGAAACAAAATGACAAAATGTATAAAAAATATATGTAAATATCAAAAGCATCACATTAATGTGACAATCCGGGTTTTCAATGGCATGCTTATTACATGCTAAGTGAAAAGAATGACTAAAAAATATGTTCATAGCTTTGGCAGATTATCAATTTAAACACATACAAAATGTTAATTTGGGTTGGACAATATCTGTCCATGTCAATGATCTTATGGTCAGTAGAACCTGAAAAGAAATTACTATATCATTGTCCCGTTGTGGCACTACTCACTACGTCCTGTCAAGAGACGTGTTGACCGTCTTGGAGGGACTGGTGTAGTCGTCTGCTCTGGTACAGCGGGCTCAGGTGCTGTTGTCACCGGGGACTGTGTTGTCTCGGCTGTGGCTGTGGGCAGACTAGCCACTGCTCATCTTCGAGTCAGATGACTCCGGGTCTGGTGGTGGCTTCATGTCTGGCATGGACCCAGATGCTGGCAGGAGGTGGATCCTGGAGGTGGCCTGGTGAGGGCCACCTGCCAGCGACTGGACTGTATAGACGTGACGGTGCTGGGGGTGGCGTGCCGTCACATAGTACAAGGTCCAGCTACCAGGTGTTGGTCCATGCTGCGCTGGAACCAGGTATCATGTCCCGCAGGTAAACATGCATGCCTACCTGCAGGTCATCGTCGGCTGCTGGTGTGGATGTCATCTGCTCCGGTGCTGCTGGGTCCTGATGTCGACCATCATGGCTCGGGTGGTCTTGGGATCGACGATGGTGTCTGCGGGGCACTGGAACAGGAGGTACACCGGCAGCTCTAGAGGTGCCGACAGCACTCAGGTTCTGGCTGGCACAGGGTGTTTTGGGGACAGCAGGTTTGGAGGGCTGGGGAGGAAAAGAAGGAGAATGGGGCAAGGGAGAAGTGGTAATGACAGATTTGGGTCTGCTCAGCCGTCACCTCTTTTTCCTGTGCCCTGCAGCTTGCCTGTGTACAACAGCCAGGTTGCACTCTGCTTTGCAGCTCTCTTCGGTGCAGGCTGCCTCGCCGCTTGCCTCTCTTCTTGTACCGGCGCCGATTCCAGCATTTGTCTTCAGTGTGGCCGGCCCGGTCACACCAAAGACAGTGTTCTGGTGGCTGCCTTTGCCATGGTGATGGTCGCCATTGGCTGCTGTGGAGAGGTGGTTGCCATGGTGGTTTCTTCGCAGCCACAGTGTTGCGCCGCTGGAGTTTTTTGATCTATGCTGGCATTGAGTTCTGCCAGCTGTGCCTCCATACGGGCGATGACTGGGCTGGAGTTGGCCCCTATCAGCTGTGCCAGGTGGTGTTCTGCACAGCTGTCTTCTCTCATCCACCGCAGGGCCTCCATCTTGGCTCCCTCGAAGGTGGTGTCCGGATGATCGCTTATGTATTGCCGGACATCCCTCCTGAGAGCGCCTGGGGAGAGACCACAGACGAAGGCGTCCCGGAGCTGCGTTGGTGACAATGTCCCCTCTTCAGTTTGGTTTGCCTTCATCCAGAGTACGCGTAGGTGGGTCGCGTAGTCAGTGACAGTCTCCCCCTTTCCCTGCTGCCTGTTGTAGAATATGGCAGCAAGAGTTGTGGAATCCCTCTGGTCACCCCAGTTTTCCTGGATGATCTTCAGGATCTTGTCTGGAGTATCCACTCTTGCTGTTGGTTGCCATAGCACCTCTCGATGAGCTGGGCCCTCTAATGATGATATGAGCCAGAGGGCAGCTGCTTTGTCATCCAGGGGCTGGAGCTCAAGAATAAGCTTGGCCTCCTGGATAAAGTCGTCGGTTACTGAGGTGCCTTCATCGTCCTGACAGCTTTGGTAGTCGGTACAGTTGTGGTGTTGACATGGTTTGGCAACTTGATGAATCTGTACACTGTCTTCTTGTTTTCTTGTTCCCTTTCCGAATCTGGATCCTGCTTGATAGCGCCAGGTGAGATGGATCGAGTGGTTAAGGGGGGGGGGGGGGGTTGTTGAGGATGATTGGTCGCAGCACCAGGTGAGATGGAGCGAGTGGTTAAGGGGTTATGGTGATGGTGATTGGTCGCTGTGGTGGTCGTTTGAATCCAGAGCAGAAAGGGAAGTCTCTCAATCAAAAGACAAGTCCTCGTTGTGCTACTTGACTCTTTATTATTGAGAAGGCTTTAAAGAAGAAGAACTTCAAGAAGAAGAACGAAAAAAAACAGGAAGGAAGAAGACAGTGCCTGTAAGACACAAAATAAGTTTCATAAATACACTGACAAAGTACACATTTTGCGAACTAACAATGTCAATGTACAAGAGTGAACTACTACATTAATAAAACAGAAGGTGTCTACACTTACAAACAAAAGCACTAGCATTTGTAAACATGCAACAAATAATTGATAACAAAACGTTGCGTAAAGAACTACTACATTATAACAAAGTATGTGGTGTTGATGTTTACACTCAAAAGTACTAGCATTTGTAATCACGGAACAAATAATTGATAACAAAACATTGAGTAACCCTTTGATAAGTTGAGGGCAAACTACCATACTGCTTGTTTGATAGCCTTAGCATAGAGTAGACTTTCAATAATATACTGGCAAAATAATGCACAGTCATATCAAGCTGTTTGGCTGCCATGGGCAGAGTAAGTTGTAACATAACATCTGAGTAGGCAGCTATTGGACAGTTAATATTCAGTGGTGACGACTAACATAGTATTTGACTATGGGAGTTGTCATCACAAACAGTAGGTCTACCTTATCGAATAGCAGTCAACACACTTGGGTTAAATATTTGCTCCATGTAGTTATGTGTAATTCTATGTCTAGTGCTAGAGATAGTGATGACAAAATAGCATAGTATATTACTAATTAAGCTATGTCATCAAAGCAACATTCTATAATGATTATCAGTGGTGCTGAGCAGACAAGGGATACAACAATAGGATCAATTTGTCGAGCACATGTTTCATCAACTAACATCATGTACACACATACAACATTGTCAAGTATAAAATAGTGCTCCTCTGCACAATAATGCATTGCATCTTGGTAGCTATCAGACAGTTAATATTCAGTGGTGATGACATAGTATTTGACAATGAGAACTATGTCATCACAAACAGCACCTAATCAAATATCATTCAACAATGTTGAGAGAACAACACACTTGAGTAATCTATTACCCATTAGCTCTATGTGATTAAGTATAATTCTAGATCCAGTGCTAGATACAATGATAACAAAATAGTATAGCATATTACTATTAGACCATGTCATCAAAACAACACTCTATATGCCTACATGATTATCAGTGGTGCTGATCAGATAAGGGATACATCAAACAGATCAATTAGCTGAGCACGTGTTTCATCAGTCATCATGTCAGTATGTGAATACAACCTTGTCAAGTATAAAATACTCTTCCTCTGCACAACAATGCCTTGTATCTTGGCTTTTGGCAGAATATGGTTGTCAATAGTCCTACAATAGCCACATGAAAATGGGGCTAAATCTATAGTGGTTATTACATTTAAACCTCAGTCCCATCTTTATAATGGTGGCCACCACGCTAAGTGCTACAGATCTTGTAAGATAGCACATCGTTCAGATCAAAACATACTTTCTTGCTGTGCGAATTCTGCAAATCTAGCATGGTACTCAATAGACTCGAGCTAGAATCTAAAGAAATAAGAGGCACTAAAGTCCCTAAGCTTACTGCAAATGACAAATTATACTTAAGTGATAAAAATCCAGAACGTACTACAGTAACGCCGTGAAGTTGATCACCTGCTGTGAGATCAAGAGTGGTGGCAGGAAAGGGCACCTCTGGTGAGACTGAGAGTAGCGGTGGAAAAGCCCACACTGTGACGTGCCTAGTTATTTTATACTTTGGGAACAGAGCATGGTCATACTTTCAAACCTTTCAGATAATAAGGTCTGATTGGTTGTTCTCACCTACCCAATCAATCAACACTTGGGGCGTGGCGAAAAGTCAACTCTGTTTGAAATTAATGGAGGTCTAATTAATGGTGGTCTAATTAATGGAGGTCTTACATAAGTGCAGTGCCTCGGTACACACAACCAGCATACCCGTCTGGTGGTTTTGTTGGTGGCTATTGGCTATTATGCCACAAACACCAAAGGCGGCATGAAACAAAGACAGTCCGCCCCGGGCTCCATACAACCGCAACATAACCTGCGGTCATTGTATGTGGGTTTCCGCGGGTCACACAATGGCTATTAGGATAGTGGTTGTACTACAACTGGCTGGAGGTGGCATAGATTAAAGACTGTCTCCTCTACATTCTGTAGGACGACAACGTAATACTGACTGGAGATGACGACAAAATCTTGTCGTAGGCCCGCTTCAGAATACATGTACACATTGTTTAGCAGTGTGTTATCTATATGCGTCATGTATTGGTTAGATCTTTGGAATGTTCAATGCATAGCTATGGGTAGGCAGAGGCTGTGAGATAACAGTACAATTTGACCAAGAGAATGCAGGCGTTTTTGATCTAGGCAAGCATGCTACACGGTGTTGCCTTTGAGCGTTGTAGGTAAATGGGGAAAGATCGTAACAGAGCAAGGCACTCTGTTACACATAAATGAAAACAAAACATATGACATCATAAAATCTTCATGAAATGATTCTAAACTCATGCAGACACATAAGTAAGTAACCGTCCCAACAATGATAGACCCGGTTTCAGTAAACAAAAATGTGATTGTACCAGACACTGAACAGTCAAACTACATGACAGTTATTGTACTCAGACACTGAATAGTCCAACTACATGACACTCATGAATTGGTTCTGTCTATTCTTCAAGTTCTCTCAATCGTCACCATGCTCTAAAATCATTTGAACGGCCTCTAGAATCGTGAAAGTCCGCTGACGTGAGCCACCATTCTGGCTTGTCCAAGGTTGCATCGCCATTGTACTCCACTTCACGTGGTCCAGTTATCAAATCATTAACGACAATAACAGTGTCTTCCCTATGACGTTACCTAACTTACAACCTATGTTTATGTTGTAGACACTTATAGCTCACTGTGCAGCGTTACTCAGTGCTTACTGGCTCACACAGTTGTGAACGAAAAATCGGAAAACTCCTACGACGTCAGCGGACGGCTCATAGGCAATATAGCAACATTTTTTGTATGACGTCAGCTGACGGCTTATTGCTGCACTGAACGGGTTTAACTTAACTTCCATCCTTCTCTGTCAGACATTGCAGTAGGTAGTTCATCATACTGACAGCCTGTATCATACATCAGTTGGTCGATGAAAGTCTTCTTTAACACACGC
>JAPXFY010000014.1:69898951-69911451 GCA_030674185.1 Monoplex corrugatus
TGTCTAGATGGGCTGTCTGATTGGTCCATGCAGCGTCGCCTGTGACTGTACAGACCAATGCGAGAGAGGCAGTCTCTGTCACAGCGGTCGCATGTGTATGCTGATGCTGGTCCGTTTTCTGTCATCCCTTTTCTGCGAACTCGCTTTTCTGCTGCAGCAGCTGACAGTTTGTCCTCACCAATCCGCAGCTGTTTCTTGAGAGTGGTTCTCCAGCTGTTGCGGTCGTTTGCGAGGTCCTCCTAGGACTCAGTGTTGATCTCAAGTGCCTTCATGTCACGTTTGCAAACGTCTTTGTGTCTCAGCTGTGGGCGGCCAATGTTTCTCTGCCCTGTGGCAAGCTCACCATAAAGGATATCTTTTTGGATGCGACCATCTTCCATGCGGCGAACGTGGCCCAACCAGCGCAGCCGATGTTGTCTCAGCATGGTATGCATGGTTGGGAGGCCAGCGCGGGTCAGGACTTCGTGTTGGTCACCTTGTCTTGCCAGGAAATGCCGAGTATGCGCCGTAGGCTTCTCAGGTGGAAGGTATTGAGACTTTTCTCCTGATGAGCATGCGTGGTCCACGCCTCGCTGCCATATAGCAAGGTGCTGAGGACACAGGCGTTGCATACAGCCATCTTTGTCTTCGTGGTCAACTTGGGATTTGTCCACACCCTTTGTGTGAGGTGGGCTAGTGTTGTGGCTGCCTTCCCGATCCTCTTGTCGATCTCTGTGTCAAGGGAGAGGTTATCGGTGATGGTGGACCCAAGATACGTGAATTGATGGATGGCTTCAAGCTCGTAGTCATCAATGGTGATGTCTGGTGGAGATGGCGTGTCTTGGCCCAGGACTTTTGTCTTCTTAAGACTGATGGTCAGACCAAAATCTTTGCAGGCCTGGGAGAAGCGATCTATTAGTGACTGCAAGTCCTGCTGAGTGTGAGTCACAACTACGGCATCGTCGGCAAATAACATGTCTCTGATGAGGGCTTCACGGACCTTTGTCCTTGCTCTGAGGCGGGCGAGGTTGAAGAGCCTGCCATCTGATCTGGTCCGCAGATGGATCCCTTCTTGCGCTGTGCTGAACGCATGCCTCAGGAGGAGAGCGAAGAAGATTCCAAAGAGGGTTGGGGCCAGGACGCAGCCTTGTTTCACACCACTGCATATGTCGAAGGGCTTGGAGAGTTTCCGTTGAACTGCACCATCCCTTTCATGTTGGAGTGGAAGGACTCAATTAAGCTGTGCAGTTTGGGGGGGCAGCCGATTTTTCGGAGAGCCCTGAAAAGGCCATCTCTGCTGACTAGGTCAAAGGCCTTGGTGAGGTCAATGAATGCCACATACAGGGGCATCCGCTGCTCTCTGCACTTCTCCTGGATTTGGCGAAGGGAAAAGACCATGTCTATCGTGGATCTCTCTGCTCGAAAGCCACACTGTGCTTCCAGGTAGATGCGTTCAGCCAGTTTCTGCAGGCGGATTAGGAGGACCCGAGTGTAGACTTTTGCCAACAATGCTGAGGAGCGAGATACCTCTGTAATTGTTGCAGTCGCTCCTTTCACCCTTGTTTTTGTACAGCGTGACGATCTTGGCGTCCCTCATGTCCTGCGGTACAGCTCCCTCATTCCAACACTGACAGAGGACTGCGTGCAAAGGGTGCAGAAGAGAAGGTGGCCATAGCAATGCGGTGCATGGTGTCTCGTAGCGTTTCCCATCTCTCTGTGGCAGAGTCTCTGGGCTGCAATGCATCGTATTCTCTCTCAAAGGCCTCTGCGAACTGTTCTACGAGATCTGGCTGAGACATCTTGCTGACGTCAATGCGAGGGTTCCCTTGTTTCTTTGAGCAGTGGAACTTCTTTGGTTGCAGCCTGATCTTGCAACATACCAGAGAGTGGTCTGTGTCACAGTCTGCGCTGTGATAAGAGCGAGTGTGGAGAACGTTTTTGATAGTGGCACGTCTTACTAGGATCAAATCCAGTTGGTGCCAATGTTTTGAGCACGGGTGCCTCCAGGAGACTTTGTGTTGAGGCTTCGTCTTGAAGAAGGAGTTGGCGATGCACAGTTCATGGCAGGTGCAAAACTCAAGCAGTCGCTGTCCATTCTCATTCATTTTCCCCACTCCAAAGGAACCGAGGCAGGAGGGCCATGAGTCATTGTCTGCACCCACTCTGGCGTTGAGGTCACCCAGAATAATAATTAATAATAATTACAATATTTATATAGCGCAAAATCTTGATAAAATCAAATCTAAGCGCTGAAGCAGACACACACGCACGCACGCACGCACGCACGCACCCACACACACGCACGCACGCACGCACACACACACACACACACACACACACACACACACACACACGCATGGCTATAAATGGGGAGAAAGAATAAAAGCAATAAAAGCAAGAATAAAAGCAATGGAAAATTATAGAGAGCATAGCATATACAATTATATATTATAACATTGTGATTCCCCTCCGAGCGGAGACAGGCTGCAGAGGGGGGGGGGGGGGGTTGAGTGAGGTTAGGATTTTATGCGGAGGAGAAAAGGTGAGTTTTGAGAGCGGACTTGAAGGAGACAAAAATAGGTTGCTGACGGACTGAGAGAGGAAGTTTGTTCCAGGAGAGTGGACCAGAAACAGAGAAGGCTCGTGGACCATAGGTATTGAGCTTAGTGCGTGGAAAGCGAAAAGTCAGAGGATCAGAGGCAGAGCGGAGGGTACGTGAGGAAGATAGATCTCAAGTAGGCTTGACAGGTAATCGGGGGCTGCGTTATTGAGGCTTTTGTAGCACATGGTGTCTAGTTTGTACTGTATGCGCTTTGATACAGGGAGCCAGTGAAGTTGTGCCAGGAGAGGAGATATGTGGTCAGCTTTTTTCTTTTTGAGTACAAGGCGTACAGCATTGTTTTGAATGCGCTGTAGGATGTGAATGGTGGAGGCAGGAAGACCAGACAGGAGTGAATTGCAATAGTCAATGCGAGACATTATGAAGGAGAGAACGAGTTTTGCAGTTGTTTCGACAGAGAGATACTTCCTGATCAGCCTTATACGATGGAGATGATAGTAGCAAGATCTGGCAGTTTGAGAAACAAAGTTGTTCATGGAGAGGGTAGAGTCAATGCAGACACCAAGGTTTTTAGCTGAATCAGAAATTGGGACTGATGTGTTACATAATGGGAGAGAAAGAGGAGGCAGCTGAGAAAGTTTCTGACGGGTGCCAATGAGGATAGCTTCTGTCTTGTCGTCATTAAGCTGAAGTTTGTTGAACATCATCCAGTTCTTAATGTCTGAGTAACACTCAGTGGTGCGAGTCAACAGGCGCTGTATATTATCAGGTGAGTCACTGTCTTGAAGTTGGGTGTCATCAGCATAGAAGTGGTGTTTTATAGAGTGGGAGTTGATGATGGTGGACAGGGGGGAGGTGTAAAGAGTGAAAAGAACAGGGCCAAGGACAGATCCTTGTGGAACACCACAGGTCAGGTATGCAGGTTGAGAGTAAGTGCCATTGATGAGAACAGTTTGTTTTCTGTTTGATAAATACGAAGTGAAAAAGGAGAGAGCAATGTCAGAGATGGCAAAAGTATGATGAAGTCTAGAAAGGAGAATACCATGGTCAATGGTATCGAAGGCTGCAGACAGATCAAGGAGTGTGAGGAGAGAGACTTTGCCAGTATCAGTTGCAAGGAGGAGATTGTTGAGAATGTGTAGTAGGGCAGTTTCAGTGCTATGGCACTGGCGGTAGGCTGACTGGAAAGGATTGAGGAGATTGTTGGCAGACAGGTGAGAGTTCAGCTGGTTGAGGACGACTTTTTCAAGGAGTTTTGACAAGAAAGAGAGATTAGAGATAGGCCGGTAATTTTTCAGTTCATTTGGGTCTAAATTGTGTTTCTCGAGGAGAGGGTGAACAATAGCAGACTTGAAAGAATCTGGGACAGTTCCAGTTTGAAGAGAAGTGTTGATGATATCAGTGATGAATGGGAGGAGAGTAGGGAGACAGTCGGAGTAGAGAGAACCTGGAAGAGGATCCAGTTCGCAGGTTTTGAACGACATGGATCTGATTGTGTTGAAAATTTCTTCTTGTGAGACTGGTTGTTCTGTCCTAGGGATGTTCCTTATGGTTGATGCAAGATTTTCGTAGAACTCATCCTTGGCATCTGGAGAGGCGGACAGAGTTGGGGCATAAACGCTGATGAGAGTGACATAGCCTTCGGTGGTGTTGAGGCGGAGAGTCAAGAGTCGCTCTGAACCGCTGCTGCCTGGTTCAATCATGTTCAGCAGGCTGTTCCTTACTGCAAAGCCTACTCTGTACTCTCTTGGGGCATCAGAACTCTTTCCTTGCCAGAAGAAGGTGTAGTCCCTTTCCTTTAGTGTTCCTGAGTCAGCCAGCCGTGTTTCCTGCAGAGTGGCAATGTCCACATTGAACCTCTTTAGCTCGCTGTTTATGACGGCGGTCTTTCTGGCGTCGCTGATGTCTTGCAGATCTTGGGAGAGCCCAGGTATCATTGTTCGGACATTCCAACAGCCCAGTTTCACTGCTGATCCTTTTCCTGATCCGTTTCTTGAATTTAAATTTTTCTTTTTGCCTGGTGCGGTAGTTAACGACCTGCTTATCAGGTTTTCTCCTAATCTTCATGCACCCAATGAAGAAGGCAGGTCATGGCGGGACAGCACCTGATTGGCTGGGGGCTGCCCAGCTTAGGCGGGCGGTAGCTGTCCAGTAAGACACGAAGGTCTCTCCCACCATCAAAAGCAACCCCTGGCGTCAGTTCTATGCCAGTTGAGCAATGACTTATCACCGGTATCTTTTACTTCCCATGTTGTGCCGACACTAGTGTTAGTAGCGAGGCTGGAGTGTCCTTTTAAAACTAAACAGAATACAACATGAAGCTATCAAGGCGATTCTTGCAAACACCAGACATATCTCCACCAAGACCATGCAAATTCTGCTTGACCTTCGTTCAGTGAAGCAATGACTAAAATAGAACAAGAAAAGTATACGTCAAGATATTAGAAAATCCGCAAAATCCACTATTTGAAATGGTCAAAAGGACTAAAAGTACTCGACTTCAACGCGGAAATTTATTAATGTTACAGGCAGAATAATAAATTCACCTCGTATATCATTTGATTGAACGCAAAGGGACAGAAGAATGAGAAGAATATCCTAACAGTTTAGAATAATCGTAAAAATATTGTATCACAATCACATCGCAGGGTGGTACCATAGTGCTCACCTTTTTCAGTCCCATTTTCCCATTTTCTACGCCACCTCAATGGCCACAGAAGCTGGCACAATTTTTACAATGCGATGATGATGATGTCAGTGAGGATGATGATCATGATATTATGGCATTCCATCTAGGATTGAGACTACGTAACAGGGCTGCACTCTACGTTTACTATCATAATACATCCTGCCACCAACCGGGCCCAAGAGATACAGACACCTGCGGTGCTGGTCAGAAGATTTGGGCAACACCTTCAATGACGCATCCGTGAAGTGGATGAGACTCGTGTGTGTTGTCCCTGTCTTCCCATTAAGCCCATAGCACGCCCAACTCATATCACAAAATATTGAAGGCCGATGCCATTTCGGAGTTTATGATTGAAAACATCCAAATGGCATCCACCAAACAATCACGTTAAAACGGATACAACTCTGTACACAACCCTTTCCAGAAGAAAGGAAACACCTGCGATGACTATATCATTATATCACTAACATGTTTTTGATGGCAGGAATCAGGCTCTGCGTCAGCCATGAGCATCATGTTGACGTCATTGTCAAATACGCTGAGCATGAACGAGACTCAGCAGGATTCCAGCACCGCAGGTAACTGCTCAGTGGTGAGCATGGACAACATTTTACCTTGGGACAACCCCCAGAACCTAATCAGCTTTGAAACTGAACAAGTTTTGTACATGATTCGAGTTGCCATTCTCATACCGATTCTTTTTGTCATCGGAGTGCCTTCCAACATCCTCAATATGATCGTGTTTTTCAAACAAGGTCTCAGCGACAGAATCAACGTGTGTCTCTTTTCGCTGTCTTTGGTGGATCTGACGTATCTGATTATACTCTTCGTCAACTACACAGCGCGTATCTACTGGAACTATAAGGAAAGGGGGAGGTATTTGATGCTGTGTTCCGTTTCAGTGTAGACAGCGGACTTATCGGGTTTTATGGACTGAGTTACGTACCGAATTTTCTCTCAGCAATCATCTCCATAGAGCGATGTGTGTGTGTTCTCTTCCCTCTAAGATCTCGAAGATGCATCTCTACCAAGGCGCTGACTATTGTCATCGTGTTGGCGCGGTACTTCTCACAAGCCTGCGTTTTGTTGTGCTTGCTCGTATGCAGATGACCTGCATCTACGTGGAAAAGACAGGAAGAAAGTCGTGGAAAGTTTCTCTCAGTGACTTCTACTTCAAACACAAAGACTTGATCGTTTTTCTGGACAAGATTTTCTACGGATTCTGCACAGTCATCGGCTGTTCAGTTGTTGTACTCATTGCCACCGTCATCACTGCTATAAAACTACAACAGATTATTCATTGGCGTGGACAAGCGTCCTCCGCCTTGTCAAACAAAGAAATAGGCGTCATCAAAATGATCCTTTGTTTGTCAGTTGAATTTGTGCTTCTGTCCATTCCTAAGATCTTGTTACGATTATCTTCCTTCATTGATCGCCAGCTCTCTACTGTAGGGATGTACAGAAACACTTATGCTCTTCTTGTGGGCTTGGGTGAGCTCAGTTCGTACACCAGCTCTTCTGTCAATTTTTTTGTTTATTATATAACTGGTTCTAAGTATAGAGAAACATTGCATAGCCTGTTTCATTGGAAATTGTCCCACGTAAAACGGTGTAAAACTTGAGAAAAAAATCCTCATGTTTGGATTTTCTCAGACAGTCATAATTCTCTTAATGCATTGATATTGGTATCTGTGTTTATAAACACACACACATGCACATACACAACCTAGATACACTCGCCCACTCAAGCACGAGAGCATTTGAATATGTACATACACTTACATGTCTTCATGATCTTACTTCCTACTTTTTTGTCCACTTTGTTTACTTTTTAAAACACTTTCTCTCGTCAGATCATACTGGTGGGTTGTCAGCATAGCTATAGCATTTCATAGGTTCTGTTCTTGTCTGTCTGTCTATCTATCTGTCTGGCTGGCTGTCTGTCAGTCTGTCCATCTATTTATCTATCTATCTGTCTGTCTGTCTATCAATCTATCTGTCTGTCTATCTATCTGTCTATCTGTCTGTCTATCTATCTATCTATCTATCTGTCTGTCTGTCTATATATCTGTCTGTCTATCTATCTATCTATAATGTAAATATATATATACACACACACACATATATATAGACATATGCACACAGAGAGAGAAAGAGAGAGAGAGAAAGAGAGAGATAGAGAGACAGACAGACAGACAGAGAGATACGTGAGTTTTACTCGGTACGAATGTAGACCCATCCAACCAAAACATACAACATAGCGATAAAAGTATAACCATATAATACAAACAATCTCTACCACTCTGCGTAATGCTCAGAGATTCGAGGAAATGAAGATCATCGACACGAATAGCCAAAGACTTTGGGACATTGCTTAGAAACAGTGCTCTGATGTCATGACAATGGGAGTGACAAGAACTTCCAGTCTCCCATAGCGACATCGTTCCATTTGGAACTATAAAATCTATCAATAAAAAGGCTGCATGTTATACATCAGTTGAAACCGCAAGCATTCCTGAGTGTAATGGTGTGTAGTTTGATAATATAATTTGATAATATAAGTTGATATTTGACGAAATGGCATTCTTTCTGGTAACATGTTCTGTCAGTGTTCATGAATTCAATATTGTGATTCAAGAGGGATTCATCGCATTCGGACAATTCCACATGCACTCCACCCAAATCTGCCATCAACTACGTGACAAATTCCCTGAACCTGCACAAAACCCTATGTACCGGCAAGGTCTTGAACTGAGTAACAGAAAGGGGAAAGGGGAGGGGGGTAGGGCAGGAGACTTTTCAAACACTACACGGACATCACCAAAATGATGGAAACATCAAGATGGGCAGTAAACAGGTCAGTTTTTAATGTCGAAGGCCCGGAATGAATTCAGGATATCGGATCTTTGGTCTAAGGCTCAATAAAAAAGAACCAACTGGCCCTTTAAGCGGAGACCGAGAAATACAGACACCTAGGGTAAGACTGGAGCATTATCCTCAGTCGCGACTCAGTGAAGTTGATGAAGCCACGTGCTAGGATCCCAGTCTTCCCGAGCCATGCCCATTACACTACACGACATCACATAAAACATAAAGAAAGGTCAAGGTTGTCCCATAATTCTGAGGTCATGGAGAAGTGAAGCAATGAAGACTTGAAACTTTTCTCCAGGTCAGCAATGTATGTATGTATGTATGTATGTATGTATGTATGTATTGTATGTATGTATGTATGTATTGTATGTATGTATGTATGTATATATGTATGTATGTACGTACGTACGTACGTATGTATGTATGTATGTATGTATGTATGTATCTGTCTATCGATCTATTTACCGATCTATCTATTTATCTATCTATCTGTCCGTCTGTCTATCTACTTATCTATCCATCCGTCTATATACATATACATATATATATATATATGTATGTACACATATATGTATGGCACACATACACACATACATGCACACTCTCACACATATGGACCTACGCACACGCACACACAAGTATACACACAGGCGCACGCACGCACGCACGCGAGCACACATACCGAGACACACACACAGGGACGCACTTAAGTACACATACACAAACGAAAGCATGCACACACGCACACGCACACACACATGCACACACACATTCACCCACACACACACACACACAAACACACTCACACGCATGCACACGCACACACACACACACAGACACACACACACGCACACACCAACTGTTTTTTTATTTCAAAGCGCTCGTCAACAAATCGGTTGTTCACTTCTCATTGTTATGTCCATTGTTCATTTCAGAGACAGAGAAATATGTAAACATGTGCTTCCCCATTGCCGGGGAATTTTGAGGATTCGAGGGCAATAATTAACAAAAATTTCTGGTGCAAAAATTATAAAAGATACAACAAAGAAACATTGTGTTTTTTGAAGGAAAATGAACGAGGATTCTGAATCTGGGCTTATGTTTTCTTTAGCTTGATTGCAAAGACCTGTCCTGGCATTCCAAAGTGGAAAATAATTTTTTGTGTTGTCTAAAAAGTAAGTTTCCATCTCTACAGATTGATACCCAACACACTCACAAACAAAAAACAGCTGAAAATGACTTGTTTGTTGTTAGTTTGTATCCATATGAGATGGATCGAGTGGTTAAGGGGGGGGGGGGTTGTTGAGGATGATTGGTCGCAGCGCCAGTTGAGATGGAGCGAGTGGTTAAGGGGTTATGGTGATGGTGATAGGTCACTGTGGTGGTCGTTTGAATCCAGAGCAGAAAGGGAAGTCTCTCAATCAAAAGACAAGTCCTCGTTGTGCTACTTGACTCATTATTATTGAGAAGGCTTTAAAGAAGAAGAACTTCAAGAAGAAGAACGAAAGAAGACAGGAAGGAAGAAGACAGTGCCTGTAAGACACAAAATAAGTTTCATAAATACACTGACAAAGTACACATTTTGCGAACTAACAATGTCAATGTACAAGAGTGAACTACTACATTAATAAAACAGAAGGTGTCTACACTTACAAACAAAAGCACTAGCATTTGTAAACATGCAACAAATAATTGATAACAAAACGTTGCGTAAAGAACTACTACATTATAACAAAGTATGTGGTGTTGATGTTTACACTCAAAAGCACTAGCATTTGTAATCACGGAACAAATAATTGATAACAAAACATTGAGTAACCCTTTGATAAGTTGAGGGCAAACTACCATACTGCTTGTTCAATAGCCTTAGCATAGAGTAGACTTTCAATAATATACTGGCAAAATAATGCACAGTCATATCAAGCTATTTGGCTGCCATTGCAGAGTAAGTTGTAACATAACATCTGAGTGGGCAGCTATTGGACAGTTAATATTCAGTGAGACGACTAATAGTATTTGACTATGGAGTTGTCGTCACAAACGTAGGTCTACCTTATCGAATAGCAGTCAACACACTTGGGATAAAATATTGCTCCATGTAGTTATGTGTAATTCTAATGTCTAGTGCTAGAGAAGTGATAGACAAAATAGCATAGTAATACTAATAGCTATGTCATCAAAGCAACATTCTATAATGATTATCAGTGGCTGACAGACAAGGATACAACAATAGGATCAATTTGTCGGCACATTTCATCAACTAACATCTGTACACACTACAACATTGTCAAGTATAAATAGTGCTCCTCTGCACAATATGCATTGCATCTTGTAGCTATCAACAGTTAATATTCAGTGTGATGACAAGTATTGACAATGAGAACTATGTCATCACAACAGCACCTAATCAAATATCATTCAACAATGTTGAGAAACAACACACTTGAGTAATCTATTACCCATACTCTATGTGATTAAGTAAATTCTAGATCAGTGCTAGAGACAATGATAACAAATAGAACATATTACTATTAGACCATGTCATCAAAACAACACTCTATATGCCTACATGATTATCAGTGGTGCTGATCAGATAAGGGATACATCAAACAGATCAATTAGCTGAGCACGTGTTTCATCAGTCATCATGTCAGTATGTGAATACAACCTTGTCAAGTATAAAATACTCTTCCTCTGCACAACAATGCCTTGTATCTTGGCTTTTGGCAGAATATGGTTGTCAATAGTCCTACAATAGCCACATGAAAATGGGGGCTAAATCTATAGTGGTTATTACATTTAAACCTCAGTCCCATCTTTATAATGGTGGCCACCACGCTAAGTGCTACAGATCTTGTAAGATAGCACATCGTTCAGATCAAAACATACTTTCTTGCTGTGCGAATTCTGCAAATCTAGCATGGTACTCAATAGACTCGAGCTAGAATCTAAAGAAATAAGAGGCACTAAAGTCCCTAAGCTTACTGCAAATGACAAATTATACTTAAGTGATAAAAATCCAGAACGTACTACAGTAACGCCGTGAAGTTGATCACCTGCTGTGAGATCAAGACTGGTGGCAGGAAAGGGCACCTCTGGTGAGACTGAGAGTAGCGGTGGAAAAGCCCACACTATGACGCGCCTTGTTATTTTATACTTTGGGAACCGAGCATGGTCATACTTTCAAACCTTTCAGATAATAAGGTCTGATTGGTTGTTCTCACCTACCCAATCAATCAACACTTGGGGCATGGCGAAAAGTCAACTCTGTTTGAAATTAATGGAGGTCTAATTAATGGTGGTCTAATTAATGGAGGTCTTACATAAGTGCAGTGCCTCGGTACACACAACCAGCATACCCGTCTGGTGGTTTTGTTGGTGGCTATTGGCTATTATGCCACAAACACCAAAGGGCGGCATGAAACAAAGACAGTCCGCCCCGGGCTCCATACAACCGCAACATAACCTGCGGTCATTGTATGTGGGTTTCCGCGGGTCACACAATGGCTATTAGGATAGTGATTGTACTACAACTGGCTGGAGGTGGCATAGATTAAAGACTGTCTCCTCTACATTCTGTAGGACGACAACGTAATACTGACTGGAGATGACGACAAAATCTTGTCGTAGGCCCGCTTCAGAATACATGTACACATTGTTTAGCAGTGTGTTATCTATATGCGTCATGTATTGGTTAGATCTTTGGAATGTTCAATGCATAGCTATGGGTAGGCAGAGGCTGTGAGATAACAGTACAATTTGACCAAGAGAATGCAGGCGTTTTTGATCTAGGCAAGCATGCTACACGGTGTTGCCTTTGAGCGTTGTAGGTAAATGGGGAAAGATCGTAACAGAGCAAGGCACTCTGTTACACATAAATGAAAACAAAACATATGACATCATAAAATCTTCATGAAATGATTCTAAACTCATGCAGACACATAAGTAAGTAACCGTCCCAACAATGATAGACCCGGTTTCAGTAAACAAAAATGTGATTGTACCAGACACTGAACAGTCAAACTACATGACAGTTATTGTACTCAGACACTGAATAGTCCAACTACATGACACTCATGAATTGGTTCTGTCTATTCTTCAAGTTCTCTCAATCGTCACCATGCTCTAAAATCATTTGAACGGCCTCTAGAATCGTGAAAGTCCGCTGACGTGAGCCACCGTTCTGGCTTGTCCAAGGTTGCATCGCCATTGTACTCCACTTCACGTGGTCCAGTTACCAAATCATTAACGACAATAACAGTGTCTTTCCTATGACGTTACCTAACTTACATCCTATTTTTATGTTGTAGACACTTATAGCTCACTGTGCAGCGTTACTCAGTGCTTACAGGCTCACACAGTTGCGAACGAAAAATCGGAAAACTCCTACGACGTCAGCGG
>JAPXFY010000014.1:69921451-69941451 GCA_030674185.1 Monoplex corrugatus
TCAAATCCAGTTGGTGCCAATGTTTTGAGCGCGGGTGCCTCCAGGAGACTTTGTGTTGAGGCTTCGTCTTGAAGAAGGAGTTGGCGATGCACAGTTCATGGCAGGCGCAAAACTCAAGCAGTCGCTGTCCATTCTCATTCATTTTCCCCACTCCAAAGGAACCGAGGCAGAAGGGCCATGAGTCATTGTCTGTACCCACTCTGGCGTTGAAGTCGCCCAGAAGAACAAGTTGTTCTGTCCTGGGGATGTTCCTTATGGTTGATGCAAGATTTTTGTAGAACTCATCCTTGGCGTCTGGAGAGGCGGACAGAGTTGGGGCATAAACGCTGATGAGAGTGACATAGCCTTCCGTGGTGTTGAGGCGGAGAGTCAAGAGTCGCTCTGAACCGCCGCTGCCTGGTTCAATCATGTTCAGCAGGCTGTTCCTTACTGCAAATCCTACTCCGTACTCTCTTGGGGCATCAGAACTCTTTCCTTGCCAGAAGAAGGTGGAGTCCCTTTCCTTTAGTGTTCCTGAGTCAGCCAGCCGTGTTTCCTGCAGAGTGACAATGTCCACATTGAGCCTCTTTAGCTCGCTGTTTATGACGGCGGTCTTTCTGGCGTCGCTGATGTCTTGCAAATCTTGGGAGAGCCCAGGTATCATTGTTCGGACATTCCAACAGCCCAGTTTCACTGCTGATCCTTTTCCTGATCCGTTTCTTGAATTAAATTTTTTCTTTTTGCCTGGTGCGGTAGTTAACGACCTGCTTGTCAGATTTTCTCCTAATCTTCATGGCGGGACAGCACCTGATTGGCTGGGGGCTGCCAAGCTTAGGCGGGCGGTAGCTGTCCAGTAAGACACGAAGGTCTCTCCCACCGTCAAAAGCAACCCATGGCGTCAGCTCTACACCAGTTGAGCAATGACTTATCACCGGTATCTGTTACTTCCCGTGTTGTGCCGACACTAGTGTTAGTAGCGAGGCTGGAGTGTCCTCTCCAGGTCGTAGGTGCAGAGTGTTTGTGGATGAATGGACGGATGTAAGCCTGGGCAGTGTAATATGGAAGACAGGCTGTTGCCCATGCAACTTGTCCCCCCTCTCTACCTCGCTGACAGATCCAAAAGAATAGCAGAGCTGTTACGTTTTGGTACCAACGCGGCCGCAGGAGCTGCCAGAAAGTGACAAAGTTTGCCATCCAACCGCCTTAGGGGCCCCACACCGGATTTACTGTCAGGGTTTACTCCCTTAGCTAGATGGCCGTGGGTAGCTCTTCAGAGTTGGTGCCCTTCGATGGATCTAATTTATTTCCATCAGGGTTTCTAGCCACCCTCCTCACCATCCTCCTGAGAGGACTGATGGGGGTGCTGGTTTAGTCGCCAGCAATTCGACACTGTGACAGGTAGTACTGGGTTCCAGGTTACCTGTAGCAGATACATCTATCCGATCTGACACAGGTGAGCTGATAGAACTGTACAAACCCAAGATTACATAGAAACCAAAATCCCGCGAATGATATATTTAGAGGGAACCAAGATAGAGAGAGAACCTGTGCTACTTTGGGATAAGTTTTGACAAAGTGCTGACTTTTTACTACAGAAAATTATGTCGAGACTACAACACTCAAATTCATCAAAGACCTGTCCAACCTTAGAATAACATGACAGCCAAAAGCTTTGAATAACTCCATCTCTTCCAGCTATACCAAGCTGTAATACTGAGAGTAACTGACTATGGCCTTGGCCTCAGAACTTTATCACAGACCAACCTTTTAAAACTAAACAGAATACAACATGAAGCTATCAAGGCGATTCTTGTAAACACCAGACATATGTCCACCAAGACCATACAAATTCTGCTTGACCTTCGTTCAGTGAAGCAATAACTAAAATACAAGAAACGTATACGTCAAGATATTAGAAAATCCACAAAATCCATTATTTGAAATGGTCAAAATGACTAAAAGAACTCGACTTCAACGCGGAAATTTATTAATGTTACAGACAGAACAATAAATTCACATCGTATATCATTTGATAGAATGCAAAGGGACGGAAGAATGAGAAGAATACCACTCTTCGAAAAATTACAAACAAACGAACAATCACCCATGTACAAAAGCTCTACCAATGTGATCTTGATAACCTGAGTAATTACATGAAAGACAACGGTCTAGAGTTATCGAGTGAAAAGACTTATCTTATGCTTTTCAACAATGGAGAAAACCCTAAAACTCTCCCTAAATTATTACTGGATAGTAATCCGCTTGTTTATAAGCCCACACCGTTAAATTTCTTGGAGTGTACTTAACACGAAAATTGAATTGGAGACACCATATAGATTATTTAATTACAAAAGCAAACAAAAGACTTAATTTCTTAAAAATAATCAACAGACAGTCCTGGAGCCAAGACACACAAACTATGTTACACTTAGCGATTTCTTTGGTTCGATCGAAACTGCTCTATGGACATGAGGTCTATTTTACTGCATCGACTACACTCTTAAAAAAATTACAGAGTGTAGACAGCAAAGCTATTAAATTGGCTCTTGGTGTGCCAGTTCATACAAACACAATGAAGTCTTACAAAGAAAGTAACATTTTACCCCTTACAGATCAACGTGAATTAGCGGTGACAAAGTATGTTATTAGAGCTCTGGCTGTAAAGAACTCAGTTAAGGATGAATTACTATCATCATCATCATCATCAGGTGCCCTGCCGCATGCCGTTGGCGACCATGGACTTCCAACCATCTCTATCTCTCGTTGCCCCCAGCATCTCCCCCACCCTCTTCATCCTCAGCCACCCTGCAAGTCCGTCCAGCATTCTCTCCCTGGGTCTACCCGGTGCTCTCTTTCCCTCCAGCTTTCCCATTGTGACCAGGTGCTCCAAATCCCCCTTCCTCATAAAATGGCCTATAAATGTTGCTTGTTTTTTCCTAATCTTCCTTATCAGTGATCGACTTGTGTCTGCCTCCATCAAGACTGTCTCGTTTGTTTTCTTTGCTGTCCATGGTACTCTCAACATTCTTCTGAGAAACCACATCTTGGCTGCCTCAATCCTGCTCTGGCTTTGCTTGCTGACTGTCCACGCCTCGCATCCGTACAACAGTATTGGTTCTATATAACATTTAAGGACTCTCTTTCTGATGTTAATTGATAGGCATTTGTTGGTAAGAATGCTTGTCATCTTCTTGAATGCTGTTTTGGCTTGACCGATTCTGCCAGCTATTTCCGATGTGCATCTGCCGTCTGATGAAATGACCATTCCCAGGTATTTGAACTTATTAACCTGTGTCAAGGTTGTGCCATTTGCTGTTATTTTGCATGAGGGGATTTCATGTTTTTTACTGATCACCATGACTTCAGTCTTCCTGCTGTTTAGTTCCAACCCCTTACCTTTGCTTTCTGTTTCTAGTATATTCACAAGGTTTTGTAGGTCCCTTTCATTTTCTGCAATTAGCACGGTGTCATCTGCGTACCGAATGTTGTTTATCATTTTCCCTCCAACCTTTAATCCAGGGTCTTCTTCTAGGTTCTCATGATGTTTTCGCTATATAGTGAAAACAGATCTGGTGACAAAACACAACCCTGTCTGACTCCTCTTTTGATGTTTTGAAAAGAGCTTATATTGTTTTCTATTCTCATTGCAGCTGTTTGTTCCCAGTACATATTCCTGATTATTCGTAGATCTTTTCCATCGACATTGAGTCTCTCCAGTTGGTTGATCAATTCTTCATGTCGTACCCGATCGAAAGCCTTGGTATAGTCAACAAAGCATAAATACAAATCCTTATTTATCTCAACTGACCTCTCTATGATAGTTCTTAGGATGTATATGGCATTAATAGTTCCTTTCCCCTCCACAAATCCACACTGTTTTTCTGCTATTTCTCTTTTGATTCTATTCCTTGTCCTCATCATGATTATTCTTAATAGGATTTTTGTTACATGACTCATCAAACTGATTGTGCGATGGAGTTCGCATTCTATAGCCCCTGTCTTCTTTGGAAGTGCAATGAAAATTGATTTTGACATATCTTTGGGGATTTTTCCTGTGTCATAAATTTCATTTAGGAGGACTGTTATTTTTTCTATGCCAAATTCCTCCAGGGCTTCAATCATCTCTGTAGTAATGTTGTCTGGTCCTGGGGCTTTTCCTGGTTTCATCTTTTTCAGTGCTGCTCTGACTTCATCTTTCATTATGGGTGGTCCTTCAAAGTTCTTTTTTATAATGTGTTCTTCGTTTCTGTCATCCTCAAAAAGATCTTTAATGTACTCTCCCCATCTGTCTAATACCTTGTCTTTTTCCATGATAAGCGTGCCATTTTTGATTTTAAGCAACCAGTTGATGTGCATGTATTTTTCCTGTGAACAATTTCTTCAATTCGTCTGTACATACCCTGAGGATCCATTTTGTGTCGTTCTTCTATGTCTTTGCATTTTGTGTTCAGCCAAGCTTTCTTAGCTTCATTGCACCTATACCTGATTTCTTTGTTTATCTTCTTGTATTTCTCTTCGTTTCTCTTTGCCTTCCTCCTTTTCTCCATCAGGCCCAAAATTTCATTAGTCATCCAGCTCTTTTTTGCTTTTCTATTTGCCTTAGGGATTTCCTCACAAGCTTCATTTATAGAACTTCTCAACTTTGTCCATTGTTCCTCATTGTCACCAACGTCTTCCAGAGCACTGAATTTGTTTTGAACATGTACATTAAATTTTTGACGTATCATTTCATCTGTCTTCAAGAGTCCAAGGTTTAGTTTGATGTTGCTTTTGGTCTGTTTCCTTTTCCTCAATTTCAGCCTAAACCTTCCCACTACCGGAATGTGGTCACTGTTGCAGTCTGCGCCTGGTAGTGTTTTTGCTGACAGTAAAGAATTTCTAAATCTTTTGTTGATCAGGATGTAGTCAATTTGATTTTTGGTATTATCTCCTGGACTCATCCAAGTCCATTTTCTTCTGTTAGGCTGCTCAAACCAGGTGTTTCCTACTATGAACTCATTCATCTGTGCCCATTCTACAAGCTTCCCCCCTCTTTCATTTTGTGTACCAAGGCCATGAGGTCCAACTATATCCTCCACCCTATCCTGTCCCACTTTAGCATTAAAATCTCCCATTATGACTGTAACTTCCTGTGATTTACATTGGACCTTGGCCATCTCTAAAACTTCGTAGAAGTTGTCGATGTCTTCCTGAGTACTTGCGGATGTTGGTGCATACACCTGTATGATGTTGATATCAAAAGGTTTCCCTCCGAATTTGACCAGTAAAACTCTGTCGGACACTGCCCAGTATCCTTTAACTGCTTTTGATTTGTCTTTGTCCATTATGATGCCTACTCCTCTTTCATGTGAATTACCACCAGAGTATATCACTGTATATTCTCCTGATGTTATACACATCAGAAACTGACTATCTTCAGAAATCTCGAAAGGTGCATACTCTTTAACCTATTCGAAATTTTGCAGATGTTCTCCTAAGCAAAAACAATATTGATGTAACTAACATTCCAGTAATGCCACATATTCCATCCATACCTCCCTGGGAACTTGAAAATGCCAACTTTGACATAGACTACATAAATCTTAATAAAACAGAAGAAAGAAATATTCTAGTATCAGAAGTCAAATCCCATCTAGCCACCTGTTATTTTAATCACCTAAAAATTTACACAGACGGATCTGTTTTAGATACATCTGATAGCGGAGCTGGATTCGTCATTCCTGTCTTAAAGGTACAAAAATCTTTTTACATAGGTAAAGGCTACTCTATTTTTACATCAGAATTGTATGCGATATTGATGGCTCTTACCTATATCAATAGCCTCTCATACGATATCTGCGATATACTATTGTGTGTTGATTCTAAATCTGTGTTACGTAGCTTAAAACAAGCAGAACATGTAATACGAAATGACATTATCTTTGAAATCAAACATTTGATACATTGTATTTCATCCAGCGGTGATGGTATAAATTTTTGCTGGGTTCCGTCACATAGCGGACTTCATTGGAATGAAGTTTCAGACCAGTTAGCAAGAAATGGAGCATCCAAAAATGCCAATACCGTAACATGCCATAATATACGACTTTGAGTTCATGAACTTGGTTCTGTGCTAGAACGTTCAGTTTATACAAATTTCTCCAATACCCATAGCCTGATACCTTACTGCCCCAGACAGCTAGCGTCCTTGATATACAAACTAAGGCTTAACTCTTGGAAAACGAAATATACACAGAATGTATGTATTTGTTCAAAAACATTATCAGTCCACCATCTACTCTTTGAATGTCCTATCTTACTTACGACATATAGAAATAACAATCTTGATTTTTCATGTACTGACGCTAGAGATATTCTTTACAACAAAAATAATGATATCATCTTGCTAGCCCAGCTGATTCTCAGATCCCTTGTTGGCAGATTGTTATGAAGAGTTAATTAATTGTTGTATGTTATTATTTGACACTGTTAATTCATTGTTCTGAATTATTAATTGCACTTGTTCCCCTTCTTACATTCAAACTTCTATTTCCCTTCCCCATACTCATCCTCCACCCTACCTTTGTGTGTGTGTGTGTGTGTGTGTGTGTGTGTGTGTGTGTGTGTGTGTGTGTGTGTGTGTGTGTGTGTGTGTGTGTGTGTGTGTGTGTGTGTGTGCGTGCGTGTGTGTCTAAAATCATTATTGTGAACAGACATTAAATAGAAGATTCTTCTTCTTCTTACCCTAACAGTTTAGAATAATCGTAAAATAATTGTATCACAATTTTTTAGGATCATCGCACTCAGGATGGTTACCTTTGTGCTCACTTTTTTTCGTCCCATTTTCTACGCCACCTTAATGGCCACAGAAGCTGGCACAGTTTTTACTATGCGATAATGATGATGTCAATGAGGATGATGTTCATGATACTATGGCGTTCCATCTAGGATTGAGACTACGTAACAGGGCTGTACTCTACGCTTACTATCATAATACATCCTGCCGCCAACCGGGCCCAAGAGATACAGACACCTGCGGTGCTGGTCAGAAGATTTGGGCAACACCCTCAATGACGCATCCGTGAAGTGCATGAGACTCGAGTGTGATGTTCCTGTCTTCCCACTGAACCCATAGCACGCCCAACTCATATCACAAAATATTTAAGGTCGATGCCATTTCGGAGTTTATGATTGAAAACATCCAAATGGCATCCACCAAACAATCACGTTAAAACTGATACAACTCTGTACACAGCCCTTTCCACAAGAAAGGAAACACCAGCGATGACAGTATCATTATATCACAAACATGTTTTTGATGGCAGGAATCAGGCTCTGCATCAGCCATGAGCATCATGTTGACGTCATTGTCAAGTACACTGAGCATGAACGAGACTCAGCAGGATTCCAGCACCGTAGGTAACTGCTCAGTGGTGAGCATGGACAGCATTTTGCCTTGGGACAACCCCCAGAACCTAATCAGCTTTGAAACTGAACAAGTTCTGTACATGATTCGAGTTGCCGTTCCCATACCGATTCTTTTTGTCATCGGAGTGCCTTCCAACATCCTCAATATGATCGTGTTTTTCAAACAAGGTCTCAGCGACAGAATCAACGTGTGTCTCTTTTCGATGTCTTTGGCGGATCTGACGTATCTGATTTTACTCTTCGTCTACCGCACAGCGCGTATCTACTGGAACTATAAGGAAGGGGAGGTATTTGATGCTGTGTTCCGTTTCAGTGTAGACAGCGGACTTATCGGGTTTTATGGACTGAGTTACGTACCGCATTTTCTCTCAGCAATCATCTCCATAGAGCGATGTGTGTGTGTTCTCTTCCCTCTAAGATCTCGAAGATGCATCTCTACCAAGGCGCTGACTATTGTCATCGTGTTAGGCGCGGTACTTCTCACAAGCCTGCGTTTCGTTGTGCTTACTCGTATGAAGATGACCTGCATCTACGTGGAAAAGACAGGAAGAAAGTCGTGGAAAGTTTCTCTCAGTGACTTCTACTTCAAACACAAAGATTTGATCGTTTTTTCTGGACAAGGTTTTATACGGGTTCTGCACAGTCATCGGCTGTTCAGTTGTTGTACTCATTGCCACCGTCATCACTGCTATAAAACTACAACAGATTATTCACTGGCGCAGACAAGCGTCCTCCACCTTGTCAAACAAAGAAATAGGCGTCATCAAAATGATCCTTTGTTTGTCAGTTGAATTTGTGCTTCTGTCCATTCCTAAGATCTTGTTACGATTATCTTCCTTCATTGATCGCCAGCTCTCTCCTGTAGGGATGTACAGAAACACTTATGCTCTTCTTGTGGGCTTGGATGAGCTCAGTTCGTACACCAGCTCTTCTGTCAATTTTTTTGTTTATTATATAACTGGTTCTAAGTATAGAGAAACATTGCATAGCCTGTTTCACTGGAAATCGCCCCACGTAAAACGGTGTAAAACTTGAGAAAAAAATCCTCATGTTTGGATTTTCTCAGACAGTCATAATTCTCTTAATGCATTGATATTGGTATCTGTGTTTATAAACACACACACACACACACACACACACACACACACACACACACACACACACACACACACACACACACACACACACACACACACACACACAACCTAGATACACTCGCCCACTCAAGCACGAGAGCATTTGAATATGTACATACACTTACATGTCTTCATGATCTTACTTCCTACTTTTTTGTCCACTTTGTTTACTTTTTAAAACACTTTCTCTCGTCAGATCATACTGGTGGGTTGTCAGCATAGCTATAGCATTTCATAGGTTCTGTTCTTATCTGTCTGTCTGTCTATCTATCTGTCTGGCTGGCTGTCTGTCAGTCTGTCCATCTATTTATCTATCTATCTGTCTGTCTGTCTGTCTATCAATCTATCTGTCTAATATCGTCTATCTGTCTGTCTGTCTATCTATCTATCTGTCTGTCTATCTATCTGTCTGTCTGTCTATATATCTGTCTGTCTATCTATCCGTCTATAATGTAAATATATTATACACACACACACATATATAGACATATGCACAGAGAGAGAGAAGAGAGAGAGAGAGAGACAGACAGACAGACAGACAGACAGACGAAGAGATACGTGAGTTTTACCTGGTACGAATGTAGACCCATCCACCAAAACATACAACATAGCGATAAAAGTATAACCATATAATACAAACAACCTCTACCACTCTGCGTAATGCTCAGAGATTCGAGGAAATGAAGATCATCGACACGAATAGCCAAAGACTTTGGGACATTGCTTAGAAACAGTGCTCTGATGTCATGACAATGGGAGTGACAAGAACTTCCAGTCTCCCATAGCGACATCGTTCCATTTGGAACTATAAAATCTATCAATAAAAAGGCTGCATGTTATACATCAGTTGATACCGCAAACATTTCGGAGTGTAATGGTGTTTAGTTTGATAATATAATTTGATAATCACGGCTGTTCCCGAGCAAGATTTTAGTTTGAGAGCAGAAGCGGCGGAGGGAAGGGGGATGGGAGGGGAGAGATAAACGATAACCAGATGTGGACTCTCAAGTGGCAGCTGGCCAGTTGAGCACTCTGCACAGAGCAGTGTGTGAGTGCAACGCGCTGAGCTGTCAAAAGGGAACCGCAGGTGTCAGTGATACGAGACTCGTAGCAAGGCCAGTTAACTTTTTATAGCGTTGTAGTACATGGGTAGGTTGCAAAAACATTAAATTACAAAGTCTGAGTTTCACCAAGAGAAATATGAACAATATAACCAAACGCAGGAATGACTCATGTAGAAACTGATATCAGGCATGCAGAAAAAAATTTAGATATAACAGCTGTTTTGCTTGCAAAGATCAGGTGACTGACAGAAGAAAACCACATATGTAAAATAAAAAATCCAATTTAAATGACAAACTGTTCATGCACCTGCACTTTTCAATTCATATTTTCAGAGATGTTAGCTGCATGTGTGTGGACAACACCAAACTTACCGAATAAGCATTTGGTTGTCTGCAAGGAACCCTATCAGCTTCATTTAGTAAGTATCCCATCACTTTGATATGGCACAGATTTCTCTCACAGTACAAGGCAGCAGCCTTCTTTCACACAATGCAAAGGCTGACTATACAGGCTTACGTAGCCTCAACACTAACTGTCTTTTAATACAAACCAGCAGACATCCATTTGCCAGTTCTTATTACCACTTCCGTCACAGATACACACGCAATTACTAAAATACGGCAAATACACACACTAACAACAACAACAACAACGAATAACAGCAAAAAAACAACAACAACAGTTTCATTATAAATAAAATCTAAATAAAACGACAAAACTGAGTCACACACACACACACACACACACACACACACACACACACACACACACACACACACACACACACACACACACACAACACAACACAACACACACACACTCTCTCTCTCTCTCTCTCTCTCACACACACACACACATACATACATACACAAAAAACAAACAAAAAAAAGCAAACAAAAAACAAAAACATGCACAAAAAACAAACAAAAAAGCAAACAAAACAAACAAAACAAAACAAAAACACAACGAAAACAAAAGTGACAAAAGAAATTAAACAAAACAGCAACAAAAACAAAAGAGACAACAGGAAAACAACAACTTAAAAATATTTTCGCTCACTACTGTCTCCCGTTTCACATGAAATAATTCCAGTATAGAAAGGCAGATGAAATACACAAACACACACACACACACACACACACACACACACACACACCACACAGTGAGAAATGATGACACTCACACACTCTATAAGTGAAGCACAAACTCAAACTATATAACCAAATGAATATTTATAGCTGCACTCGGTCAAATGATAATAAACAATAAGGAAATTTCCAAAAAATGAATTGACAAAGTGTGCACAATTTCGTTCTACACAACGCCAAAGTTGATGATAAAATGGCTTAATCACTGTACAGTACGCGCAGTATTAATCCTCTGTTTCCCTTCCATAGACTGAGGAATGCGGAAACATAGCTACGAGGCAAGGGCGGACGTTTGATATCTGACATCTGGTGCCATGTTGGCCGACCAAACTAAAAGGCAAGAAAGGGGGATACTGAAACAGCCTGTAATATAAGTTTATACTTGACGAAATGCATTCTTTCTGGTAAATGTTCTGCAGTTTCGTGAAAAATCATAATAAATCTGAGAATGGAAAAGAGTTTTAATTAATACGTGTGTAACACGCCTGTAGTCTTCTCTTCATTAGTCTCAGATACCCTTGTGATGCTAGAGCAAGTTTAAAGTTTTGAAATTTGTTCAAGAGGGATTCATCGCATTCGGACAATTCCACATGGCTCCACCCAAATCTACCAGCAACTACGTGACAAATTCCCTGAACCTGCGCAAAACCCTATGCACTGGCAAGTTCTTGAACCGAGGAACGAAAAGGGGAAAGGGAGAGGGGGGGGGGGTAGGGCAGGAGACTTTTCAAACACTACGCTGACACCACCAAAACGATGGAAACATCAAGACGGGCAGTAAACAGGTCAGTTTTTAATGTCGAAGGCCCAGAATGAATTCAGGATATCGGATCTTTGGTCCAAGGCTCAATGAAAAAGAACCGGATCTATAAAGAGGGCATAGCTTGTGCAGTGCATAAATATTTATGCTCTCTCCGAGTACATAGCAAAGTCCGGGTACATAATACTAAGTACTCGGTGATCTATGAAGGGGACATAAAGGTGTAACTAACTGTGCAGTGCGCAAAGGCTTCGAAGCCTTTTTGCTTGCAGTAACTTCCCCTGTTGATATGGCGACAGAAAAGTGACATCGTTCTGCTAAGTAATCGGGAAAGTTGATCATAATCCTTCTGCAAGAAGTGCTGATGTCGTCTCTGTCATCTACAGTGACGTCAAAAAACAAAAAAGCATTCTGCAGATTAATGCTGAGGAGTACGCAACCTTCCTGGTCGCTAAAAGAACGAGATACAGAGGTGCGAAAAACAGCGATGCCTAAGACAGTAAGCAACAGATTTCAAGAAGCCCAAGACTGGAAGAGGGCCGCCAGATTCGAATGCATGGTATCACGATGCCATCTTGAAACGCATTGGAGCTGAGTCTGCTGTTTTGAAAGGTGTTAGAACTTAATACTAGGGACATTTTTTTCTTTTTACAACCAGAAACAAAGAAGAACACAAGCTGTGAAAATCATTCATGCCATTATCATTGGTGCAGATTCTGCTATCTTTAATGTTATATATGTACATGGTGTGTGGATGTGTGGGTATTGGAGGTGACTTGCCCGATCACTTTTTGTTTAGTATTTTCATTTTTTTGTTTTTTTGTTTGTTTGTTTTTTCTTTTTTTTCCCTTTTATTCTCTCCTTTGAGTGAGTGTGTGTGCACTTCTGAGATATTCTGCCTCCCCCTTACCCGATACAATTTTTTTAACTGAGACCGATATGTGATAAACAATGTGAATTGTAGGATGATGCTTTAGAAAAAAATATTCAAAAATATATAGGTCATGCGGAAAGTAACTCTTTGTGTTTGTGTTCTCTTGAAATTGTTAACACAGATATGGTAGTATTATCATTGTGGTACTGTCTGTGTTTTGTTTTGAAAACAGTAAATACTATAATTACAAGTCAGTGTTCAAACCACCATGCCTGCCTGTATAACAGTATTTTGTATAAGGGCCTATAGAGCAAGGTGTGTGTGTGCGTGCATGTGTGTGTATGTGTGTGTGTGTATGTGTGTGCTTGAGTGAGCATGTGTGTGTATCACTGTATATGTACAGCTGAGGAGGGGATAGGGGAGAAATTGAGTGGGAAAGAGACTGAAATACTTTAAGAAACTTTTAAAAATCTTTGTTTGTATGTAAATTGTGAGGTATGATATGCGAATAGTTTATAATTTGTGAGGTAATTTTGATTGTCAAGGTGTTAATGCTGTAATACTGAAGTTATAATGTTTTTCCTGTATATGGATTAGAATTTTTCTGTTTTTATCTTCATTCAAAATTTTGATTATAATTTTATGTACAACTATTGCATGCATAAACAACACGCATGCAAACATAGCACACGCACACACACTCACACACATTCTTACAAACACACACTCGCACAGCAACGCACACACACACGTACACACACACACACACATGTACGCAAGCACACACACGCAGCAATATATAAACACAGTATGCCTCTTTATTCATATGAAAAATCTGTTAATCTTTCTTCATTACATAAGTCAGTATTTAAATTTTAATATTCTGTGGTTTCTTATGTGTCTTCTTACTTGTATAGCTTTAATATTTGTTATCTTATTGTGTATGTAATTGTGAACATTTTTTAATCACCTTTTGCCTTTCTTGTGAAATGTAAAGCGCTGGTGAGCATGTTTTTATATGGAATATGCGCTATACAAATAAACATTATTATTATTAAAGGTAGTCTCGCACAGAGTTCATGTCTTATTCTCTTTTTTGTAGCACTTGCTCAAGCCAAACAAAAATAACTTATTACAAAGAACTCAGGCCATCTTTATTTTGTCATGAATGTCACATCACAAACATTTCAGTAACAGGTGAGTATGAGTTTGAAAAGCAAAAAGCAAAACAAAACAAACATTAAAATCCATGCTTTTCACAGTGATTTTAGTGCAGGCATGGACCTGTCTCTACCTACTAAAAATACACACAAAAACAGTTATCAATTGTTCTTTTACACACACACACACACACACACACACACACACACACACACACACACACACACACACACACACACACACACACAATTATTCTGTTTACAAGTTCCAGGGACATCAGTTTCCACTTCTTAATCCCATTGCTTGAAATATCTAGGTCTATTTATCACTGTGTTCTTGAACAGTAATAGCTGTATTGTTCCTGTTGTCTTCCCCCTCACCCCAACCCCAACCCCTATTAAATATGAGTTTGTGTTTCAGATGGAAAAAAATATAACAAAATGTTCATGGAGTAAACACAAGATAAAAGTGCTTCAGCATGTGTTGTGTTGTGTTGTGTGTGTGTATGTGTGTGTGTGTGTGTGTGTGTGTGTGTGTGTGTGTGTGTGTGTGTGTGTGTGTATGTGTGTGTGTGTGTGTGTGTGTGTGTGTGTGTGTGTGTGTGTGTGTGTGTGTGTGTTTTGTTTGTTTGTTTGTTTGTTAGGATATGTATTTATTATTTTTTCATTTAATTTTCAGATTTCATTTACTGTTGTTTAATTTATTTTCTTATTTTACCACATTTTCTTGTTTCTTTAATGTTTTTGTATTTCATCAGGTATGTTTTGCAGATGACATACTGGAGCTGCAACGACACATAAGCATTAAGAGGTCACCATATGGTTCCAGAGCATATTCCCAAACACAAGCATACACACCAGTGATGACAGCCTTCCAACTATTTAAAAGAGAGAAAGAAAGAGAGAGAGAGAGAGAGAAGAGAGAGAGAGAGAGAGAGAGAGAGAGAGAGAGAGACAGAGAGAGAGAGAGAGATGCAGTTGACTGTTTGCATTTTCTGTTCTTTTTATTAGAGGAAGAAAAAGGATGACATGGGCAAGAAAGAAGCGATTCACAGTGTTTGTATTAATGAAGTAAAAATGTAATATTTGTGAACTTGCTACTTGTCAGCTGTAGTACTCTGTATCTTGATCATATCTGAAATAAAAGTTTGTTACGGTATATACAACAATAGTGCCAATATATGTTTGTGTACTCTATATATTGATCATACTTGAAATAAAAGTTTGTTATGGTATATACATCAATATATGTTTGTGTACTCTATATATGCTCGTACTTGAAATAAAAGTTTGTTACAGTATGTACAACAACATATGTTTGTGTACTCTATATCTTGCTCATACTTGAAATAAAAGTTTTTTTTATGATATATACATGAATAGTCTCAATTTATTTTTGTACAGATGTAACTGTGTGGACAAGCATGAAGAACCAATTACAGTACATTGCTGTTACAAAGTACATTCCATGCATTGATGAAAACAAATGACAAACACACCATGTATGTAAATAATAATAGGTGCATTGCCTGTTTTTGGCAATGTTTATAGTTGGATGGCTTTGAAAATTATAGTCTGTGGTCCTTTTGGAGGTGCAAAGTTTATTATTGTGTAACCTATTTGTGTAAAGTTACAGCCAGTTAAGGTCATTATACACAAGTCATCCTATTTTTAGTGAGATTTGGAATTTACAACAGCACCAAAGTTCACTCTTGAAATTCAATCTCGCACGAACTGTTCACTGACATCTGCATTTCCATTAGCTGCCACAGCTTCTTTAGCATCATCTTCCATACCATGGCCAGTCTGGGACAGGCACTCTGTTGTGGATAGCAATGGCATGTAGCATGATGCAGGCCTTGATAATCTGGCAAACTGTTGTTTCTGGAGAGTATCTGAAAATACAAGAAACATGCACACAGTAATTAATCTTGAGGAAAAAAAGAACAAGGAAAAGCAAACAGAGGGAAATAGAATGACAAGAAATACAAGAATTCAAGTTCCCTTAGCTTTCTTTTATACTTTTCTTTTTTTCTTTTTGTTTTGTTCCTCCTCTGAGTCATCATCCATACTTTGTTTCATGTGAGAAATTTGTTCAAATGTTTTCACTAGCTCTTGTTGAGAACATTTAGACCGACATGGTGGCACAATTGTATGTCTGTCACACACGCACACGCACACACACACACACACACACACACACACACAGAGAGAGAGAGAGAGAGAGAGAGAGAGAGAGAGAGAGAGAGAGAGAGAGGATTGTAACACATAAATTAATTTATTTATTTAATTATTCATCAATTTGTTGGAGTTAACTCTTTCACATCTCAGTCTATCCATCAGTTTCATACTGGTAGCAGGTGGATAGACTGAAGGTGATAAAGGGTTACGAAGGTAATCAGTTAGAGGCACACCATTAAACAGACAACCACACACACATACATAAACATGTGCACAGTCTCAGTCTCAAACACACAAAGTATATATATATGTATGTACTAACACATGCACACATACAGCTTTACTGTCATACCACTGGACTTTCTGTTGTCACGAGAATACAAATCAAATTAAATCATGTGGCTTTAATCCCTGTGGACAACGAAGGGCCACATGTGGGCTTATGCAAATGCAAGAATAACAAACAAACAAAAAAGCATTACACTCTGGCACAAACAATTGAAACATCCATTCATTTTATCTCTCTCTCTCTCTCCCTCTCTCTCCCTCTCTCTCTCACACACACACACACACACACACACACACACACACACACACACACACAAAGAGAGAGAGAGAGAGAGAGAGAGAGAGAGAGAGAGAGAGAGAGAGAGAGAAACTAATACACACAATCACAAACCATGTTTCTGCTTTTTGACGTCATGTAAGAATGATGTAAATTTATGTTTTACGTATTTAGAACCGAACTCAGTCAGCTTTAAAAAAGTAGCTGAACCAATGTGCTTCTCGCTTACATTGGCTGTTTTGGGGGCCTTTAGATCCGTACTCGACTGTGTGGTCCCAGTCTTCCCAATGAGCCCATATAGCACGCCCAACCCCGGGCAGGAGCCGATTGGAGCCGAAAAAAACCCACTGATTTTTGAAAGGACTGATGGGGATTCAAACCCACAACCTTCCAGTTGGTAGTCCGTTGTACTAACCACTACACCACGGCGACTGGTTGAGGTAAGCAATATGACTGTGACGTCCATTTCTTCTCCATAAATGTTTTATGAACCATGAAGGTCAGGTACCCATTTACAGATGCCTGGGCTGCAAAGCGAAAACAAAGATTGTTTTTGATGCCTCTTTCCATCTTTCTCTCTGACTCTCTCTCTCTCTGTCTGCCCCCCCCCCCATCTCTCTCTCTCTCTCCCTCTGCCTTTCTCAGTGTCTTTGTCTGTATGTATGTATGTCTTTCTCTCTGTTTCTCTCTCCCTTCTCTCTCTCTCTGTTTCTGTCTTTCTCTCTCTGCTTCTCTCTTTCTCTCTCACTGTCTCGTTCCTTTTCTATTTCTGTTTGTTCCCTCTCTCTCTCTCTCACTCTTATCCTTCTTCTTCTTCTTCTACTACTTGCGCTCTCCCTCTCTCTCCTGTTCTCTCACTCCCCCTTCTCTCTCTCGCTCTCTTCCTCTCCCTCCGTCTCTCTCTCTCTGTTCCTCATTCCTCTTCCCTCCCTCCATCTCCTCACTGATCAGCGTAATTTCAGTCGGGTGTTGGCTTCCGGCATTGCCTTGTCTGCATATCTTCTTGGCTGTGTGTATGTTTTGCCGTTCGTCTCTCTTCTCCATGATGCTGAACATTTCTGATCTAGCTGTATAATATAACAACAGTAATGATGATAATAATCTGTGCCTACATTTGGTAAAGATCCACCGAGAAACAACCGATAGAATCTTGTTAACACATTCTTCTTACACAGTCACAGTCACTCACACAGATACATACAAACACACACAGACAGACAGGCAGACACACACTCACACCACACACACACACACATATATATATATATATATATATATATAGATAGATATTGATAGCCTTATAGATAGATAGATATAGATAGATAGATGTAGATATACACATATCAGTGTGTGCATGTATGGATAGATAAATATATATATATGTATATTATATATACATATAGATAGATAAATAGATGATTGATAGACAAATAGATATATAGATAGATGTACAGATAGATAGATACATACAGATAGATAGGTAGATAGATACAAGATAGATAGATAGATAGATAGATAGATAGATAGATAGGTAGATAGAGAGATAGAGAGATAGAGATAGAGATAAACACACACCACTTACTATCACACACACCACACAAGCACACACATACACGCCCCACTGGTCAACCTGAAACAATGTGAAAAAAAGGGAGGAGGGAGGTAAAAAGTGCAGAGGAGACAACAGCACCCTCCTCACCCCCCCGCTATGACCTCGTGACACTAACGACCGATATATCACGCCATTAGACTGGACTTCAAAGGGTTAAAAGATCGCAGTTTTCGAAGCCCACGAACGTTAAATTTTATTGTTGTTGTTGTTTTTGTCTCTATCGGGTCAGCAAAGTCGCCTGATCAGTCAGTCAGTCAGTCAGTCAGTCAGCCATTCAGTCAGTCAGTCAGTCAGTCAGTCTACAGTATCACTCCGTGGAATGTTGGCTGCATGCACTGCTGTCCGGATCTTTGTCTTCCACAATCTGCCTTTTACTCAACCAAAAACAGAAAAACACGAAAAAAAAAAGAATAAGAATGCGTACTTAATACAACCAGAAAAGACAGGCGCAAAATTTCGGCCAACTGGCCTTTGTCAAGCGTAAGATCACAAACAAGTTAACAAACAAACACCAGATACAAAAATTAGGACAAAAAGACTGAAACTTCCCTGCTGCTCTGTCCATGGAAACAGGAACCAGAAGAAAAGAAAACAACACGAAAAAAGAATAAGAATGCGTATTTGATACAACCTCACACACAACACACACACACACACATACGCACACACACACACACACACACACGCACGCACGCACGCACGCACGACGCACACACACACACACACACACACACAAATATATGAGGGAGCAGACTGGTGAATAGATTTGTAACGTAAGGTATCCAGCTTACATTCAGTTCTGTTCAAAGCAGGCAACAAATTACTGACGAAAGTTGAAGGTTTGAACCTAAACCATTCAGAATATTAGGTATTATTGCTATGTTTTTTCGTCTCCGGCTGGCTCATATCCAGAGTTGAGCCTGCTATGGACTTGTTGGGAAGACTGGGACCACACAATCAAGTCTCATCCATTTTATGGATGCGTCATCGAAGGTGTTGCTCAACTTTCCTGACATGGTCTGTGTCTGTTTCTCTCGGGCCTGGTTGATTCAGACGAGGACACTGGATGTGATTGTGTGTGTGTGTGTGTGTGTGTGTGTGTGTGTGTGTGGTGTGTGTGTGTGCGTGTGTGTGTGCGTGTGTGTGTGTGTGCGTGTGTGTGTGTGCTGTGTGCGCGTGTTTGTGTTTGTGTGTGTGTGTGTTTGTGTGTGGTGTGTGTTGTGGTGTGTTGTGGTGTGAGTATGTGTGCGTGTGTGTTATTCGTGTGTGTGTGGTGTGTGGTGTGTGTGTAGTGTGTCGTGTGTTTGTGTGTGTTGGTGTGTGTGCGTGCGTGCGTGCGCGCGCGCGCGCGTGTGTGTGTGTGTGTGTGTGTGTGCACGTGTTGGAGTGAGAAATACACGTTGATAACTCGGGTCAAGCAAGGATCACACGGCCAGCAAGTTGAGTGTATCCTAGCTCAGCATCTCCTCTGTGTGTGTGTGTGTGTGTGTGTGTGTGTGTGTGTGTGTGTGTGTGTGTGCGTGCGGGGTGCGTGTGTGCGTGTGTGTTTGTGTGTGCTAGTGTGTGTGTGTGTGTGTTGTGTGCGTGCTCACGCGCGTGTTTGTGTATGTTAGATAGATTCAGGCTGACAGCAGGAGTCAAGGGTCACACGCCTAACAGGTTGAGTGTACATGTATCCTAGCTCAGCATCCTCTCTATACGTGTGCAATTGCATTGTCTGTTTATTCTATTCCTGTAAAGTGCAACGACCATAGTTTTTACACGGACTATTTGCGCTGTATAAATGACATTATTTTATTATAAAGTTATACAGCAAGCAAAGCCAGAACAAGAATGAGGCAGCCGAGATGTGGTTTCTAAGAAGAATGTTGAGAGGTCCATGGGCAGCAAAGAAAACAAACGAGACAGTCTTGATGGATGCAGACACATAAGGAAGATGAGGAAAAGCCAAGCAACATGCATAGGCCATTTTATGAGGAAAGGGGAATTGGAGCACCTGGTCACAACAGGAAAGATGGAGGGAAAGCGAGCACCAGGTAGACCCAGGGAAAAATATTCGACGGACTTGCAGAGTGGTTGAAGACAGAGAGGGTGAAGGATGTGCTTGCAGTAA
>JAPXFY010000014.1:69946451-69951451 GCA_030674185.1 Monoplex corrugatus
AATTTTTGTAAAGCTTTATAGAATACATACAGGTGAATGAACCAGCAAGGCAGAACATGATAGAAATTACAGAAAACAATAGAACACAGCAGAAACAGAGAAAGTGACAGAAAAGAGGAAGTTTCTAGCATCGATTTTCCAGAAGGCGGGGGATACTATTTAATCTAAAAGAGCCAATGGCATTCTCGTGGAGGAGGCGGCGACTGACCGTGGAACATCTGCATCAAGGAAATTGTAAACAAGTAGTATCAGAAGCAGAATGAAAAGATCAGGCAGGGATGTACATTTGAATGTGGTCACAAAGATAAATATGTGCAGTACCATTGATACACTTATAGCATAATGTGTTGATTTTGTATGAAATTCTTTGAGAAACGGGCAACCAGTGGAGAAAATGAAGCGATGGGGTGACATGATCATGCCTCAGTTTACGAGGGCAAGACGGGCCACAGAACCCTCAATACGCTGGATGCATGCGATAGAAGATGGAGACAAGCCAGAGAGCAGAGGGTTACAATGCTCGATACGAGACAAGATAAGAGAAGTCGCGAGTTGCGATACTGCTGAAGTTGAAAGATAACGATGAACAGAATTGAAATATCTCAGTAAACAGTAAAACAATTGACAGATTTAGGAGATGAATTTCTCCATGGTGAGTTCAGGATCAATAACGACGCCAAGATTTTTGACAATCAGAAAATACAATAGTGTTGTCCCTTGGTTGGAAGGAACAAACTTTTACAGTGGAAAACTTGTGCTTTGCGCCATTGAGCATTACTATAGTCTTATCTCCATTCAGCTGTAGTTTATTCTCTATCATCCAATTCTGGATCTCAACATAACAGTCAGATGTTTCAGAAAGAAGAGTTCAAAGATTTCGGGAGATACACATACACACAAAGCCAGAACAAAATTGAGGCAACTGAAATGTAGTTCCTAAAAAGAATGTCGAGAGGTGCATGGACAGCAAAGAAAACAAACGAGACAGCCTTGAAGGAGGCAGACATAAACAGATCATTAATAAAGAAGATTAGGAAAAGACAAGCACCATTTATAGCACATTTTATGAGGAAAGAGAAATTAGAGCACCTAGTCACAACAGGAAAGCTGGAAGAAAAGAGAGCACCAGGTAGGCTCAGGGAGAAAATATTGGATGGACTTGCAGGGTGGCTGAGGACAAAGTGGGAGATGTACTGGTGCGACAAGGGATAGATTCGTATGGAGGGCCATGATCGCCAACGCGATGCGGCAGGGCACATGATGATGATGACGTGTACATGCCCCCCCCCCCCCAACACACACACATACACGCGCGTGTTGTGTATGTTTTGTGTTGTGTGTTGTATTGTTGTGTTGTGTCGTGTCGTGTCGTGTCGTGTCGTGTCGTGTCGTGTTGTGTTGTGCAGCAACCGCGGTAACCGACTACAGTCCGTATTTTACCGATTCAAAACACTGAATACCGACTGTAATTTAACCTGTCCTTACACAAAACCGAGTGGGGGTGTGTGGGTGCGTGCGTGTGTGTGGGGGGTGCGGGGGGGGGGGTGCGTGCGTGCGTGTGTTTGTGTGCACTCATGCGTGCGGCGGATCAAAAGGCACTTGCTGCGTGACAAAAACCATAGCCTGGGACTGCTGCGCTGTTATAGGAAGGGCAATTAAAATTGGTAGAACAAGCCTACTGATTTTTTTTTGTCTGTACCGGTTGCATATTTGACATGTTATAATTACCGTAGCTAGTACCGGCTGGGGAAAAAATCTAGCGCGATCGCTGGTTGTGGTATATATATATATATATATATATATATATATATATATATATATATATATATATATATATATATATATATATATATATATGTGTGTGTGTGTGTGTGTGTGTGTGTGTGTGTGTGTGTGTTTATACGAGTGTGTTTTCGTACGTGTATGCGTGTGTATATGTGTTTGTGTATGTGTGTGTGAGCAAAGGTGTGGGCGTGCGTGCGTGCGTACGTGTGTGTGTGGTGTGTGTGTCACAAACCGCCAGCTTAATACGGTCTAGGGATTGCTAGTGGCTGGACACACTGTATAACTTCACATTTAGGTTTTGCTTACAGGGTTGGAATCATTCACACACACTAAAACCAACACCATACTACCATTACACAACCAAACCACCTTCCATTCATCCCATACACCATCAACCAAACCTACCAAAACAAATCCATCAACCCACCCTATAACTGAACTGTACGAAAAAGACCAGTCTATATGTTCAAATCCCAACATTTATTTCTAATCAACAGAACCCCCCCCAAAAAATAAGGCAAAAGAACAAACATTTTCCTTTCACCCACTCTTCCACACACACACACAAAGTCTACTTAAATTCAAAGGATGGTTTCCCTACAACACACACACATTCAACATGGCCCTACAAATCATCATTGCCAGCTTCAATGACGTAATGGCCCTATAATGTCAGTCAGCTTCACTTAGCTCTGTTGCTGCCCGAAAACCCCGGTGATCGCCACCGTTACACTGCCTCCCCTGGCGCTCCTCCGGTCATACGCCTCAGCTCTCGTCCATTGAAGACTGGTACTGGATACTGGGGAATACTGGACACCACTGGTCCGCTTCTGGAGTATACTGGATACTACTGGATCTGGATACTGCTGGATATTGCTGGATCTGGACACTACTGGATACTGCTGGATCTGGGAAAGAGCATTCTAGTTACTCTCCCCTGTCACTCAACACTCCCCCATACCTTGTCTGAATCACCCGTTGGTGGCTCAGACAAAGTCATTGGAAAGGGAACTCCCAGTTCCCCCCATCAACATCATTACACTAAACAATATTTAACAACACAAAATAATTTATTAACTCTTATAACAAGCTTACATAAACAAAAGTATTCCCTCTATGTGTGCATTAACCACCCAAGCTCAACTCAGCCTACACCACACCTATAAGGGAAAAAAGAAATTAAACCTTAATATTTATAACACTCAACCAAAACATCCACACACCAACATCAATAATAACAACAACAAAAGATCTAAATTTCCTTACCAATCTCTCCTGTGGATTAACACAGACCCCTTACTCCAGGGAATAATTGTCCACGACACAATTACATCCACCACCACCAAAAGAAAAATATAGTTCCTTCAGCAGCACTTGCCCAGGCTAGTTCACTCCCAACCACACCTGTTGAACGAATCCGTTCCTTGGCAGAACCCTGCCCCTAGCTGAATCTACATTTAGCACACAGTACTAAATGTACTAAACAGTTAAACCAAATGCGGCCTATCCCCACACTGGCTGTGGCGAGACTCCCGCCACCGGGACAATTCCCCAAAAACAATTTCTTTGGCTAGTCCAAAGCGCTAGATCAAGAGGGGAAAATCTTAACTTTCTGCATAAGAACGATCGACCTCAACCGTCGTTCTATACCTATGCAAATGAGGTAGATGGACTGCTCCATCTGAAGATTTCTAAGGAGAATCATTATATCAATTCTCCCATTCAACTGGACGAATTCATGGAAACTTTGGCGTCTTTTTCATCCAATAAATCTTCTGTTGGTTTAGATGGTATTTCTTATCAGATGCTAATTCATTTGCCTCTTAAGTGGAAGGATTTATTACACTCATTTTTCCAAAAATGTTGGTTGAATGGAGCTCTTCCAAAACTCTGGAAGAAGTCCGTGATAATTCCCATCATTAAGGAAGGCAAATCAAGGTCACTCATTGACAGTTACAGACCAATAGCTTTAACTTCTCATGTTGCGAAACTGATGGAAAAGATTATTCAGAAGCGTTTGTTCCATTATTGTGAGCGAAATGGTATTATTCCACCTCAACAGGCAGGATTTAGGAAAGGGCGATGTACAACAGATCATTTAGTGAAACTTACAAGTCAAATCAAAAAACAATTTTCTCGTTGAAAAAGCACTTTGGCTACGTTTTTTGACGTGAAGAAGGCTTACGACACTGTGTGGCATTCAAGACTGCTTTACAAATTGAAGAGCATTGGTGTAACAGGTAAAATGTATTATTACATTAAAGACTTTTTATCCTGTAGATCAATGTGTGTAAGATTAGGGACTGTATACTCTTCATTTAAAGACATAGACATGGGGATCCCTCAGGGGTCAATCATAGCCCCCATCCTGTTCAGTATACTTCTTTATGATTTACCACAACATTTGTCGAAGAACACTAATGTTGTACAGTATGCAGATGATATTGCCATATGGATGAATACCACTCTTCGAAAAAATACAAACTAAAAGAACAATCACCCATGTACAAAAGCTCTACCAATATGATCTTGATAACCTGAGTAATTACATGAAAGACAACGGTCTGGATTTATCGAGTGAAAAGACTTATCTTATGCTTTTTAACAATGGTGAAAACCCTAAAACTCTCCCTACGTTATCGCTGGACAATAATTCACTTGCTTATAAGCCCACCGTTAAATTTCTAGGAGTGTACATAACACGAAAGTTGAATTGGAGACATCATATCGAATATTTAATTACAAAAGACTTAACTTCTTAAAAATAGTCAACAGACAATCCTGGAGCCAAGACACTCAAACTATGTTACACTTTGCGATTTCTTTGGTTCGATCGAAACTGCTCTATGGACAAGAGGTATATTTTATTGCCTCGAATACACTCTTAAAAAAATTACAGAGTGTAGACAGCAAAGCTATTAAATTGGCTCTTGGTGTGCCCATTCATACAAACACAATGAAGTCTTATAAAGAAAGTAACATATTACCGCTTACAGATCAACGTGAATTAGCGGTGACAAAGTATGTTATTAGAGCTCTGGCCGTAAAGAACTCAGTTAAGGATGAATTACTATACACCTCGGAAACTGACTATCCTCAGAAAGCTCGAAAGGTGCATTCTCTTCAACCTATACGAAATTTGCAGAAGTCCTCCTGAGCGAAAACAATATTGATATAAATAACATTCCAGTAATGCCTCTTATTCCATCCATACC
>JAPXFY010000014.1:69961451-69976451 GCA_030674185.1 Monoplex corrugatus
CCGACAGATATGCTCACATTCTTTTCTTTCTGTGTATATATCTAGGAAATCCAAATGAAGCTACTGATTCTCCTGTGCGTTTGCGCGGCACTGACTTCCGCTTCTGCCGGAAGTGTGCGCAAGCCACGTTTCATTGGAGCCTTGGCCGACTTTTTCACCAATGCGGCACAGACTGTGAAGGACGGAGTGGTGGACGCAGCAAACGCTGTCGCCGATGCGGCGCAAACCGCTGTACATGCGATAGCTGACGCCGCGGGAACTGCCGTGAATGCGTAAGAGTTCAAATCTTTATCCGCTGTATGTGTGTGTGTGTGTGTGTGTGTGTGTGTGTGTGTGTGTGTGTGTGTGTGTGTGTGTGTGTGTGTGTGTGCGCGCGCGCGCGTTTGTTTGTTTGTTTGTTTGTTTGTGTGTTTATCACTCAGTGTGTGTGTGCATGTGCATATGTGTGTGTGTGTGTGTGTGTGTGTGTGTGTGTGTGTGTGTGTGTGTGTGTGTGTGTGTGTGTGATTGTGTGTATGTATGTATTGTGCCTACTACTACTACTAGTACTACTAACACAACAACTATTACTACTATTACTACTACTACAACTACTACAACAACTATTACTACTACTAATGATGATGATGATAATGATGATGATAACAACAATGATGATAATAATAATAACAGTGATGATGATGATGATGATGATATAATGATAATAACAATAGTAATAATAATAATATCACTACTACTGCTACTACTACTATTATTGATGCTGCTACTGCTAATGATAATAACAACAACAATAATAATAATGGCATCACTATTATCACAAGTAGTAGTAGAAGTAGTATGCACATCATTATAATGTTATTATTATCATAGTTATTGTCATCATTATATGTTTTATTATCATTGTTGTCATAATTATCATCATCATCATTATTGTTATTGTTATCATCATTATTATCATTTTCACAGTTTTTATGAACATTGTAATGTTGTCAAGGAAGAATAACTCGTCCTCATGTCTCTTGTTTTGATTTCAGGATTGGTAACGCTGCGCATTCAGCCTGGGGCAGTGTGAGTTTTGTGTCTCTCTTGACTCTGAGCTGGTAGTTTAACCCTTTGACTCCTGCATCCTATCCACCAACTGCAAAAACTTGACCCTTTGTCTCCCTTACCCTATCCACCAGTATCCTGCAGGAAGCTGGTAGATAGGGTGAGGGAATCAAAGGGTTAAGTTTTTGCTTTGCTACCATCGTTGGGAATGCAGAATGCTGGTGGACAAGGTGCAGGAGTCAAAGGGTTAAAATTGTTGTGGTACCCAGCAAATTAAATGAACAAATCTTAAATGTGAGGACTTTCAGATTCGAATTATAGATTGTACATGTACAAAGATTTTATTTTTCCACCCCACTTTTCAACACTCTGAGTGGTAGTCTTAATGCCTGCCTTACGAATGAGAAAATGATGATGATGATGGTGATGGTGACGACTATGATGATGATGATGATAGTGGTGGTGGTGATGGTGGTAGTGGTGGTGGTGGTGCTGCTGCTGATGGTGGTGGTGGTGGTGGTGGTGATGATGATGATGATGATGACGACGACGACGATGATGATGATGATAATGATGAAGATGATGAACGGCAACAAAAAAACCATCAACAACAACGACAATAATGATAATAATATCAATAATAATGATAGTAATAATAACAACAATAATGACGATGATGATGATGATAATAATAATAATAATGATAGTAACAAAGTAATAATAATAATAGTAATAATAATGATAATAACAATAATAATAATAACAATACTACTACTACTACTACTACTACTACTACTACTACTAATAATAATAATAATGATAATAATACATATGCCTAGAACTATCTGAGAATTGTTTTTACTTCAGATCACAGACTTCACGTCCAAAGCCACAGCCATCCTGGGACCTATTCTTGACCAGGTGGCAGGAAGTATGTCCTGTTATCATACTCTGTTCTTTGTCTTTTGCATTCTTGGGTCTCGTATTCTATGTCACTGTTATAGTGTGTGTGTGCATGTGTGTGTGTGTGTGTTGTGTGTGTGTGTGTGTGTGTGTGTGTGTGTGTGTGTGTGTGTGTGTGTGTGTGTGTGTGTGTGTGTGTGTGTGTGTGTGTGTGTGATCTCGCTGTTACTGAATATATAATATACAAAACAAAACAAACAAACAAAACCGAGAAAGAGAAAAAGAGAGACTGTGAGAGAGAGAGAGAGAGAGAGAGAGAGAGAGAGAGAGGAGAGAGAGAGAGAATCCCCCTCCTCCCATTTTTCTCTCTCATTCTCAGGTCTTTTACTCTGTACCACTATTATTCTGTTGTGCTCTTTCTCTCTGTCTGTCTCTCTCTCTCTCTCTCTCTCTCTCTCTCTCTCTTCTCTGTGTCTCTGTTTGTCTGTTTCTCTGTCTCTGTCTGTCCCTGTCTCTGTCTGTCTGTCTCTCTTTTTTTCTCTCTCTCTCTCATTCTCTCTCATTCTTTCTGGCTTTTCTCTTTTTTTCTATTTTCTTCTCCATCTGTCGCTTTTACCTGCTTTTTCAATGTTATGGAGGTGGGGGGTGGGGGTCGTGTTGACAGGGGAACATGTCTATGTGTCTTGACCAAAAAAAGCGTTAGCCCAGCTTTTTCTATGCTGTTTCTGGATAGCTCTTTACCAGTTTGAATCAAAGGTGTCGATCATTGAGGAGTCGCGAAAGCGAAAGTTAGGGAGTTATGGTGCAAAGGTCAAGGTCACACAGAAGACAACCGTGCGTAAAATCGGCGCTTTTGAAGAATGCCTATGAACCGCATTTTCTCTGAAACTTTTGACAATACTTACACGTCTGTTTTCATCGTTGTGACAGTCTTCCATTATCCTCGACGAAAGTCAAAGTTTTGTTTTATCTGAGATTTCTTCAAAGTCATTGCAACATTATCAAGATTATCTGTATCTTTCTGGTTATCCGAAGCTTCTTCAAAGCCATCATAACATTATCAAGATGACCTGTATCTTTCTTGTTATCTGGAGCTTCTTCAAAGTCAGCGTAACATAATCAAGATGGTCTTTATCTTTATGGTTATCTGAAACTTCTTCAAAGTCATCGTAACATAATCAAGATGGTCTTTATCTTTATGGTTATCTGAAACTTCTTCAAAGTCATCGTAACATAATCAAGATAATCTGTATCTTTCTGGTTATCTGAAACTTCTTCAAAGTCATGATAATCAAGATAATCTGTATCTTTGTGATTATCTGAAGCTTTTTCAAAGTCATGATAATCAAGATAATCTGTATCTTTGTGATTATCTGAAGCTTCTTCAAAGTCATGATAATCAAGATAATCTGTATCTTTCTGGTTATCTGAAGCTTCTTCAAAGTCATGATAATCAAGATAATCTGTATCTTTGTGATTATCTGAAGCTTCTTCAAAGTCATCGTAACATAATCAAGATGATCTGTATCTTTCTGGTTATCTGAAGCTTTTTCAAAGTCATGATAATCAAGATAATCTGTATCTTTGTGGTTATCTGAAGCTTCTTCAAAGTCATCGTAACATAATCAAGATAATCTGTACCTTTCTGGTTATCTGAAACTTCTTCAAAGTCATGATAATCAAGATAATCTGTATCTTTGTGGTTATCTGAAGCTTCTTCAAAGTCATCGTAACATAATCAAGATAATCTGTACCTTTCTGGTTATCTGAAGCTTTTTCATCGTAACATTATCAAGATCGTCTGTATCTTTCTTGTTATCTGAAGCTTCTTCAAAGTCATCGTAACATTGTCAAGAAGATCTGTATCTCTGTGGTTATCTGAAGCTTCTTCAAAGTCATCGTAACATTGTCAAGAAGATCTGTATCTCTGTGGTTATCTGAAGCTTCTTCAAAGTCATCATAATCAAGATAATCTGTATCTTATTGGTTATCTCAAGCTTTTTCAAAGTCATCGTAACATGATCAAGATGATCTGTATCTTTCTGGTTATCTGAAGCATCTTCAAAGTCATCGTAACTACTTAGTCAACCTAGTTTTTATATAAGGTACTACAGTGAGATGGCATCCAACAAAAACTGAGCAATTTTTTATTTCTTTCTAAACATTAAATAAACTCCTTTATCTCAAGTATCAAATCATTGTTTTCTTTGTGTTCGTACTGTTTTGGGCTTGTAATATAGATTTCGAATCTACATATGATAAAATACTACACAAGTTTACTGAGCATTCTATTATGTAATTCAGTGCCTTTGAGATGACAAGTAATTGTCAAGTGAAGATTTAAAGTCTCTTTTGTAAAGATTAAGCCTTTTCTGCTTTAAATTTTGGAATTTCAAAGCCAGCTCCTGTTTTACCATTATCTAAAAGACAGCCATCAGTTTCGAAATATGAGTTGTAAGCGAGATACGTCTGTAACTAGGTGGGTCAGAACGGGGTTTATTAGCTTCAGGAATGGTAACAACAGAAATTTTCCGATTGTCAGGTATGCAACCATTTCCCAGCATTTTAGTGTGACATTGTGTGTAAGTGTGCAATCCATTTTTTTCTGGCAAATTGTTTAACCCTTTGACTCCTGCACCCTTTCTACCAACTGCACAAACTTAACCCTTTGACTCCCTCACCCTATCCACCAGCTTCCTGCAGTAAGCTGGGGGATAGTGTGAAGGAGTCAAAGGGTTAAAGTTTTGCTTTGCTTCTATAGTTGACAATACAGGATGCTGGTGGACAGGGTGCGGGAGCCAAAGGGTTAAAAGAGTGAAAAGCCATCCACTCCTACTGCTGATTCTTTTGTTGTTCAACGAGAGAAGCGTATCTTTCAATACCTGTAACGCAATTTATATTAAGTCATGTATATGTGATCATCGAAGGGAAGATCTTTATATACCTCTAACGTCTTTCTTTAGACAGGTTGTGAGAATTAGCTGTGGAAATGTGTGTGCGCCTGCGTGTATGTACGTGCGTGGGTGAGTGCATGCGTGCATTTACGCGTGTGTGTCTGTCTGTGCGCGCGCGGGCGCGTGTGTGTGTGTATGTATGTGTATGTGTGTGTGTGTGTGTGTGTGTGTGTGTGTGTGTGTATGTGTGCGTGTGTGTATATGTGTGTGCGTGTATCTATGTGTGCGTGTGTGTGTATATATATGTGTGCATGTATGTGTGTGCGCGTGTCTATGTGAATGTGTGTATGTGTGTGTGTGTGCATGCGTGCGTGCTTGTGTGTGTGTGTGTGTGTGTGTGTGTGTGTGTGTGTGTGTGTGTGTGTGTGTGTGTGTGCATGCGTGAGTGCTTGTGTGTGTGTGCCTGTGTGTACCTGTGAGTATGCATTATAATGATATCTTTTACAGCGATTGGACCCATTGCAAAGAACATCCTGGATGCAGCTGTTCAACGTAAGTAGTCTCCCCTCTTCCCCGTCTTCCTTCTTCAGTAGTTCCCTCCCTTCCCTCTCCCTTTCCCTCCCCAACAGTTCCGTAGAGGACTGATTTAGCAGTCCATTGGGTCTTGTTAATATTCAACCATCTATCTATCTATCTATATATCTATCTATCTATCTATCTATATGTCTGTCTATCTATCTATCTATCTATCTAACTCTATCTGTCTATCTATCTAACTCTATCTATCTGTCTGTCTGTCTGTCTATCTATCAATCTTTCTATCTATCTATCTATCTATGTCTATATATCTGTATACATACATACATCATACATACATACATACATACATACATACATATATACATACATATATGTATACATACACACATACATACGCACACACACACATGTACATAAATATATGTTTACATACATACATACATATATATATATATATATATATACAGAGAGAGGGAAAAGAGAGAGATATCTAGAGAAAGAGATAGATCGCGAGAGAGAGAGAGAGAGAGAGAGAGAGAGAGAGAGGAGAGAGAGAGAGAGAGAGAGAGAGAGAGAGAGAGAGTATGAAAATCGTTGAAGAAGTCCAGAGGAACAACAAAAGCCAACCAACTGAGAATGGGCATTGAGCCTGTTTGAGTTGTTGATTTTTTTGGTCATAATTGATGTACCATGTGACATTGGGGCTGCTGTCACTAGGAATAGGAATGGTACTTCGCCACAGTGCAGCGCCGCCAGTTTTCTTTCCGTTTCAGAACTGATCGAACATGCCCCTGAGATCCTGTCCACTTTGGGTGAGATAGGAGTCCGGGAACTGGCCACTACCATTCTGTCCAGTGCCGCCGGCAAACGTGAAGTGGCTACTGATCTGTAAGGGTACATTAATTAGAACATTTTTTATTTCATTCATATGGGTTTGTTTTACGATAAACCTCAAATACGAACAAACATGTGATAACGCATGAGAATATACATGTGTAGCCGAAGGAAACAGGAAACGATAGTACTGTGTCTTGAACTGCTGGCATAAGACATTTATTAGCATTGATGGTGTCAGTTTAAACATTTGTACATTAATTCCCAAAATGAAAACAGATGATGATAATGGTATGGACGACTACGACGACGACAGTGATGATAACGACGGTGATGACGACGATGACGCTGATGACAACGACGGCTTTAAAAAAAATTAGTAATTTTTGTTTAAGAACTATTCACCGCACTCAGACAATTCGATGTGCGTTTCACCTAGGCCTGCCAGTGATAATCTGCACAAAAGCCTGTGTGCTGGTGAGATCTTGAAATGTAAATGGAAAGGAAGGCGGGGGGCAGAAAATCTATGAGACACTAAGCTGACGCCACCAGAAACATTGAAGCATTACCTTAGAATGAAAAACAAACAAACAAACAAACAAACGAACAAACAAACAAACAAACAAAACAAAAACAAAAAAGCCAATGTTTCATGTTCACAGCTAAGGATTGAATTCGAGACATCCAGATCTTGAATCCACAGATTTTATCAACAGGAAAAGCGAGCAAATCTTCTCAGACGGTTCCAAGTGAGATGAAGGCGTACATTTAGCACTTTTTGTTTGTCTGCTCAGGAGAAGAAAAATAGAAATGGTGGAGAAGAAGGAGAGAATGTGTCAACGACGACGATGATGGTAAGGTCAATGATGATGATGATGTATGATGATGATGATGATGAGATGATGATGATGATGGTGTTGGTGATGGTGATGGTGACGACAGTGAAATTTGTGATGATGATGATAACAATAGAGAGGTCAATTGAGATGAATAAGGATTTGTATTTATGCTTTGTTGACTATACCAAGGCTTTCGATCGGGTACGACATGATGAATTGATCAACCAACTGGAGAGACTCAATGTTGATGGAAAAGATCTACGAATAATCAGGAATATGTACTGGGAACAAACAGCTGCAATGAGAATAGAAAACAATATAAGCTCTTTTCAAAACATCAAAAGAGGAGTCAGACAGGGTTGTGTTTTGTCACCAGATCTGTTTTCACTATATAGCGAAAACATCATGAGAAACCTAGAAGAAGACCATGGATTAAAGGTTGGAGGGAAAATGATAAACAACATTCGGTACGCAGATGACACCGTGCTAATTGCAGACAATGAAAGGGACCTACAAAACCTTGTGAATATACTAGAAACAGAAAGCAAAGGTAAGGGGTTGGAACTAAACAGCAGGAAGACTGAAGTCATGGTGATCAGTAAAAAACATGAAATCCCCTCATGCAAAATAAAAACAAATGGCACAATCTTGACACAGGTTAATAAGTTCAAATACCTGGGAACGGCCATTTCATCAGATGGCAGAAGCACATCGGAAATAGCTGGCAGAATCGGCCAAGCCAAAACAGCATTCAAGAAGATGACAAGCATTCTTACCAACAAATGCCTATCAATTAACATCAGAAAGAGAGTCCTTGAATGTTATATAGAACCAATACTGTTGTACGGATGCGAGGCGTGGACACTCAGCAAGCAAAGCCAGAGCAGGATCGAGGCAGCCGAGATGTGGTTTCTCAGAAGAATGTTGAGAGTTCCATGGACAGCAAAGAAAACAAACGAGACAGTCTTGATGGAGGCAGACACAAATAGATCACTGATAAGGAAGATTGGGAAAAGACAAGCAACATTTATAGGCCATTTTATGAGGAAGGGGGATTTGGAGCACCTGGTCACAACGGGAAAGCTGGAGGGAAGGAGAGCACCAGGTAGACCCAGGTAGAGAATGCTGGACGGACTTGCAGAGTGGCTGGGGATGAAGAGGGTGGGGGAGATGCTGGGGGCAACGAGAGATAGAGATGGTTGGAAGTCCATGGTCGCCAACGCCATGCGGCAGGGCACCTGATGATGATGATGATGATGATAACAATGAACAATGTGTGTGACAGGGAACTCTTGAAGAACCTGTTTGAACACCTGGTGCAGGAAGGGGTCAACGCCACAGTCCAGGAGGTCCACAGGGTGGTTGCTGCCGTGGACAAGGTCTGTGATATATTCATTCATTCATTCATTCATTCATTCATTCATTCATTCATTCATTCATTTCATTCATTCATTCGTTCGTTCGTTCGTTCGTTCATTTGTCTATTTATTTGTTTATTTCTTCATTTGTTTATGGATCTATTTACTTATTTGTTTATCTATTAAGTTAGTACTTGCGTAACAATTTATAAGTTGTTTGTTCATTCTTTTATCTATGTAATATACATACATATATAATGTGTATATGTATATATATATGTATATATATTTGTATATATATGTATGTATATATATGTATATATACATACATATGTGTGTATGTGTGTGTGTGTGTATGTGTGTGTGTGTGTGTGTGTGTGTGTGTGTGTGTGTGTGTGTGTGTGTGTGTGTGTGTGTGTGTGTGTGTGTGTGTGTATGTGTGTGTAACTCGTCTATTACTCGTTTATTTCCTAATAAGTTTTTTGTTTATTGGTTGATTTATTCATCTATTTCAGTTAGTTTATTTACTTACCTATGTGCTTATTTATCATATCTGTCTATATGTCTATCTATTTGTCTATCTATGTATCTATGTGTGTATGTCTGTATGTATGTATCTATCTAGTTGCCTATCTGTCTATCTATCTGTCTATCTATCTATCTATCTATCTATCTATTTATCTCTATTTCTATAATTATACATCTCTCTATATATATCTCTATCTATCTACCTATCTATCTATCTATCTATCTATCTATCTATCTATCTATCTATGTGTCTCCCTATATACATAGCTGGTCCATTTATATAGCTCATCATTTCCCCCCCTTTTTTTTTCATTCATTGGTTCATTACATGTTATTAGATACCTTATGTAGGAGCCGGGTTTTATGCATATGGCCTTTTTTGTTTACACCACCAAGCAGAAATCCTCCGTTTTTTGGATCTAGGCGTCCATTCCCCAGCGGTGATGCCGGGAGCTCTTTCAGTACAAATAGTATCCCCACCTTCTGGAAATTCTGTGCTAGAAATTTCCTCTTTTCTGCCACTCTCTTTGTTTCTGTCTGGTTCTTTTGCTTTCTGTTATCTCTTCCTATCAATTTCTGCTTCGCCGGTCCATTCACCTGTGTGTGTTCTATAAAGCCGTTACGTAGTTTCTCTTAGGATTGATAACCGAGTCCCTGTATCGACTGCATGATTGGCTGTAAAAAAAATGTGCTGTGCATTAGCAATTTGAGGCGATCTATACCATTTTTTATGTATGCTGTAATGTCCTTAGTTATGTTCACATTTGTATTCAGGTTTGTTTCTTGAAATCCTTTGGTGATATATTGGATGGAATGGTCAACGCTAGACCACATCCTTAGATTATGTGCACACATTCATTGATATGTGTACTTCATTTCCTTTTCCAGCTTTTTTTTTTATTACAAATCACACGCTGCATACATTTTGATATGGTTACAGCCCCGATGTAGATCTGTGCAGTCGGCTGGGCTTTAAACGATAAGAATAATGATTATCATAAACATTATCTTCACAGCTCTTTGCAGTCGGCTGGGCTTTAAACGATAAGAATAATTATTTATCATAAACATTATCTTCATCATTGTTATTGTCATTGTCATAGTTATTGTCATCATCATCATCATCATTATTATAACTATTATTACCGACGTGAATATCATGTTGTCATTATTGTATTGTTGTTGGTTTGTTGTTGTTGTTGTTGTTTTGTTTTTGCTTTTTTTGGTTTTGTTTGTTTGTTTGTTTTGTTTGTTTTTTGTTGTTGTTGTTGTTCCCCCCCCTTTTTTTTGTTGTTGTTGTTGTTGCTTCTGTTGTTTTTTTATTTTATTTTTTTTTATTTCTTTCTTTATTTATTTATTCATTTTTTTGACAGTTTAACGCAAATCTGAAGAAAGAGCTGCAGAAATTGGAACAGGCTGTACACAGTGGGAATGACGTGCAGACTGCTGCTGCCATCTTCTTCCGGAATGCGCTCGCTGCTCTGCAACCTGTCATTGGTCAGTTTAGATTGTTTCCCTTTAGTATATATCAGATGTATTGTGTCCATTGGTAGGTTTCGTGTTTTTTTCTTCCCTTTCTATCGCCGCTCTGCAGCCTTGTCATTGGTCAGTTTGGATTGTTTCCCTTTAGTATTATTTATCAGATGTGTTGTGTCCATTGGCAGGTTTCGTTTTTTTCCCTTTCTACTCGTTTATTGGCTGTATTGTGTATTCTGATTGTTTTGCTTGTGGCTGGTCAGTTGTTGTTTTCTCTCTCTCTCCTTTAAGTTAGATGTAAGTATCTTTTGTATACTTTTTTTCTATTTTTTTTCCAGACAGCCACGCCTTTGATATGAACGTTAGCCGTTTCGATGTTGTTGTGCCAGAGGCCATCCACCACTTTGGAGAAGTAAGTGTTCGGTCACTCCCCACCCCACCCCCATCCCCACCTCGATGGAATGCTGGGGCTCATTCAGTATAAATGGTATCCCCCACCTTCTGGAAATTCTGTGCTAGAAATTTTCCTCCTTCTTGTTACTCTCTTTGTTTCTGCCTTCGTTCTTTTTGTTTTCTGTCATCTCTTCCTATCGTTTTCTGCCTTGCTGGTCCATTCATCTGTATGTGTTCGATAAAGTCTTGCGTACTTTGACTAGGTTGATAATTGGGTGCAGTTTTGGCTCTAAGGAAATGTGATGTGCAGAACTAGAAGTAACTTTAGGTTATTAGGTCCGTTTTTTTTTTCTTATATACGGCAGGGCATATGATGATGATGATGATGATGATGATGATGATGATGATTATGATGATGATGATGATGATAATGACGATGACGATATCTCTCTATCTATCTATCTATCTTTCTATCTATCTATCTATCTATCTATCTATCTATCTATCTATCTATCTATCTATCTATATATCTATCCATATATCTATGTACCTATGTATGTATGTAGATATTATGTATGTATGTATGTATGTATATGCATATCTTTGTTTATGTATATATATATATATATATATATATATATACATATATATATATATATATATCATCATCATCATCAATTGCTTTTTTTTCAGTGAAAGCAGTGCTTACCTGTATATACGTACAGCTTTGCTAATTGGCCTCAACACGTGCAACTTTGCTAATTGGCCTGAACAGGTGTAGCTTTGATAATCTGTCTCAACAGGTGCAGCTTTGCTAATTGGTCTCAACAGGTTCAGCTCTACTAATTGGCCTCAACAGGTGCAGTTACTTGGCCTCAACAGGTGCCGCTTTGATAATTGGCCTCAACAGGTGCAGCTTTGTTAGTTGGCCTCAACAGGTACAGTTTTGATGATTGGCCTCAACAGGTGCGGCTTTGTTAATTGGCCTCAACAGGTGCAGCTTTGATAATTGGTCTCAACAGGTGCAGCTTTGATAATTGGCCTCAACAGGTGCAGCTTTGATAATTGACCTCAACAGGTGCAGCCTTGTTAATTGGCCTCAATATGTGCAGCTTTGATAATTGGCCTCAACAGGTGCAGATTTGATAACTGGCCTCAACAAGTGCAGCTTTGTTAATTGACCACAATAGGTGCAACTTTGCTGATTGGCCTCAACAGGTGCAGCTATACTAATTTTCGTGCACATTAATAAACATGCATAAATGAATATATGCTAGCTCGTAGCAGTGCCTAAACACACACACATGTATGTATGGTTCCAAATTTGTACAAACATGAATGATTACGTGATGCCTCAAGATCAGCAACCGAAAACAGAAGAGCATATTGGTGGATATCTATTCTTGTTTATATCTCTATCTATGTATATATACATATATGTATGTACACACACACACACACACACACACACACACACACACACACACACACGCACGCACGCACGCACACACACACATATATTTATATATATAAGCTACGCACAAAAAGTTAAGGATCACTTGCACAAAAATTCATAACTTTCAAAATAAGAAAGCCAATGCGTTGAAGTTTGGCAAACATTTAATTCCATGCTTTAGTGATAACGATACACAATTGCCTTCAATTTCGAGCAATCGTTTGGTGTGTACATTTGATCAAAGTGGGTACGTATCGAAATTTGATTTCCCAAAGTCATTGAAATCACAAGACAGGGCATTCTGATGCTCCCAAAAGTTCAGTAATGCGTGTAACCGCCATGGCTGTTCTGGCACTCGACGCAGCGAGTCCTCATCGAGTTGACCAGGTTGGTGAAGATCCTCTGTGGAAGCGCCTGCCACTCAGCCTGCAGCATCTGGTAGAGGTGTTGGGCATCCCTGGGAGGGGGGTGGTTGCTCCTCACTTTGCGATCCAGCTCATCCCAGAGGTTCTCAATCGGGTTGAGATCGGGACTGCATGCTGGCCACTCCATTCTGTTGACTCCAGACTGCTGCAGGAAGTCGTTGACCACCCTTGCCCTGTGGGGGCGAGCGTTGTCATCCTGATAGACAGCCGTCAGTCCCATCTGCTGCAGTGTAGGCATAGCCAGCGGTCGAAGGATCTCATCCCGGTATTGGAGGCCAGTCAGGTTACCCTGTACATGATACAAGGGTGTTCTGTGGTGAAGGCTGAAGGCCCCCCAGACCATTACAGAACCTCCACCAAAGGCCACCTTTTCTTGGACAGTGGTGTAAATAAAGCGTTGCCCTGGGCGCCTCCAGACCCTCAGTCGGCCGTCGTGGTTCATGGTGAAGCGTGATTCATCAATGAACAGGACCTGGGACCATTGCTGACGTGTCCATCTCACGTGACGTCTGCAGAAGGCGCGGCGTGCTGCCCTATGGGCTGGAGTTAAGCGTGGCCATACAGCTGGGCGACGAGAACGGAGGTTAAACCCATGAAGGCGGTTCCGTATGGTCTGCTGGCTGATGTTGATGTTAGTAGCCACCCTCAGCTGCCTTCGAATGATGCTGGAAGAGGCTGTTCTTGTCTGCAGGGCTTGTCGTTCAATGAGACGATCTTCACGTGGGTTTGTCTTCTTCGGTCGACTAGATCTGCGTCTTTCATGGACCCTCCCAGTGACTGTGAAGCGTTGAATCAGTCTGACAATGACCGAGATGGACACCTGAAGTCGCCTGGCCACTTCTCGCTTGGGAACACCTTCTTGGAACCATGCAACAGCTCGTCCCCTCTCAAACTCGCTCAATTTTCGTCGTGGAGGCATTGTCAGATCAGGCCTACTACTGGTGGAATGTCTTCTTATAAAGCCAAGCAAGAGACAGCATCTCACACATAAACAGCAGTGCTTGCACGTGCATAATAGTTTTTCCATCTGGCTTGTGCAATGTGTTCAGGCAGAACGGTCCAAAACAAGGTCCTTTTTCGCAAGTTTCCGCTTTTCCATTTGCGGCCAAGCTCAGTAGTAGAGAATCCCGTGCAATTTTCGCACTAACACAACATCGCCCACTTACAGCTGAACAAGAATTCATAACAATTTGGCTGGACTGAGAAATAAATAACAGTAGCGAACTGAGTTTATTACGCACCTGTTTTCTCATAGTGATCCTTAACTTTTTGTGCGTAGTGTATTATGGTCGACTATCGTGGTCGAGAAAATCCAACCTAGCGTTTTTTGGCGCTAGGTGCCATGTGTATATAAAGTTGCTGTTATTTGCTGAGAGCATCAGCAACTCTCTCCACCTGCCTCCACAAGTTCAGGGCAAACCGAGCTTAGACAGCTGTTGTCATAGGAGACACAGACGGCTGAACAGTAGATGGCAAGTCGCAGCATATGACCAGAACCACAAAAGCAGTGCTCTGTGGTAATACCCTTTGTGCAGTATGCAGGGCTGCAGAATTTTCTGTCTGGGTTTACTCCCATAGCCTTTCCCCCATCAAAAGGGGTGACCCACAAGGCAGCGGAGACAGGCACAGGTGGTACAGTCTACTGTCATACTGTAGCAGAGACCTAGCTCTGACCTGACAGTGGTGGATAAACTGCTATGATATCAACTATGGAAAGCCTGGGTGAACAGTAAAGCTTTCATTTCCAGTCGTTTCTGTACTTAACTGTTCTGTTGGAAACAGGTGCTGCAAGGAGCGCTGCTGCGCAGGACCAGTACTAGGCAAAACCTGCCACTGAACGTGCTGCATCAGGGGCACCAGCATCTCAGTCACCTGGTGGACACTTTGGAACATCTGGCTCAAGGCCTGTTGGCTCCTACTATTCAGAACGCCAAGCACATCGCTCAGGAGGTACGTAAAAGTTTTTGGTTTTCAACCAGTTACTGAGGCGAAGGTATCCAGAGCGACAGAGTGATAACTGGGAGGTGGGAAGTTTGAAACTCCATCATTAGTGTTTACCAGTGTGTGTGTGTGTGTGTGTGTGTGTGTGTGTGTGTGTGTGTGTGTGTGTGTGTGTGTGTTGTGTGTGTGTGTGTGTGTGTGTGTGTGTAGGGGGTGAATGTGTGTGTATGTGTGTGTGTGTGTTCGCGCGTGTGTTTGTGTGTGTGTATGTGTGTCTGTTTGTTTGTGCGTATGTGTGTGTGCGTGCATGTCTGTGTGTCTGTGTGTATGTATTTGTTATCTCAAACACACGTTCTTATTCTATAT
>JAPXFY010000014.1:69981451-69998951 GCA_030674185.1 Monoplex corrugatus
ACTGGACAGTGTTCCTGTCCACAGTAACGTTCATCTTCATTGAAAGGGCAGTGGTTGACCCCGTCACAGTAGTAGTCAGGATGGAGACAGTTACCTGTAACCCAACAACGAAAGAAACCTGGACAGTTCAGGTCAGAGATGTTTTCGTCTTCTCCTAGAGGACAGTCTATGATGCCGTTGTTCAACAGGTAGGTGGGGATGCAGAATCCTCTGGCACACTGAAAGTGTGTTTCAGGACAGACCTCCTGACCCGCCTTGAGTTCTTCTGCCGTGGAGAGACCCAAGCCATCCATGTGTAATAGTGCTGGCGGGTAGATACGCTGGGTACTCCAGTTCTCTTGATAGAATAAAAAGTGTTTTTTGTCAACTGATTTGTTCATAATGCAGCAAACTACAAAAGCCATTTCAGAACTGAGATGATATCAAGTCAAGTGTACTTCAATGTCTCTCACAGAGAAATTTTATAGTGGTCATGATCAACAAACACTGATAAAAATAGACAAATAAATAGATGAATAGATATATTAATAACATTCCATAGAAACAATCTGTGACATTAAAGCACTGAACATTTGAATACAGTTTTATACAAATATTATTCTAAGAATATATAAGTATCATTTGAAAACATACATACAAACACACACACACATCCCCACACCCCCCACCCCACATATATACATATATATATATATATACACACACATACACACACACACGCACACACACACACACACACACACACACACACACACACACACACACACACACGCACGCACGCACGCACACACACACACACAAGCGTAAAATCATGTTCATGTTTCAAAAATGCGCTCAAACAAAGACACAAACAGGCATTCGAGCATTCTCCTCCTTCTGCCTGACAGATTTTCAACTGAATTTAAGAACAAAATAAATTTCTGGAAAGCTGGAAAAAGAGTGGACGGTTTTGCATTTTGAAAGAACGAACACGACGACCTGACGAGACGGTAGCAGTCCAAAATGGTTTGCTAGGATGTGATTTGCATGACATAATCTATTGTTTTCTGAATCACTTTAAGACCATACAAGCCACTCATATTTTCTGTGTCTGATCAGTGATCTTTCCACTTGCATTATTAACTTTGTTTAGAGCGTTTTTGCATTTCACACTGAATGCACATACCAACACTGAAATAAAAAAAGTTAAATAGATTCTAAGAAACACTCATAAAATACCTTTCCCGTGCATAGGGTTTTGCACAGGCTTAGGGAGTCTACCAGATAATATTTAGTAGATTTGGGCGGAGCATATATGGAATTGTCCGAGTTCGATGAATCCCTCTTGAACAAACTCCAAACCCATAAAAGATTTTATAAATATGACCCCTATCATTTATGTGGTCTTAAGGTTGGTTGTGTGTTCCTGTGGTCGTTTGTGTGTGTGTGTGTGTATATGTGTGTGTGTGTGTGGCGTGTGTGCGTGCGTGTGTGTGTGTGTGTGTGTGTGTGTGTGTGTGTGTGTGTGTGTGTGTGTGTGTGTGTGTGTGTGTGTGTGTGTGTGTAAGAGACGGTTCAGGAGACAGTGGTTTACGTTGTCTACAGCTTGTTTCTACACTCATTGAAAACTACTTTCTTTATAGGCATGTATACTAAGGGATGGATGGGACTAGACACACAGACAGGCATATTTAACATTAAACATCCTGGCCTCACTGTTACACACGTTGCCTTTATCTCTCTAGCACATTCCACTCACCCAGTACTGGCACCCCCAGCGCTTCCAGCTCACAGAAATTGAGGATGTCGACGTTGGTGTACATGACCAAAGTGACGTAGCGACCTTCGATTGGCTGTATGCAAGGAAGACTTACAGTGGCGCCATCTGCAATACCCTCTGGATGATGCAGACACTGAACACCGGAATTTTCAGGGTCCTCAGGTAGCTCCGCCGAGGACATAGTCACAAGAATATAAAAATTCTTGAGTCGCCAACCTGAGATTCGAAGTGTCACAACGACAGGGAACGTGTTAGCTATTCATTAATAATGTCCATACACCATCTCACTTGTCGCGGCGTCACCGGGTTCGGTGTTGGCCGCTGCACATCTGGATGCCATCGTCTCCCTCCAGACCACTCTTTCTTGACGTTTAAGGACGATTTCTTGAATATTTAGGCCACTGATATTGTTTATGTTCTCGATGTATGAGATTGGAGGTCTGCATTTCTTCCATACACTATGGCCCATTCAAAATGCGACTAAATTAGTCATGTTCTGACGCCTTCATAATTTCCTTGCTGTCACCTGTCGACTGGCATGCTGTATTATCAGTCATGCTAGCAAAGCGAAAACTTAACCCTTTGACTCCCTCAGCCTATCCATCAGCTTCCTGTAGGAAGCTGGTGGATAGAGTGAGGGAGTCGAAGGGTTAAGTTTTTGAAGTTGGTGGATAGGGTGCGGGAGTCAAAGGGTTAAAACACCCCACCGTTCAACCCATTTCCCCCTCCACACACACACACACACATAACACATATATACACACACATACAGTCATGATGTTAGGAGTAATTTCATGCTATGGTGGACCAATAGGCATTCCCGAACGCACTGTTCAGACTAATGTTTACCATTTTACATACAAATGACTATACTGTTACTGTGGAAACATCAGTCGCGAAATGTTCAGATGATTCCGACTTAGAAGACTTAATTCTGATAATGTGTGTTTGGGGGGAAGTATGGAGGTTCAGCACTTAGTGCCAAGAAAACTATCCTATAAAACTAAGCTTTAAACAGAATGTATGATTCCACTCACATCGGACCTATCCTATCTACATGCCGCAAAACGAAAGAACTAAAATGTACTTTTTTCTTCAAAAGGAAGCATTATCCTCAATCTTATAACTGAGGGACTAAAGAAACAGAACTCTCCCCAAAGGTAGCTGATCCGTTACATGTAAACATTGTAAAGTGTAAACTATGAACACGTCCATACTGCTATTAGTGACAATTAAACCATAGAGCTGCTAAGCTATATGTCACTTGTCTGAGTAACAGCTTTCTGAAGATTGACTTCCCCAAACTTTAAGTTGATGGGCTAGCGAAACCGAACTCTCGCCGTGGTGTAGTGGTTAAAACAATAGACTACCGACTGGAAGGTTGCGGGTTCGAATCCCCATCAGTCCCTTCAAAAATCATTGTGGGATTTTTCGGCTCCAACCGGCTCCCACCCAGAGTTGGGCGTGCTATGGGCTCACTGGGAAGACTGGGACCACACAGTCGAATCTCATCCACTTCACGGATGCGTCATTGAGGGTGTTGCTCAAGTCTTCTGACCAGCACCACAGGTGTCTGTATCTCTTGGGCCTGGTTGCCGCCAGGATAGGTTATGATAGTAAGCGTAGAGTAACAGCCCTGTCGCGCAGTCTCAATCCTAGATGGAACTCCATAGCATTGTGATTATCATCCTCATCGCCATCATTATCACCGCATTGTAAGAACTGTACAAGCTTCTGTGGCCATTGAGGTGGCATAGAAAATGGGAAAAAATGAAAAGGTCAGCACAAAGGTAACCTCCCTGAGTGTGATGATCCTCAAAACAAAAACAAAAACAAACAAACAAAAATGAAACCGAACTCTCCCCAAAGGTAGATAATCCTTTAAAATTATAAAGTATGAATCATAATTGTACAGTATCACTTATGAAGAGGTTCATAATGCTATGAGTGGCATGTAAACCTTCGAGTGGCTAAGTTGTATGTCACTTCTCTGAGGGACATTTTTTTTAAAGATTGAGTTCTTGGACTTCAACAGCAACCGCTTTTGAATGAGTCATCGAGACCTTGCCAGCGCATAGGGTTTTGGTCAGGCTCAGAGAGTCCGCCACGTAATAGCTGGCAAATTTTGGGTGAAGCGCATATGGAATTATCTGAGTGTGATAAATCCCTCTTGAACAAACTCCAAACTCCGAATGAGTCGTCAAACAGTTGGGAACATTGGAAAATACAATAGTGCTATGTTCACTATCATAAATGATTGGCCGTGTTACTATCCTTCTAAAACGTGTACGTGTAGCCTACTTTGATTACATGGTTCTTCATACAGAAAAAGAAGCAAGCAGACAATTCTACAAACAAAATTAAAAAAATGGAAACAAAAACAGCAGTAAACGAAAACCAAGCCACAAAACTTCATCACATTAAAACATACTCTCTGTCTGTCTGTCTGTCTGTCTGTCTGTCTGTCTCTCTCTCTCTCTCTCTCTCTCTCTCTCTCTCTCTCTGTGTGTGTGTGTGTGTGTGCGTGTGTGTGTGTGTGTGTGTGTTTGTTTGTTTTTCAATTTCATCTCTGATCTTTCCAATTCCCCTGTTTTCCTACCCTGCCTTAACACTTGTGGAAATTGCCAGCTTCGTTTGACGTTTAACAGAAATACGTATCAATTATTATCTACTTTGTTTCTGCCTTTTCAATGTTGACACATACTGACCACAACAGTCGGCTCTGTTAGTGATGATGACGCTATAAATTTTGAAGAGCCCCAACAGGTCCACTCTCCACCAACGGTATGGAAGACTGTCTGCGCCAGCGGAGTGTACGCACTGGGACAGGTAAGGTCCTCTGAGGCCGTCTGCTCCATTTTCTGGGCGAAAGTTCTTATGAACGGTGCTCATGGCGGCTGGCTTGTTCAGAGCCACATTGCTCAGTGCTGAAATACAAGAACAACAGACATACTTGCCCGCAATTGCGTGCTGAACGAAATGCGAAAAAAGAAAAAAACTGTCCCTTCTTCTTCTTCCTTCATACGGCCAACATCATTCTGCTGATGGTTTTGTCGTAGTTTGGGGAGATTGCCGAAGATTGCGCTGTTGTGAGGATTTGGAACATTTTCGCAACTCCAACTGAGCCAGTCTGATTTCCTTGGAGGTACCCGGGGTCAAGCCCCTACCAGCAGTGCCTCAGCCTTCATCACCGCTACTTGGTTAGGTCCGATAGAGGTGTGAGGGGTGGTGGGGGTGATGGTGAAAAAGTAACAGGGGGAGGGGGGCAGGGGTGGAAACATGACTGGGAGGGATGGCAGGGGTGAGGGGGGTTTTAGGGAGTAGTGGTCAGGACGAGGGCAAGGGGGGAGGGTTGGGGGTGATGGGGAGGGGGGGAGGTTGTTACAGATTCTAGAGATGGGAGGCCAGCCTGGACTTGAAGCAGTCCAGTGACTCAGCTGTCACAACCTCCCTGTCTGATACATGGCTGGGCACAGAAACGAAATACATTCTTATTCTTACTCTTATTGTTTAAAACCCAGCCGACTATACAGGACCATATCAGGGCTATAACTATATCAAAACGTACACATTTAGTTGGAAAAAAGCTGGAAAAGAAAATTGAGTATACGTATCAAATCATGCGCGCATAATTATAATCTAAGAATATCCCCCTGGCGTTGACCATTCCGTCCAATTTATCACCAGAGGGTTTCAAAAAACAAACCTGAATACGAATGTAAATATAACAAAGAACACTAAAGCATACATGAAAATGGACTGAATTACCTAAAATTACTCCTGCACAGCACAATTCCTTAATTAAGGCAAATATAAATTCAATATATGTACCCAATTATCAATCCTAAGAGAAAGTACGTAAGACTTTATAACACATAATAATAATAATAATAAATCACATTTATATAGCGCTATTCTGCCACACATAGGTAAGGACTCACTGCGCTTTACATTAATGAATTCATACACACACATACACACACAAACACACACGTACACAGATACAAACAAACACACAACACCACACACACACAAGTGAATGGACCAGCAGGGCAGAGTATGGTAGGAAGAGGTGACAGAAAACAAAAGAGGAAGGAAGAAATACACAGAAAAGAGACAATTATATCATAGAATGTCCAGAAGGTGGGATATTGTCATCATGTGCCTTGCCGCATGGCGTTGGCGATCATGGCTCTCCACACGAATCTATCCCTTGTCGCTGCAAGTACATCTCCCACCCTCTCTGTCCTCAGCCACTCTGTAAGTCTGTCCGATATTTTCTCCCTAGGTCTACCTGGTGTTCTCTTTCTTTCCAGCTTTCCTGTTGTGACCAGGTGCTGTAGTTCCCCTTTCCTCATAAAATGTCCTATCCTTCTTTAAGACTGTCTCGTTTGTTTTCTTTGCTGTCCATGGAACTCTCAACGTTCGTTAGAAACTACATTTCAGTTGGTTCAAGTTTGTTCTGACTTCGCGTGTTGACTGTCCACACCTCACAACCGTACAACATTATCGGTTCTACATAACATTCAAGAAGACTCTTCCTGTTGTTAATTGATACACATTTGTTGGTAAGATACTACATGTATTTATGCAAAAAGAGCCCCCACCATCCCCATGGGGATAAAGTGTCTGAGGAACTATAAAACCAGAACCTGTTCCATAGTGAGTTGTTTAGAGCGTCTGGGTCACTGTCAACTGCGACATTTTAGTTTCATTTGCTGGTCTATCCTGTGCCTCCAGCCTATTCAGAATACTGCAGCCCGTCTTATCTTTTCTTTTGTTTTCATTGTCCAAAGTTTCTAATTTGCTTAGTTGTCGTAACTGCTTCAAATACTGAGTAGTTTTGACACAATTTGACAAAATCATTCAGACTGAGTGACAGTGGACAGGACAGGCGGTGGGAACAACCCTTCCTTTAAAAATAACCATACAGACATACTATCAAGTATTTTAGTACTGTAAGTCCAAAACTTAACAAACAACAACAAAAAAAGATACCAAAGAAATAAGAGGGAAGCAGGGAGAATCTTTATAATATTAATCAAAGGACATAACTCTTGAGAATTATCTCCCATGTAGTACTTCTCAAATCTAACACAGTTGTGTGTAGGATAGTTGCAGAGTATAAAGGTAGGCTTAGGTGCTCCTTTTTTGAGGAGTGTTCTGAGCTTACTGTTTTTGTACTTTGTATCTGCTTCTATGCTAGCTGAATGGGTAGCGCAAACTGTGTTAGATTTGAGAAGTTCTATATAACATGGGAGATAATTCTCAAGAGTTATGTGCTTTAAGTTCTATATAACATGGGAGATATTTCTCAAGAGTTATGTCCTTTGATTAATATTATAAAAATTCTCTCTGCTTCCCTCTTATTTCTTTGGTATTACCTATATGCCTTGGAAGCAACCCTGTATATGTTCTGTGTTATCTATGTGTGTGTGTTTGGTCAGTTCAAGAATAAAAGACTATGTAAATCTTGAACATAAGACCAATATATTGTATGTATTTCTCTCCTCTCTCATAGTTGTGTGTGGGGTAGTTGCAGAGTATAAAGGTAGGCTTGGGCGCTCCTTTTTTGAGGAGTGTTCTGAGCTTACTGTTTTTGTACTTTGTATCTGCTTATATGCTAGCTGAATGGATAGCGCAAACTGTGTTAGATTTTAGAAGTACTTCATGGGAGATAATTGTCAAGAGTTATGTCCTTTGATTAACAAAACAAAACAAAACAAAACAAAACAAAAATCTGTTCACACAATGATTGCAATAAGAGGTTTGAATTTTGTACACGAATAAAAAAAAAAGGTACTGTATTCACTTGATACGGAGACAGAACAGTGTAGGCCTACATGTACAGGACAAAGAATATTTACAGAACAACGGACGTTTATAGGGCAATGAGAACCAAATCAAAATGACCTTTTCAGTGCCCTGGAAACTACGATAATTACTCGACTGAACTCCTTGTTGAAACTTTATTCTGAAGATTTGTTTGGAAAAATGGATTTTGTTTTGTTTTGTTTTATTTTGTTTTGTACTCAACGTCTGAAGTTTGTGTTTTGTTCAGTTATTAACTCCTTCTGGTTCTGAGTAGTTTTGATAACAGTTGACAAAATTATTCAAAATGAATGAAAGTGGACAGAACAGGGAATGGGACAGTGTCATAAAACACCAACTTCCGAAGTTGAGTGCCAGTGTTCAGTCACGTATGCTAAATAGGGTGTAAACCTTTTTCGGGAGTTCTGGTACTCTTCATCTTGATGATAGGCAGCGAAGGCTTTGTGCATTGACTAGGGTTAAGGGGGAGCTTTCTGTGTCGTGAGACAAGTTTACACTGAGTGGCTAGTTGTGTCGTGATTCAGACCTTTAATTATTTGTTTATTTTTCTGTTTTTTTTTAAGATAAGATACACAGATGCACATGTCATTTCTATGTAACCAAAACTGTTCCAATGATAGACTGATACGATACTAATAAAAAAAATGTAGGCCAGGTAAAACATAGGCTAGGTAGGACCTCAGGACCTGGCCAGCTCATGGGTTTATGTGTAGGCTTAAAGGTTTGTGCCGTGATCACCATACACATGGCACCTGTGACGTTAGTGTATATTATAGAGTTCATTCCGAGTGCAGAGACGGCATCATAAGAAACTGAAACTGAAACTGAAATCGGATTGAAGCCTTTGTGTGACAGCGTAAAAAAGTCGGTGATGATTTGTTTGGTTCACAACATATAAGTTTCAACTGAAAACATGAGAAATACAAACATCTGCCAAAGTAGCAAAATACTCGTAAAGTTTTTTTCAAAGTGTGCCAGGCATGGTGGAGATCATGAACAGACTCCCCCCCCGCCCCCCCCCCCCCCCCCCGCCCCCCCCCCCCACTTCTTTGGGGATGTCGGGGGCTCTTCAGTATAAATAGAATACCCACCTTCTGGAAATTCGGTGCTAGAAATTTCCTCTTTTCTGTCGCTCTCTTTGTTTCTGCCTTGTTCCGTTGTTTTCTGTCATTTCTACCCATCATTTTCTGCCTTAATTGTCCATTCACCTGTATGTGTTCGATAAAATCTTACAAACTTTTTCTAGGATTGATAATTGGGTACATGTATTAAGTGCATTTTTGGGTCTAGGGAGATGAGACATGCGGAAGCAATTTTAAGTAATTTATGCCTGTTTTTGTATATGTTTTGGTGTCATTGGGTATGCTTACATTTGTATTCAGGTGTTTTTAAATCCCCTGTGTGATAAATTGGACGGAGCGGTCAACGCCAGGGGCATGTCATTAGATTATGTGTGCGAATGCATTGATATGTCTACTGAATTTTCTTTTCTATTTTTTTTTTCCTGTTGAAGTTTTGCATCTGTTGAAGCGGTTATAGTCCTGACATGGCTCTACGTAGTTGTCTGGGCTTTAAGCAACAATAACGATAACAATGAACAGACTTGTAAATCGAGCACAGATCTGCCTAAGTAGCAAATTACTCATACATTTTTTTTCAAAGTGTGGGAGGCATAATGGAGACCATGAACATACCCGTACATCAAACACAAAGCCCCGAAATTCACTGTACTTACCAATCGGTGGAGCCCCAAATACTTGTATCTCACACAAAACCAGGTCGAGCGTGGGTGTGTATAGCACCATGGTGAGGTAACGGCCTGTGATAGGCTGTGTGCAGTTAAGATGTACCGTGGCGGTGTGTCCAACACGTTCAGGATAGTGCAGGCACAAATCAGTGGAGTTCTGGTGATTGTCAGGAGGCTCCGCCCATACCGATGTCACGTAAAGCGAAAAATTCCTGAGATGCTCCCAGCCTGCCCAACCAAATTGTTACAAATTAAGTTAACATAGTCATTAATCATTACATTACTAGGGCACAAACCATACAAAACGAATTGTTACAGATTAAGCTAACACAGTTATTAATCATTACATTACTAGGACATAAACCATACAAAAGAGACTGGTGTTTAACCCTTTGACTCCCGCACCCTGTCCATTACCATCCTGAATCGCCAACCGTGCTAGCAAAGCAAAAAGTTAACCCTTTGATTCCCTCAATCTATCCACCAGCATCCAGTAGGAAGCCGATGGACAGAGTGAGGAAGTTCAAAGGGTTAAAGTTTTGTGGTTGGTGGATAGGCTGCGAAAGTCAAAGGGTTAACGTAAGATAGGGAACTTGTGTAACGGCTGTCATGGCCCTGAAACAACGTCTATGGTGGCTGAAGAGTCCCACACAAACAAAACAGTCTTTTTTGCACTATGCAGTGATCGACACACGACATTTATGCTTGGCTGGCCGACCTGAAGTCTGGCATTCATGACATCCTGTTTTTCTCTTTTATTAAGGGCTGTTGTCTCACTGTTTGAAATTGCAGAATTAGTTGCCCATCATCTTCCACCAGGAGCTCCTGTCTCGTGTATGGGCTTCCATGTTTTGGAGTTGATGTCCACTGTATATCTTTTATTAAAAGTGGTCCTTCAACGTCCTTTCTTATGATGTATTCTTCCTTTCTGTCACTGTCAAAAAGGTCTGTTAAAAACATTATTGCAAAAGGGAAAATTAGAATATGTCATGATAGAGGTGGAAAGGCTTAACATCAATATTTAGGAGTAGGGAAGGATGAGATGGAAGGGGGCATGCATGATAATCAGGCAAGCAATAAATTATATATTCTGGTGGAGACACACGAAAGAGGAGTAAGCATCATAATGGACAGTGACAAGTCAATGCTGACATTATTGCGATCTATTGACATCTTTTCAAAACGTTAAAATGCTGAGCTGCGTTGCTTTTCCTAATGATGAGATGAACTGTTGGTTGTTCGTCCGCTTTGTCGGTTATGCAGTGGGAATGGGCACTCAACAATAAAGACTCATGTTCAGTGCAAGGATTATTAAGCTCAAGATTCTTTGGCATCTGGGTGAATTCTATTACTGCGTTTGCCTTTACTGCATCCAAATTAGCAAGAAATGAGAACAAACTGCCAACGTACAAATTTCTCTCTACCTGACGCCAGTAGACCACGATGATTCCTTTTTCAAGGGGTGATGGCCATAGAAAGGGACAATCATTATCATCAAGTGCCCTGTCGCATGGCGTTGGCGATCATGGCCCTCCATATTGTCTATCCCTTGTTGCCGCAAGTACATCTTTCACCCTCTCTGTCCTCAGCCACTCTGCAAGTCCGTCCAATATTTTCTCAGTGGGTCTCCTGGGTCTCTTTCTTTCCAGCTTTCCTGTTATGACCAGGTGCTCTAATTCCCTTTCCTTCATAAGATGGCCTATAATGTCCTGCTTTCTTTTCCTAATCTTCTTGTGTCTGCCTCCTTCAAGACGGTCTCGTTTTTTTCTTTGCTTCCAGGAACCTCTCAACATTTTTCTAAGAAACCACATCTCGGCTGCCTCAATCTTGTTCTGGTTTGCTCGTTGATTGAAAGGGACAATAGAACAAGCAATAACTGTGCCTTTAGCGAAAACATTTCTCGGCAGACCTTTCAACCTCTCCCAGGAAGAAACAAATAATTATCGTCTCTTCACCGCAGGTATTGTTGTCCGAGTGAAAGGTTATTATGTTAATCCAAAACAAGTGTGACTGTCCCGCGTTCAAGCAAACAGGAACCAGGAAAAAAAAACACGTAAAAAGAATCAAAACGCGTATATAATACAACCAGCCAAGACAGGCTCAAATTTTCGGCCAACTGGCATTCGTCAAGCAAAGATGTAAGATCACAAACGAACAAACATCAAATACAAAAATTAGGAGAAAAAGACTGAAATTCTTTGCTACTTCGTCCAGTGGGAGAAAAGGAAGTTTCAGTCTTTTTCTCCTAATTTTTTATATTTGGTGTTTGCTTGTTTGTGGTCTTACGTCTACGCTTGACAAAGGTTAGTTGGCTGAAAATATGCGCCTGGCTTGTCTGATTATATTAAATACGCGTTCTGGTTCTTTTTTCGTGTTTTTAGTGGTTCGTATTATTTTAATGTTGTGAGATGGTTGGAAAGAGGACAGCCATTGATTACCCATTGAGGTGGTGAACTGCCAGGCTACCTACCAAGTGGTTCCAGACATTGCTGCAAACTACTGACGTTTTCTTTTTGAAAATATTTAAATACTCAGTCACCCTACATAGCAGCATTGCAGTTTGTGAAAACGATTTTCTTCATAAGACTAGAGACAGGGATTGTGGAATCCCTTCATTTTCAAAAGAAAAAGGAGAGAAACGGAGAAAGAGAGAGAGAGAGAGAGAGAGAGAAAAAAATACAGACAGACAAATAGACAGACAGACAGACAGAAGAGGGAGGGAGAGAGAGAGAAAGAAACAGAGAGAGGGAAGGAGGAGAGAAAGAGAGAGAGAGGGGGAGGGAAGAGAGAAAGAGAGGCAGAGAGAGAGAGAGAGAGACAGAGGGAGAGAGAGAGACAGACAGACAGACAAATACAGAGAGACAGGCAGAACAAGACAAACAGACAGACAGAGAGTGAACATGTATGTGACGGAGAAGATGACAACTTGGTACGTGTCTACGGGTGTGCTGATGCAACATGTGGGGTTGTTGTTGTTTTTTTTATCGTGTCTGACAAAATGATTTGGTTCAGTTTTGGTTCAGTTTTTACGTCGACACCCACCTCAGTGATAAGGCCGACGGGGATAACCATCTTAGGGAAGTAGGGGAAGGAGATTTATCTTACCTAATCCTATACTGACACCACCAGAGCAACAATGATATTAAGATGGGACAGTGAGATAGCCAGTTTTAATGTAGCACACCTCGGGATTCGAACCCACAACCACTAGGTTTGAATCCGATGCTCAGACCGACTGAGCTGTTAGTTTTTTTCAGCACACACTTACCACAGCAACATTTATAAGCCATTTTATGAGGAAAGGGGAATTGGAGCACCTGGTCACAACAGGAAAGTTGGAGGGAAAGAGCACCAGGTAGACTCAGGGAAAAAATATTGGACGGACCTGCAGGGTGGTTGAAGAGAGAAAGGGTGGAAGATGTGTTTGCGGCAACAAGGGATAGAAACATATGGAGGGCCATGATCGCCAACGCCATGTGGCAAGACACTTGATAATGATGATGATAATGATGATGACTCACCACAGCAAGCGCTGTTCGTGACGCTGACGCCATAGATTTCAAACAGCGCCATCAGGTCTACCCTGAACCAACGGTAAGGATATGGCTCGTGTCCATTCATGATAGTACATCGATGCGCAGTTCCATCCACCCCGTGTCGCGAATGCCCATACGTGTTGATATTCGGGGTACTCAAGAACGTGGGCTTGCGTAGAGCAATGTTCATCACATCTGAAAAACAAAAGTCATTAGGCTCTCTGTCTCTGTCTGTCTCTCTCTCTCTGTTTGTCTGTCTGTCTGTCTGTCTGTCTCTCTCTCTCTCTCTCTCTCTCTCTCTCTCTCTCTCTCCCTATAAAGTCAAAGGGTTAACACACGACGCGTCATGGACTATGGTGTTCTGGTTGGAAAAGAATGGCATTATTTTGTAAGCCAAAAATAGCAAATGAAGATCTTATAATGAACAGTTAAAATTCAAACTTCCCAGCTGGAAGGCACACAGAAAAATAAGACATACAGACATCCTGTCAGATGGAGTGGCACAAAGTTGCTACCAGTCAACACGCCAGGGCAATGCACATATCTCACCAAAAAAGTCACACTCACTCAACATGCAGAATAGCACAAAAGAAAACAAAATACTTAAAGCCAGACTTACTCAAGCCTGTAAGTTATGTGACTCAGAAACAACATATACTACATGTACACATGCGCGCGAGCGTGTGTGTGTGTGCTTGTTGTTGTTGTTGTTGCTGCTGCTGCTGCTGCTGCTACTGTTGTTGTTGTAGTTGCTGCTGCTGCTGCTGCTGTTGTTGTTGTGTTTTTGTTGTTGTTGTTGTTATGTAGTTTTTCTTACTGCTTTTATTATTTTACTTACCATGTCTGGGTTTGTCCAAAATGTCAGGTAGCGTTCCCACTGAAACAAAAGTAATCAATTCATCAACATACAATTTTTGTAGCTCGCTTTCTTTTTCTTTCGGATTGCAAAACGCAGTATACCGAAATATGATACCTAGAAATTATATAATCTTTGAAATGCACTTTCATCCCTACGAATTTGGAACAAATATAACCCTTGGATGGAGACACGAAGTCAAACAAACAAAAAAAGATTTTTGTCAAGGCATGGCAAACGCAAGTGTCTCCTTTAGAAAGTACTTTTCAATAGATTCGTGGATGGGTCTCTTTGTAGGCTCCAAAATTGTTCACAGCTATTTACATTCTATTCTTCATATCTTTTTTTTTCCCCAAAACTTCGTGAATCTCTCTCTCTCTCTCTCTCTCTCTCTCTCTCTCTCTCTCTCTCTCTTCTCTCTCTCTCTCTCTCCTCTCTCTCTCTCTCTCACACATTATATGGAGCAGAAATTTGGAGATTACATAAAGCAGTCACGCATTTTGAAGTTGTGCATTTGTTTGCTTTAAAAAAAGTCTTTGGGTTTACAAATCAGCATATCAAATGATTTAATGTATGGAGAGACAGACAGATATTCTTTGTTTGTTCATTCAACTGTACAACGCAAACGATGTTGGTTAAACTGCTGAGTAGGGAAGGTTTTAGACTTGCAAAAAGTCATATAATATGCTTTTTCGTTCAGACTATATAGGATAAAAAAAAAAAAGGGGGGGGGCAACACATAGGGCCTACGCGTATATGCTGAAATGAATGTGGGTGTGGTGGTGTTTGGTTTTTCCAAGGAGCTGGAAATGAAAATCAATTTCTTCACGCTTTTCGATTAAGATTAACTGACTGTACATGGCATAATAATAATCATCAGCATCACCATCACCATCATCATCATCACCACCATCATCATCATCATCATCATCATCATCATCATCATCATCATCATCATCATCATCATAACATTTTGTCATAACAGCAGACTGAAGATCATCCTAGAGTAAGGCAGGACTGAGAGTAATGCAACTGCTATTCTGTCTTGCTTAGTCCTTAAATATGAGCTGTCTTTCACTTCTGTCCATCAGCAGGGAATATGTAATATTTTTCAATTTGTTTTATAATCGGCGCTTCTATGCACAGGAAATGACATTTAGTGGGACATGGAACCTGACAATGATCCTTAAGTGTTCGTGCATCACTAGAAAACTAAATGCTTAGTCCAATTTTCCAGCCAGACCAAGGCGCTCAGTCCAATTTCCCATTCAGACCAAGGTACTCAGTCCAATTTCCCATTCAGACCAAGGCGCTCAGTCCAATTTCCCATTCAGACCAAGGTACTCAGTCCAATTTCCAGCCAGACCAAGGTACTCAGTCCAATTTCCCATTCAGACCAAGGTTACTCAGTCCAATTTCCCAGCCAGACCAAGGTACTCAGTCCAATTTCCCAGCCAGACCAAGGTACTCAGTCCAGTTTCCAGCCAGACCGAGGTGCTCAGTCCAGTTTCCCAGCCAGACCAAAGTGCTCAGTCCAGTTTCCCAGCCAGACCAAAGTGCTCAGTGCAATTTCCCAGCCAGACCAAGGTACTCAGTCCAGTTTCCCAGCCAGAGCAAAGTGCTCAGTCCAGTTTCCCAGCCAGACCAAGGTACTCAGTCCAATTTCCCAGCCAGACCAAGGTACTCAGTCCAATTTCCCAGCCAGACCAAGGTGCTCAGTCCAGTTTCCCAGCCAGACCAAAGTGCTCAGTCCAGTTTCCCAGCCAGACCAAAGAAGACTTCACATACTTCAGAACGCTTTATTACTCAATGCTAAGTAGCATTGGGTCCCACTGGACTTGCCTTACAGCTAGTCTTTGCTCCTCTACACGCACAATATGACCGGAGAAGGGTGAGAGTGTTATAAGCTTACTCACATGGTAGCAAGGCAAAAGCAATCTTACACAGAGGCTATCCAAGTGTTATACGCTTATTAGTCACATGGTAACAAGGCAGAAGCGATGTTATACAGAGGTTATCCAAGTGTTATAAGCTTACTCACATGGTAGTCAGGCAAAAGCGATCTTATACAAAGGTTATCCAAGTGTTATAAGCTTACTGACATGGTAACAAGGCAAAAGCGATCTTATACAGAGGCCATCCAAGTGTTATAAGTTTACTCACATGCCATCTAAGTGTTATAAGCTTACTCACATGGTAACAAAGCAAAAGCAATCTTATACAGAGGTTGTCCAACACCAACAGCCCTCTTAGTGAGGAACAAGGACTCCTCCAAGGGCCAGCTGACAATGTTCCGTAGTTCCTGTGTGTCTGTGACTCCAACACCTACAGCCAGGATGTGAATACCTGCACACAGATCATGATCGTCAGACCTCTGCCCACATTATATAAATTTTCAGCTAAATTTCTGATTCTTCCAAGTTAACAAGAAACAAAAATCCAAAACAAGTGTGACTGCCCGCGTTCAAGCAAACAGGAACCAGAAAAAAAACACGAAAAAAGAATCAGAACGCGTATTTTAATATAACCAGACAAGACAGGCTCAAATTTTCGGCCAACTGGCCTTTGTCAAAGCAACAGGGAAGTTTCAGTCTTTTTCTCCTAATTTTTGTATTTGGTGTTTTGTTCGTTTGTGATCTTATGCCTATGCTTCACAAAGGCCAATTGGCTAAAACATTTGTGCCTGTCTTGTCTGGTTGCATTAAATACACGTTCTGATTCTTTTTTCGTGTTTTTTTTCTGGTTTCTAACGAGAAACACCTAAGGGTGCTGGGTGAGACCCAAAGTAACAATCCTCATGACTGACCAGACAATCATCATCCAGCTCCTAACGCCATACGATTGCCACTTTGCTAAGCCAAGGGGGCTGTCGATGTGCAGGGTGACCCATTTGGACTCAGTCATCAGTTATTTGCCAAGCAAAGGGCGGGGGTGTCCATTTGCTGCATGATGCATTTCGACCCAGTCATCAGTTACTTTGTGTTCAATCCAAATGGCAAAGTGAAGTCAGAGCAGGCGGTATGTTGCAGCATCTCTGTAGGTGTTGCATGGTATTCAGTCTATTGGCTTTATTAGAGAGTGATAGAGTGCTGACATTACAGGAAGAAATGACCTTTGCTTGCTGTAATTTGATGTAGCTGAGAATGTCAATCAGCACATCTGAAGCAGTCTTTATCATCATTATCAGCAGCAGCAGCAGCAGCGGTAGCCACAGCAGCATCCACAACAACAGTCCGTCCAACATTTTCTCCCTGGTTCTATCTGGTGCTCTCTTTCCCACCAGCTTTTCTGTTGTGACCAGGTGCTCTAATTTCTCTTCTCTCATAAAATGTCCTAGAAACGTTGTTCGTCTTTTCTTAATCTTCTTCATTAATGTTCGTTCTTCTTGTGTCTGCCTCCTTCAAGACCGTCTCGTTTATTTTCATTGTTGTCCATGGAATTCTCAACATTCTTCGTAGAAACCACATATCAGTTGTCTCAGTCTTGTTCTGTCTTAGCGTGTTGATTGTCCACGCCTCACAACCGTACAACAGTATCGGTTCTGTAACATTCAAGAATTCTCTTCCTGATGTTAATTGATAGACATTTGTACAGTGGAAACAGGATGTCAATTACAACTGCCAAAGGCAGAATGGGAAGGCAAGCTTACTGTTATTTACCTGAACAGAGTTATCTGTGGGATGTAGTTGTGGTGGACAAGAAAGGTAATTCTCGCTTCAAAGTAATTGCCAGTTTTTTTTACAGTCAGTCACCATTGGCTTGCAGTATTT
>JAPXFY010000014.1:70008951-70031451 GCA_030674185.1 Monoplex corrugatus
TATAAACCATCACATGTAGAGCCTGTATAAACCTCACATGTAATTCCTGTATAAACCATCACATGTAATTCTGTATAAACCATCACATGTAATTCTGTATAAAACCATCACATGTAATTCCTGTATAAACCATCACATGTAATTCCTGTATAAACCATCACATGTAGAGCTGTATAAACCATCACATGTAATTCCTGTATAAACCATCACATGTAATTCCTGTATAAACCATCACATGTAATTCCTGTATAAACCATCCATGTAATTCCTGTATAAACCATCACATGTAATTCCTGTATAAACCATCACATGTAATTCCTGTATAAACCATCACATGTAATTCCTGTATAAACCATCACATGTAATTCCTGTATAAACCATCACATGTAGAGCCTGTATAAATCATCTTTCGTGTAATATCTGTGTAAATCCACCACTTGTGAGACGTGTACTAACGTCATATATAATTATTGTATAAACCGTTCATACGTAATTCTGCATAAACCATCACATTAATTCCTGTATAAATAATCACATGTAATTCTTATACAAACCATCACATATGGTTCTTATATAAACTATCATATGTAATTTCTGTATAAATCATCACATGTAATTCTAAATAAACCATCACATGCAATTCCTGTATAAACCATCACATGTATTTTTTACATAACCATCACATGTAGTTCTTATATAAACCATCACATGTAGTTCTTATATAACCATCACATGTATTTCTTACATAAACCATCCATGTAGTTCTTATATAACCATCACATGTAGTTCTTATATAACCATCACATGTAGTTCTTATATAACCATCACATGTAGTTCTTATATAACCATCACATGTAGTTTTTATATAAACCATCACATGTAGTTCTTATATAACCATCACATGTATTTCTTACATAAACCATCACATGTAGTTTATATAAACCATCACATGTAGTTCTTATATAACCATCACATATAGTTCTTTATAAACCATCACATGTAGTTCTTATATAACCATCACATGTAGTTCTTATATAACCATCACATGTAGTTTTATATAAACCATCAATGTTAGTTCTTATATAACCATCACATGTAGTTCTTATATAACCATCACATGTAGTTCTTATATAACCATCACATGTAGTTCTTATATAACCATCATGTAGTTTTATATAAACCATCATATGTAGTTCTTATATAACCATCACATGTATTTCTTATATAAACCATCACATGTAGTTCTTATATAACCATCACATGTAGTTCTTATATAACCATCACATGTAGTTCTTATATAAACCATCACATGTAGTTCTTATATAACCATCACATGTATTTCTTATATAAACCATCATATGTAGTTCTTATATAACCATCACATGTAGTTCTTATATAACATCACATGTAGTTCTTATATAACCATCACATGTAGTTCTTATATAAACCATCATGTAGTTCTTAATAACCATCATGTAGTTTTATATAACCATCACATGTAGTTCTTATATAAACCATCATGTAGTTCTTATATAAACCATCATGTAGTTCTTATAAACATCATGTGTAGTTCTTATATAAACCATCATTGTAGTTCTTATATAAACCATCATGTGTAGTTTTATATAAACCATCATGTGTAGTTCTTATATAAACCATCAATGTTAGTTCTTATATAAACCATCATTGTAGTTCTTATATAAACCATCATGTGTAGTTCTTATATAAACCATCATGTGTAGTTCTTATATAAACCATCATGTAGTTCTTATATAAACCATCACATGTAGTTCTTATATAAACCATCATATGTAGTTCTTATATAAACCATCATATGTAGTTCTTATATAAACCATCATGTGTAGTTCTTATATAAACCATCAATGTTAGTTCTTATATAAACCATCATATGTAGTTCTTATATAAACCATCATATGTAGTTCTTATATAAACCATCATTGTAGTTCTTATATAAACCATCAATGTAGTTCTTATATAAACCATCATATGTAGTTCTTATATAAACCATCATATGTAGTTCTTATATAACCATCACATGTAGTTCTTATATAAACCATCATATGTAGTTCTTATATATAACCATCATTGTAGTTCTTATATAAACCATCATATGTAGTTCTTATATAAACCATCATGTAGTTCTTATATAACCATCATGTAGTTCTTATATAAACCATCATATGTAGTTCTTATATAAACCATCATGTGTAGTTCTTATATAAACCATCATGTGTAGTTCTTATATAAACCATCATATGTAGTTCTTATATAAACCATCAAGTGTAGTTCTTATATAAACCATCCCTTGTAGTTCTTATATAAACCATCACATGTAGTTCTTATATAAACCATCACATGTAGTTCTTATATAAACCATCAGTGTAGTTCTTATATAAACCATCATGTGTAGTTCTTATATAAACCATCAATGTAGTTCTTATATAAACCATCACATGTAGTTCTTATATAACATCATGTAGTTCTTATATAAACCATCATTGTAGTTCTTATATAAACCATCACATGTAGTTCTTATATAACCATACATGTAGTTCTTATATAACCATCATTGTAGTTCTTATATAAACCACACATGTGTAGTTCTTATATAAACCATCATGTGTAGTTCTTATATAACCATCACATGTAGTTCTTATATAACCATCACATGTAGTTCTTATATAAACCATCACATGTAGTTCTTATATAAACCATCATTGTAGTTCTTATATAAACCATCATGTGCAGTTCTTATATAAACCATCATGTGTAGTTCTTATATAAACCATCATGTAGTTCTTATATAAACCATCACATGTAGTTCTTATATAACCATCATGTGTAGTTCTTATATAAACCATCATATGTAGTTTTTTATAAACCATCATTGTAGTTCTTATATAACCATCACTGTAGTTCTTATATAAACCATCATGTGTTTCTTATATAAACCATCAATGTAGTTCTTATATAAACCATCATGTGTAGTTCTTTATAAACCATCACGTGTAGTTCTTATATAAACCATCATTGTAGTTCTTATATAAACCATCATTGTAGTTCTTATATAAACCATCATATGTAGTTCTTATATAAACCATCATGTGTGTTCTTATATAAACGTCACATGTAGTTCTTATATAAACCATCATGTAGTTCTTATATAAATCCATCTTTATAGTTCTTATATAAACCATCATTGTAGTTCTTATATAAACCATCATGTGTAGTTCTTATATAAACCATCAGTGTAGTTCTTATATAAACCATCATGTGTAGTTCTTATATAAACCATCATATGTAGTTCTTATATAAACCATCAATGTAGTTCTTATATAAACCATCATATGTTAGTTCTTATATAAACCATCATGTGTAGTTCTTATATAAACCATCATGATGTAGTTCTTATATAAAACCATCATTGTAGTTCTTATATAAACCATCATATGTAGTTCTTATATAAACCATCACGTGTAGTTCTTATATAAACCATCATGTGTAGTTCTTATATAAACCATCACATGTAGTTCTTATATAAACCATCATGTGTAGTTCTTATATAAACCATCATATGTAGTTCTTATATAAACCATCACATGTAGTTCTTATATAAACCATCATATATAGTTCTTATATAAACCATCATGTGTAGTTCTTATATAAACCATCACATGTAGTTCTTATATAAACCATCACATGTAGTTCTTATATAAACCATCATGTGTAGTTCTTATATAAACCATCACATGTAGTTCTTATATAAACCATCACATGTAGTTCTTGTATAAACCATCATATGTAGTTCTTATATAACCATCACATGTAGTTCTTATATAACCATCACATGTAGTTCTTATATAACCGTCACATGTAGTTCTTATATAAAGCATCATATGTAGTTCTTATATAAACCATCATATGTAGTTCTTACATAAACCATCACATGTAATTCTTATATAAACCATTACACGTAATTCTTATACAAACCGCCACATTTAATTCTTGTATAAATCATCACATGTAACTCCTGTATAAATTATCATATGTAATTTCTGTATAACCATCACATGTAACTCCTGTATAAACTATCATATGTAATTTCTGTATAACCATCACATGTAACTCCTGTATAAACTATCATATGTAATTTCTGTATAACCATCACATGTAACTCCTGTATAAACTATCATATGTAATTTCTGTATAACCATCACATGTAACTCCTGTATAAACTATCATATGTAATTTCTGTATAATAATAATAATAATTACAATATTTATATAGCGCAAAATCTTGATAAAATCAAATCTAAGCGCTGAAGCAGACACACACGCAAGCACGCACGCACGCACGCACGCACACACACGCACGCACACACACACACACACACACACACACACACACACACACACACACACACACACGCATGGCTATAAATGGGGAGAAAGAATAAAAGCAATAAAAGCAAGAATAAAACCAATGGAAAATTATAGAGAGCATAGCATATACAATTATATATTATAACCATGTGATTCCCTCCGAGCGGAGACAGGCTGCAGAGGGGGGGGGGGGTTGAGTGAGGTTAGGATTTTATGCGGAGGAGAAAAGGTGAGTTTTGAGAGCGGACTTGAAGGAGACAAAAGTAGGTTGCTGACGGACTGAGAGAGGAAGTTTGTTCCAGGAGAGTGGACCAGAAACAGAGAAGGCTCGTGGACCATAGGTATTGAGCTTAGTGCGTGGAAAGCGAAAAGTCAGAGGATCGGAGGCAGAGCGGAGGGTACGTGAGGGAAGATAGATCTCAAGTAGGCTTGACAGGTAATCGGGGGGCTGCGTTATTGAGGCTTTTGTAGCACATGGTGTCTAGTTTGTACTGTATGCGCTTTGATACAGGGAGCCAGTGAAGTTGTGCCAGGAGAGGAGATATGTGGTCAGCTTTTTTCTTTTTGAGTACAAGGCGTACAGCATTGTTTTGAATGCGCTGTAGGATGTGAATGGTGGAGGCAGGAAGACCATCACATGTAACTCCTGTATAAACTATCATATGTAATTTCTGTATAACCATCACATGTAACTCCTGTATAAACTATCATATGTAATTTCTGTATAACCATCACATGTAACTCCTGTATAAACTATCATATGTAATTTCTGTATAACCATCACATGTAACTCCTGTATAAACTATCATATGTAATTTCTGTATAACCATCACATGTAACTCCTGTATAAACTATCATATGTAATTTCTGTATAACCATCACATGTAACTCCTGTATAAACTATCATATGTAATTTCTGTATAACCATCACATGTAACTCCTGTATAAACTATCATATGTAATTTCTGTATAACCATCACATGTAACTCCTGTATAAACTATCATATGTAATTTCTGTATAACCATCACATGTAACTCCTGTATAAACTATCATATGTAATTTCTGTATAACCATCACATGTAACTCCTGTATAAACTATCATATGTAATTTCTGTATAACCATCACATGTAACTCCTGTATAAACTATCATATGTAATTTCTGTATAACCATCACATGTAACTCCTGTATAAACTATCATATGTAATTTCTGTATAACCATCACATGTAACTCCTGTATAAACTATCATATGTAATTTCTGTATAACCATCGCAAGCAATTCCTGTGTAAATCATCATTCATGTCATTTCTGAATACGTCGTCACTTGTAATATATGTACTATCCTTCACACGTATAAACTCTGTATAAACCATCACATGGGGTTTCTGTATAAAATATCATATGCTGTTTCTGCATAAATCATTATATATATAATTCCTGCATAAATTCTCATATGTAATGACTAGATAAGCTATCAAACACATAATTCCTGTATAAACACTCTCATGAAATTCTGGTACAGACCATCGCACATGTCATTCCTGCATTAGCTATCACATGCCTGTAAATCGTCACTGGTGTAATTTGAGTATTAATCTGTCAAAATGCAATTCCTATGTTAATTAATCTGTCAAAATGCAATTCCTGTTTAAATCAACCACATTTAATTTCTGTATAAAACAAGTAGTAATGCTCAAATTCATTCTGAATAGATTATCGCAGTCAGCAGATACCATCATTGCAAAAGAACAGGACGGGCTGCGCAAGGGCTGAAATATCATTGAACAGATCTTTAACCCGCGTACCCTTCGCGGAAAACACTTCCTACACCAGAGGGAGTTCTACCACGCCTTCATAGACTTCAGGAAGGCGTTTGATAGAGTCCGGCAGGAGGGACTTGGGACAATAATGAATAAATTTACTTTAACGTTGAGCAAAAACTGACTAACACAATCCAGCAGCTATGCTCCAAAGCAACCAGTGCTGTACGTGACACAGGATGCTGTTGGAGAATGGTACTGAGTTAGATCCCTGACTGCTGCTGATGGATCCCAGGTAAATGAATTGTTGAACAGTTTCTAGCTTGAGTCCATGGACATTAGTAGTAATGATGGTGCTGTGGCTGACTATCAATTAGGTATTTTGGGCGCTGATTTCCATGCCTTATCTTGTCGATTTTTCATCTTATCTGTTGACGAGCTCAACGAGTTCTGATTCACTGCCTGCCAGGCCATTAGTATTATCCCCGAAGCGAAGGTTTTCGATGGTTCTTCTGCCAGTGCTGACTGAGCTGACATGATTTTCAAGTGCGTTAGTCATAATGTGTTCCAGAAATGTGATGAAAATTGTGGGAATCAGAAAGCTGCTCCGCCAAACTCTAAAAGAAGTGTGGAACCACTCTCCAATAGTACTCTGTATAAGTATTTCACTGGTTGCTTTGGAGTATAGTTGTTGGATGATATTGGTTAGTTTTTGTCCCGTGTTAACTTTTATTTATATATGGCCCACAGTGCCATTTACTAGATTCTGTCAAACGCTTTGTCGAAGTTAGGAAGACATCACAGAACTCCATCTGGTGTTGAAGGTGTTTTTCACAGAAGAAATGCAGATTAAAGATCTGTGCGATGGTACTTCTATGCTTGCTTAAGATCTGTTCGATGGTATCTCTACCTTTGCCAGATCTGGCCTGTTCTTCAGCAATGATGATACATACTTGCCACTACTGTAATCTATTCAGAATGATTTTGAGCATTGCTTTACTGGCACGGGTGATCAAAACTGATGCGATGGTGCGGTAGTTCTGGAACTGTTGGAGATTTCCTTTCTTAGGAAGAGTGATGGATACGTGATTCAAATCTGGGTCCATGGCATGGGCCACTCGCCCGTGTACAAGATTTTCCTGCAGATGGCAATTAGGTTTTCAGTTACTGTCTCTCTGCCATGGTTTAGAGTTATGCAGGGATGTTTTTCATTCCTGTAACCTTACCACATTTCAACGACTTTACTGGGCCACAACTTTCTCATGGAATATTGGGAAGTCAAGTTCATTTGATAAATCTTGTACTGTTAGCACACTTGGATCTTCTTTGCTTTGTGGTATAGGACAGAGCAGTGCTCGGTCCATCTTTTTGTGTCTTTTTTTTTCTGTATGAGACTGCTGCCGACTTCGTCCTGAATGATGCTGACTTTGCTTTTGTTTTGTCAAGTCTTTTACAATTTTAAAAGCTTTCTCTGTATCGTTGTTATCAAGGTTTTTCTCAGTGTCTTCAAGTTGTTCTGTGATCCAGCTTTCCTTTGAATTATTCATTTCTTGGCCATTCCGCATTTTAGTATCGCTGTCTTTCTTCTTTCCTTTGTTAGTTTTCTTTCAGATGTTTAAGTTCTTTCTCACACATCTCAAAAATATCACTTATGATCCATGGTTTGGGTTTCCAACAACTTATTCCTCAGACCTCTGCCGATTTTTCAGTTATCGCTTGGTTGAAATTGTGAGTGCTTCAAGCTCTTCTTCAAGCAGTAGTAGTGACATGAATGTTTCCTCTCATGGCCACGTGAAATTATTGGGCAATGTAAGGATCTTTCCATTCATAAAGACTGAATTTGACACGGTTGTTTTTCATTCTTTTGTTCTTGTTCTTCGACGGTTCTTCAAAGTTCGTCATGACCAAGTCAGCTCCTTGAAACATCGAAATGTGTACCTAGTTAATATGTCTATGAATATGTATTGTTATTGTTGTGAGATCCCCTCCTGAGGGGCATGGCCTGTACGAATAAAATATCTGATTCTGAATTTGACAGCCAGTGTGACTGGGACTACTTCTCTTCAACTTAAAGCAGAAGAAAACATTCCCGTCCTCAATACTTACTTTTTAGTAAAAGGAATGAGTTGTCCATTGGCACAGACATGGTAGGACTGAAGTATGGAGATATCTGTGGGAATTTGACAGCCTGTCTCGTCGCTGCCATCATCACAGTCATTGTGTCCATCACATACCATGGCGTAGTGAACTTGACCACCCAGCATACAGTCAAACAGCTTGAAGTTATTGGGGGACCAGGACGACTTCTTCTTTTCCTGTGGACACTGCTGAAACTGGAACACGAAAGAATCATCAGTACAACTTTTCAGTCTACTGTTGGCAGGTAGAGATGATGTGCTGTCGTTGTACGTGCTGTTGGAATGAAGACGTAGTACTGACAGACCGTGGACTGTCATTTTCCAGGTCAGTGGAGTTGACATTGTCCTTCATACAAACAAAACCAGTTACTGTCGTCTTGTAGTCACATTCGGACCGTAAAGTGTTCTTGCTGATACTTTTCCGTGTGAGAAGAAAAGAGCGAATTTAGAGTCTGTCCTAATATCTCGTTGTGGTAAATCCCCATGGTTCATGATTCCTTCTCCCCATTGCAGTATGTGTCGATACTGTGACTCCATTTGTGTGGATTTGCTGAAGATGTTTTTATAGGTCAAATCAACAGCAAGGCACACAGCAGAAATGCCAGTACGTGCAATCGCAGGAGCCAGTAATGTAGGTTCTGCAGGCGCTGCTAGGACTGCTAGTTTACCACCAGACTGTTGATCACACGAATGAGATGTGTTCTTTGTGGAAGTGATGACGACTTGAAGACAGCGGTCGTGGTGGAGAAACCAGTTGTGACCACAGGAGACAGACCTGTAGGGACAGTCAGCAGGTTCATCCTCTCCCCCTACACACTGCTGCACCTTGTCACACAGGATATAGGCAGGGATGGTGGCAGAAGAACAGTCATGCAAAGCATCAACTGCAACTAGCGGAGCTACACGTCTGAACGTGTGTTTGTGTGTGATAAAGCTGTGGGCATGAGGTGCAGGGGATGAGTGGAATAATTGAAGCCGAAACTGGACGGGGCGTTCTCTACTGTGAAGAAAGGCCAAGGCATGGTTCTGACAAGCACAGAAACAACACGATGAGGCAAAAGCAGAACAGCGGTGGTCAGATCGGGATAACGAAACAATAGCTTGTCCTCTGTGTGACCATCTCCTGCATACACTTCTAGATGTTCATACCACTTGAAGTTGAAGTGAGTAAAGTGCAGAACAATACCCTGCATGTCTTTAGCTGGCATGATGTTCCAGGAAAGTTCCTGAATGCACCAACAGCTCTTGGCAGGTTCCGTCCATTCCACACGGCTATCAGCCTCTTCAAGGTATGTGGTGTGGCTGTGGAGTTGAGTCCAGTTGCACTGAATACAGTCGTAAGTGTCAGCCACGGTTTGGAGCCTGCAGTCGAGACAGGAAGGCCAGTGCTACTAAATGTAAGAAAGTTATCCATAGTGCCATTTCTTAAGCTCTCGTCCATTGTATAATGGATGGAATCATTCCAGCTGTTCATTCTGAGGACTGTGGTAGTCTCAGTCTCCACCACACTCTTCGGTTGTTGATGTTCCTGTTCATTTTGCGTGTGGACGTACTCAAACACTGACCACACTATCACCATCAGCGTAACTAAATACTGGGAGCTGTTTTTGATGATGTTTTTCTGCCTTTTTTGGCTGTGTAATTGCCATTGTTGGCGCATGAACATCATTCTGCTTCAAACAGAAATGATATTCGTGTTTTTGACTGACAGACAGTACAGGAATGTCTCCCCCTAAAAATTAAAAATTAAAAAAAAAAAGAAAAAAAACAACAAAAGGATGAAAAGCATTTTCAACCTGACTGGATTTTGTCATGTTATTTATTTATCAACAACTCTCCTGTGATCGTTTAGCAATGCCTAATCGTCACACTATGCAAGAACAAGACAACAATAACAATATTCGGTTAAAAACATGATTTGTTCATTCATTTAGTTTATTGAAAAAAATTACTAACAATTGGTTATCTTTTGTGTTGTCTTAGTGCTGTGACTCTATGGCAGTGCACACGTGTTCTTTGAGAAAGGAAAGAGACAGAGGGTAAGAGGGAGAGGGAGGGAGAGAGAGAGAGACAGAGAGAGAGGGAGGGTAGGTTAGACGTGCGTCAGGTTGACATTAGGCACGTTTATCTTATTTGTAAAAGGAAACAGTCAGCGAAACAAGCCTTTGGGGGCAACCAAATTTTTGTAGTATCTCCTGAATGCCCTTCTGATAAACGGTGTCAAATGCTTTGGTCAGATCTACAGAATTCTCGTGGAACTCCTGGTTTTGTTTTTGGTACTTCTCTTCAAACTGATTCGTAACAAACAACCCGTCATTCATGCCACGAAAGCCACACTGAGACTCAGGAATGACAGGCTTGGCTACATGAGTGATGATTGCAAAGGAGTTGTGCAGAGGAGGAATATTCCATCATGATTATCGCATAATATCATTATCGCCCTTTTAATTGTCAGTATTGTTATTATATTTTTATTATTACTAATACAATATATATAATATTATTATTTACGTGAAAGAAACTTGCAAAAAGACTTCAGGACGTCAACGTCAGAGAAAGCGAGAATGGTCCACGGACTGAGACAAAAAAATATGTCTGTACTTTCATGGGACTGGCAGTTCATTTTGTTTATCGTAAACCCATAACCAGCGTGGCTCAGTCTTTGATATTTGCCCCCCCCCCCACCCCCAAATTTTCACTCTGTCGGTCGATCTAAGCGATAGCTTCCTTCCAGGATGATGATGATGAAGATGAAGATGATGATAATGATGATGATGATGATGAATGATGGATGGATGACGGTGATGAGATGATAATATATAATAATGACAACGACAATAACAACAACAATAATAATAATAATAACAAAAAACAACAACAACAACAACAATAAAATAATAACAATAACAATAACAAAAACAATAATAATAATATAATAATAATAATAATAATAAAAGGTAAGAAGAAGAAGATACATTTATACGGCGTCCAACCTCAATATACAAATCGAATCAAAGCGCACACTCTCATCATTCACTAAAATAATCACTCACAATGACCAAAAAAATTCAAGGGCGAAAACACACGCACGCTGAGAGGGTTTAAGGATACTGTCAGGATGGTTTGACATCAAGTCATGGCGGGTGACAGAATCAGACCCGTGCAAGCTTGTCTCTTTCCACAGTTGCCAAGAGCGGTTTTGTGTCCACGTAGGTTCCATAACCTCCCAAATTTCAACCGCCGGTCCTAGCCCTGGGAGACGGAAACAGGACTAGCAGGGGATTGCTTTGTCCTAGCGAAGTACAGTACGGATTTTTCACTGAGGTGTTGCGCTAGCCGTGAAGCAAAAGAGAGTGTAGAATGCACAGGGAATCTCACTTCTGAGTCTTGTAGGCGAGATGTTTGCCAAGATACTTGAACAACACCCTCGTCCTTTTCTGAATCCATCTGTGTCTCACTTAAAAAAAATTATTCGCCTTGATACCATTTTCACATCGAAGCAGCTGAGCGAAAAAAAAATATCGACTATGACAAAAAAATTAACCTCGCCTCTATAGATCTAGAAAAAGCTTTTGATAAGGTCAACACTGAAGAGCACTACAGCTCCACAATGTCTGAGGCCAACTTCTAGACAACATCCGGGACATCGATGTTAACGGATATATGCTCTCCGAACTCAAGGATCACAGTCTGGTTTGAGTTCATATATGGAATGAGACAAGGATGCCTCTTGTCACCCTTTTGTTTAATATTTATATGGACAGTATCACAAAAGAAGCAAACCCACCTCCAGAAGCACCAAATGAAGCACTAGTTGCTGACAACCAGACCCTTGCCCATGGAAAGAAAGAACAATTCGTTGAACACTGCATGTGCACAGTATGGCATGAGGATCAGTATTGGCAAAACTGAGGTGATGAAGGTTGCAGAAGTCAGGCGACCTTATCAAAACAAAACAGAGGCAAAATTGAAACAAGTAACCCAGTTCAAATACCTCGGAAGCATCTTCACTGAAAACGGAAGACTTAATAACAGAGAAACAGAGACCAGAGTATGAAAGGTCAGTGATATCAGCTACCAGTTCGCCCCAATGTCAAACCTGGACTTTGACCAAACCACTCGAAAGCAAGATCACAATCTGCGAGATGCGCTGCCTCTTGACGATTCTTCGTAAGCAGCGCATCTCGCAGATTGTGATCTTGCTTTCTAGTGGTTTGGTCAAAGTCCAGGTTTGACTTTGGTCAGTGAATGTGGGAGGTGGAGATAGATTTAGTCAGCTTTGCTTTGGTTTCCAATGGGATATTTGGATGTTTTAGGAGTGGGGCGAACTTTGCTTGTTGACTGTCCACGCCTCACATCCGTACAACAAGCAAATACAACAAGCAAATGACTGGATACAAGACGAGAGGCAGACAAGAAAGACTTGGATGTCCCACTGCATCACACCGAGACAGGCTTTCCAACTGACAGCAGACAGGAGGCGTTTTCTTCCCACAACGCTCCTGACAATACAAACGGCGGATTGAAAAAAATATATGAAGAAAGAAGGTTCCACGCGTACTCATGGGCTTTACGTTCGAGAGATTTTCCTCAGACACTTGGCTTTAGGGGTAAGTTGTGGCTAGAGGCTCTGAACTAGATGACCAAACAAATTTCCTTGCACACAGTTTACATTAATTTACAGAATGGTCTAGTGTAAGTCCACATAGACTACATTTGGATGTCGTAAAAAGACTGAATCCCGCATCAGCAAGACGAACACAAGGTCATTCCCAGCAGCTGATACATAGGCTCTCGTAATGACCCAGTCTTCTCTCGCTGACACTTAAGATGAAGACAAAGTTTTTACCCACCCATCCCGCGCACGCGCACGCGCACGCACCACCACACACACACACACATACATACATACATACACACACATACATACACACACATACACACACACGCACGCACGCACACCAACACATACACACACACACACAACACACACACACACACACACACACACACACACACACACACACACACACACACACACACACACAACACAAGAAAGTGTTCAGGTATCCCCAAGCTGAAGAAAGCTATCAAAGTTGTGTAGCTCAACGGCTTGCCCCTGTAAACACTGTCATCAGTGATGTAGGCACATTACCGGGAGATGAAAACAAAAGGCTGGAAAACCGTTCGGAAATACGCTGAAAAACTCAAGGATCTCATCAGTTAAAATCTCGTTGACAAACACAACAGCTTGAGACAGGACTCCATCATTATTTTACACAAAAATAGCCTAGTAAAGTGAATTCTAGATTTCAATTCGGAAATTCTCCCTCGTTAATGATTTATCCGAACAAGGTTAGCCTGTAGCTATGAACCAGGAAAAAAAAACACGAAAATAGAATCAGAACGCGTATTTCTTACAGAAAACAAGACACGACACAAGCCTGAAGCCTGCACATAAACCATGAGCTGGCCAGGTCCTGAGGTCCTGCCTAGATAATTCCATAGCCCTGGGGTCGTGTGGGAGTGCGGTTGCAGAGACGTCAACTTTTCCCCGGGGCCAGCACCACGAAAAGTTGAGGTCTTGTCTTGTTACATCAAATACACGTCTACAGTACAGTGGGACATTTAAGCGATCTAAACACTGGCAATAGTATTCAGTTGGACAGAGGCCCTAGCTGACATGCTTGGAGTCAATAAGAATGCACCACGTCTACACACAGCTCCGTGCTGGCGTCTGCAGTGCTATAAATCAAGTAATTAGTGTACCAATTATTCTTATTTCTGGCTATAAATCAAGTTGTTAGTCATTGTACCAATTATTCATATTTCTGGCTATAAATCAAGTACTTCGTCAGTGTACCAATTATTCGTATTTCTCGTCCCGCTGCAGTTGTGAAATCAAAGAAATCATTCTGCGGTTCCAAGTACACGGTATTTATTTCAATCCCTTTGTCATTGCAAGCAACGCACGATCGCTGTATTATTCAAAACATTTTCACGTGATTTACGGCCTGATTCCAATTACAATATATTATTTAATTATTGACAGACATACAGACGTACGAAAATCTATTATTTAAATAATGACAGACATACGGACAGACAAAAAGAAGTGAAGTGGGCAAACTATGTGATTTAAATTGAAAAAACAACAACACATTCTTGTTCATTAGTAACTGGTCGTGTGTGTGTGTGTGTGTGTGTGTGTGTGTGTGTGTGTGTGTGTGTGTGTATGTGTGTGTGTGTGTGTGTGTATGTGTTTGCGTGGTGTGTGTGTGTGTGTGTGTGTGTATTGTGTGTTGTGTGTGTGTACGTGTGTGTGTGTGTGTGTGTGTGTGTGTGTGTGTGTGTGTGTGTGTGTGTGTGTATTGTGTGCTGTGTGTGTGTACGTGTGTGTGTGTGTGCGCGCGCGCACGTGCGCTTGCCTGCACACATTCGTGCACGTGTATACGTGCGCGAGTGTGTATTTGTCATTGTGTGTTAGTGTGTGCGTGCGCCCGCGTGTGTGATCATCTCTACAGCCCCATTCCTTATTGAAATGATTCCTTCAAGACAAAATTCTGTGTATTTTTTTCACATTTGTTCCTAAGAATCACACACACACACACACACACACACACACACACACACACACACACACACACACACACACACACACACACACTCACACACACGCACACTCACTCACACACACACACACATACACACACACACACACACACACACACACACACACACACACACACACACACACACACACACACACACTCACTCACTCACTCACTCACTCACATACACACACACAAACTACCGAGGAAATTAAGTCTGATATTTTTGTACAGTGTTGGTTAATTTAGCATCACTAAAACCGCCTCACAGATTTCGGTAAAAAGACGGTAAAAAACAACAAAAACACTCAAACGTGTTATCCATGACAAACGTAAAACTACAGATGCGGCAAAGGCGTAAATATGTAGTTAATACAAATAGGCCAATATCAATATAAACCGTACTCCAATTTAATGTGCATCTGAGTCTTGACCTGGCTGCAACCAGGCCTTTTTGGAATGTATGCAGTTTAGGGCCAAACACTTGCTTAAAATAGTGCTGCATGCCTGGCACTCAGCTCTGGTAACTATGCGCAGAAAAATCCAAGACGAGTGTGACTGAATGCGTTCAAGCAAACAGGAACCAGAAAACACACAAAAAAGAATAAGAACGCGTATTTGTCATGTTGTAGTATACACGCGTTCTTATTCTTTTTTCGTGTTTTATCTTCTTTTTTTTTCTTTTTTTTATTATTCCTTTCTGGTTCCTATGCTCATCCAGCCGCTACTCAAATCATGCCTACATAAAAACTATCTTGCCACAATCATTATAAACAAAGTTTCACCGACACAAAATCATCGGCACGCCAGAACGACATATACCCATCACCACTTCTGCCCTATATACTGAGCTATTGGCCGACCATGACTGCGTATCAGACGATTCCAGGTTCAGATCCGTGCAGACACACCAAGTGGCCCATTGGCCCAGTTGTTAGAGACGCATGCTCAAAACACAAGGGCTGTGGGTTCGACGCTTGGGCGGGCAATTTTTTTTTTTTTTTTTTTTTTTTTTTTTTTTGCACTTGTGACGTTACTGCATATGGCATTCATCTCGAACACAGAGACAACATCTTGAGAAACTGAAACTAAAACCGCGCTACGTATTTTCAAATAAATGAGTCGTTATTACCACTATGAATATTATCACAATTTACATGGCGTTCCTGTACTTATGAATTTCGTGTGCATTTCTGCACACAAGTCCAACAAAATATGCATGTACTAAACAGTATCGGAGCTTAAACATTAAAATACCCTTCGCCTGCACGTTTGTATAAACGAAATATTTCCGCGCATATGGGCAATCTCCGTTCTCACCTGGATTCGTATGTAATAAGATCACCTATCTGTGGATGGCAGGCACTACACTTCACGACGGCTCTACAAACAAAACACAACATCTGACGAATCATAAAATCATCTGAGCCAAACTACAGTAAGAACAACACACACACACACATACACACACACACACACACACACACACACACACACACACACACACAACACATACACACACACACACACACACACACACACACACACACATACACACACACACACACACACACACACACACAGAGAGAGAGAAAGAGAGAGAGACAGTGAGAGAGAGAGACACACACATACACACATACACACACACACACACACACACACACATACACACACACACACACACACACACACACACACACACACACACACACACACACACACACACACACACACACACACACACTGTCCCAACATATTGTCTGTTTTTTCTCTTCTCTTTCCCCTTACCCTTTGTTACTCACTTTCTCTTTCACTCACTCTGACTTGACATCTCTCACTTCTTTGTAACACCATACAAGTCTGCGTCACTAACTGGTATGAATCATCTCCCTTTCCATTTGACCCCAATACAAACAACCGAACCAGGTGCATGCATGCGCGTGCACACACACACACACACTCACACACACGCACGCACGCACACACACACCTAGCAAAGAATTACACTACAACACAAGGTGGAATATTATCATAACATAACGACTTACAACCTACATAACTGACACACCAATACAGAGGATGCCAAACGAATCCAGAAGACAGTCCTGCCAAGCCAACAGGTGCGATGGACAACGAGGAAAAGTGCACTCCAGAGAAGTCTAATCTGGAATGACATGTGGCATACGTCTCCTCTCAGGATCAGTTTCATCCTCAGATCTGTGTATGACCTCCTGCCCGTGAATGCAAATCTGGTGAAATGGGGGAAATCAGATGACCCTGTGTGCCCGATCTGCCTGGGCAAACAAAATGTGGAACACGTCCTGAGCTCCTGCAAAGTAGCGCTTAACCTGAGGAAGGAACACTTGGAGGCTCAATCAAGTGCTTCAGGACATCGCACAAGCGATCAGTACCGCCTGGGGAATAGCCATGCTACCAGGAGCTCCGACAAACTTCTACACGTGAGGACGCTGCGAATAGTAACCTGGTAAAGATGTGATATTTGGGGAATGGGAGCAGAGTGTGCTGGATGGAGTGGACGACTTCACGATGGAAAAAAAAACACCTAGAAATATTCAAGAAGAGTGGCGTGAGACTGCCAGGATCTGAACCTGGAATCATCTGATACGCAGCCATGGTCGGCCAATAGCTCAGTATAGCGCAGAAGTCGTGATGAGTATTTGTTGTTCTGGCGTGCCGATAATTTTTGTCGGTGAAATTCTCATTCATCAAAACGAAAGATTCTGATCGAACTCATTGTGCTGTATGAAAATAGAATACAGGAAACCTATATCTATGAGACTGAAAAGTATGCCAGTTTAGCCAGAAACTTGAAGAAATCCAATTTGTACATGAAAGCCAAAGTCCTCACCATAGAAGTTGGAACAAGGGGGTTGATAGGAACATCTGCCTGTAACCTCGTTGTAATGGTGGCCGTGTCTGAGCAAGATCACACGTGAATGAAGACAGAAGACATCGACAACCTTTAGATTCATATCTATTCAACTGAGACGGTAAACAACGGATAAACAACCAAAACGAGCTCGAGGGAAATGACCCATACAATAAGAAAAACGAGGCGCGTATTGTCTTCTACAGTATCATTACACCTACCCCTTTACATGGACAATTGCAGAAGTGTTATTGAACTGTCATTTTCTTTTTTCTTTATCATTTTTTTTCTTTTTTGTTTGTTTCTTTCTTTCTTCTTTTTTTTTTTTTTTTTTTTTAAATAACCAGGAGGGGGTGTACAATGACAGTTTATTTCATGGTGTAACGTGATAGGTTATTTCAAATCATAATTTTGAAACCAAGCAGGCATCTTCACAATACCTTGCAGAACGGGTAGTCTGGACAGGTGTAGTTGCTGTTGACGGCCCATCAGTTTGTCTCTGAAAACTTGACATGCTCAAGCTGGGATGAACTGATGTCGGCGGGTGACACTGGTCTTCCAAAGGGTGTTGGAGATCTGGCAGTTTGCAGACTCCGGGAATGAAAGGAGTTTGGAATGGGACTGGATAGGAGACATTGAGGAACGGAAGTGCCACTGAAAAGAGCAACAACAACAAAAAATAGTAAATAAATAAATAAATAAATAAATAAAAAGGATTTTGTTGATGTGACATTTCAGTGGTTTAGGAGATGCCTTGTTTCTTCTTAGGAGACCCTTGGTAACGAATGACGATAATAACGGTGATGACGCCAAGAATAACGCAAGTTAACGGAGGTAGGGGGAGAAACGACAACTAGATTGATAAATAATAACAATGATATTGATGATCATGACAGGGTGGTGGCAGCAATGGTGATGTCCACAGACTTCCAGGAGGTGAACTTAATGCCTACAGTGTGGACAAGGGCGACCCGGGCCCTTTCTATCATCTCTCTCTGCCAGTCATAGATGCTGTAAAACTACCAATGTCATCATCATCATCATCATCATCATCATGTGCCCTGCCGCTTATCGCTGGCGATTATGACCCACCAAACGAATCCATCCCTTATCGCGGCAAGTACATCTCCCACCCTCTCTGTCCTCAGCCACCCTGCAAGTCCGTCCAATATTTTCTCGCTGGGTCTACCTGGTGTTCTCTTTCCTTCCAGATTTCCTGTTGTAACCAGGTGCTCTAATTCCCCTTTCCTCGTAAAATTTCCTATACATGTTGCTTGTCTTTTTTACTCTTCTTTATTAATGATCTTGTGTCTGCCTATAAATGTTGCTTGTCTTTTCCTACTCTTCTTTATTAATGATCTTTTTGTGTCTGCCTATAAATGTTGCTTGTCTTTTCCTACTCTTTTTTTTATTTTTTTATTAATGATCTTCTTGTGTCTGCCTATAAATGTTGCTTGTCTTTTCCTACTCTTCTTTATTAATGATCTCGTGTCTGCCTATAAATGTTGCTTGTCTTTTCCTACTCTTCTTTATTAATGATCTCGTGTCTGTCTATAAATGTTGCTTGTCTTTTCCTACTCTTCTTTATTAATGACCTTCTTGTGTCTGCCTATAAATGTTGCTTGTCTTTTCCTACTCTTCTTTATTAATGACCTTCTTGTGTCTGCCTATAAATGTTGCTTGTCTTTTCCTACTCTTCTTTATTAATGATCTTCTTGTGTCTGCCTATAAATGTTGCTTGTCTTTTCCTACTCTTCTTTATTAATGATCTTCTTGTGTCTGCCTATAAATATTGCTTGTCTTTTCCTACTCTTCTTTATTAATGATCTTCTTGTGTCTGCCTATAAATGTTGCTTGTCTTTTCCTACTCTTTTTTTTATTAATGATCTTCTTGTGTCTGCCTATAAATGTTGCTTGTCTTTTCCTACTCTTTTTTATTAATGATCTTCTTGTGTCTGCCTCCTTCAAGGCTGTCACGTACGTTACTTTTACTGGTTGGTTCACTGGCTGACTGGTTGGCTGGATTTTTGAAATAGCAACTTTCTCAATATCAAGTCTGTCAGTCAGTCTGTCTGTCATTCTGTCTGTATTTTCTGTCTCTGGCGGTTCACATGTATCGCAAACTTGTCAACGTAATGTCTGTCTGTCCGTCTGTCTGTCTGTCTCTCTGTCTGTCTGTCTGTCTGTCTATCTGTCTGTCTGTCTGTCTGTCTTGTATATCTATGCGTCCTAGCGTCTGCATTCTTTTCCATTGTTCTATGTATCTATGCGTTCTAACCTCTACATGCTTTTCCGTCCACTTTTTGGCAATGCTAATTGATGCATTTAAATATTTTGACAGAGGTGTTTCATCAAGTTCTACCCAGGTGAAATACTTTCCAGCCTGCGGAAGAAATGCCAGAACCAAAGTGAACCAGCGGAGGAAATGCCAGAACCAAAGTGAACCAGCAGAAGAAACGCCAGAACCAAGTGAACCAGCAGAAGAAACGCCAGAACCAAGTGAACCAGCAGAAGAAACGCCAGAACCAAGTGAACCAGCAGAAGAAACGCCAGAACCAAGTGAACCAGCAGAAGAAACGCCAGAACCAAGTGAACCAGCAGAAGAAACGCCAGAACCAAGTGAACCAGCAGAAGAAACGCCAGAACCAAGTGAACCAGCAGAAGAAACGCCAGAACCAAGTGAACCAGCAGAAGAAACGCCAGAACCAAGTGAACCAGCAGAAGAAACGCCAGAACCAAGTGAACCAGCAGAAGGAACGCCAGAACCAAAGTGAACCAGCAGAAGAAACGCCAGAACCAAGTGAACCAGCAGAAGGAATGCCAGAACCAAGTGAACCAGCAGAAGAAACGCCAGAACCAAGTGAACCAGCAGAAGAAACGCCAGAACCAAAGTGAACCAGCAGAAGAAACGCCAGAACCAAGTGAACCAGCAGAAGGAATGCCAGAACCAAGTGAACCAGCGGAAGAAATGCCAGAACTAAAGTGAACCAGCGGAAGAAATGCCAGAACCAACGTTTAAGCTAAAAGCCGTCCTTGGGAATTTCTCTTCGCAAGTGTCTAACTCTGCACTGGCTGCACACACGTACGAAAACATCCAGATTACCTCTGACCTCTCTGCTGCAGCCTGCAAACGTTTAGGCCTTATAATTGAGGCCCTGACCCACGACCCGTTCCGCCTGTACGCTTGGAGAGAACGGGATGAAATAGATCCAAAACGGATAGTCTGTCATATTGTCCATACACATACGTCTCGCATGGCTCATGACATTGGGTTCAACCCGAACGTTCATAATGCATGCCGGTCTATTAGAAACGGGTGGCTGGTATCCTCTAGACCAGTTAATGCTCATCATTTAGCTGACACCCATGTTGCTTCGTTACAAAGACACCCTGAAAAAAAATCACTCCAGAAATGTGACATTGATGAAGAACAATGGGAAATCATGGCCATAAACAGGTCTGAATGGAGACAAGCTATTCGCAAGGGAACAGAAGCTTCTGAAAATGAAAGACGAAGCAGCCAAGTGGAAAATCCTGCAGCAATAAAGGCCAGAACCAGCTCTGCAGGGCATTCCATTGAGTGTCCAGTATGCGGCCACCTGTATGCATCAGACTTTGGCCTGAGATCCCACATGAGAGTATACAAATAAAGTGCTAGGTTGGACTTTATCGACCACGATAGTCGACCATATGTAGCCATTTTGCAAAATGGTGTCTTCCAGTTAAGTGGTGAAACTCTCTGATTCGGAGGCGGAAGCTCTTGATAGAGCTGTATAATGTTAGTGATATTCGTTGAACAGCCAAAGCAAAAATTACAAAAGAAACAAAAGTTATCAGGAGAAAACAATTCTGTGCTTTCTATGTCTTTTTTCCCGACGTCTGACGAGCAAATCAACAAAATTAACAATGACCTTTACTCCACATCCATTTCCAAAAGCATCACGTAGTACTCCCATCTATTCCACATTAACAGATTTGACTGCACAGGGACAAACAATTTTCCTGAACCGTATGGTCAGAATGGCTCGTGTGTTGGCTGCTACAGGATCAGCAAGACAGAGGCTACGTTTCGGCCAACATCATTTCGGCCTTCTGTCGCTTTACCACTGTTCTACATTGTGAACATAATGTGAATAACAATCAAAATACAAGAGGTTTGATTGATTAATTTGGTACAGGTTTTACGTCAGCACCCACCTCAGGTAATATGGCCGGTGGGGTATAATCGTTATCCCAGGAAAGAGGGGGAAGGGGGACTCATCTAATCATATACTGACACCACCAGAACAACAATGATGTTAAGATGGGACAGTGAGAAGGCCAGTTTTAATGTAGCGCATCCCGGGATTCGAACACAAGCGGTTGCAGACGAACCCTTTTTTAAACACCGTTACTCTTTTTCCTCCCTCCTCTTCACAAGAGTTCCTCTTTCGTCTACTCACCGAACATACCCAAAACACGCATTCACTCGCATACGCCTCCTACAACCTACAACCACCAACTCCAACTGTCTTCAACAACCAGGAGAGGAAGACCGTAGACAGATTGCTACTTGGGCAGTACGGTGAGCTGTCACGGCTCTCTTGGTGCTGAGGTGGCCCCGCCAATCTTCATGGCTAGCTTTAACTCTGCATTTCGAAGGTTGACCATGGAGTTGTGGCAAGACCATCGCATTAAACTCGCCACTAAGATTGC
>JAPXFY010000014.1:70036451-70058951 GCA_030674185.1 Monoplex corrugatus
AGAAGCGTCATAAAAAGCTTCAAGTCCGTGCGTTAAGCGAGACCGGACCAGCGAGCGCACCAATGCCACCATGTTTTAGGTTGATTGGCCCAAGGGATTCGCGACAGTGACTTGATCAGATTGACTGCTCGTAGTGCACTAGAGATATTTTTTATTAATATGAAGCTCGCACTTCCCTTTACCATTGAAGCACGCCCCCAGATACTGTACATTCTTGGCAGCGTACAAACGTTCATCATTTGCTACAATGCTACATTCTTTGGGGATGTGTGGATTATTTCTAGTGAAAACTACAAATTTGGTTTTTCGTGTTGACAATATGAAACCGTTCTCTGTCATGTATGACACTATGTTATCAATTATCTCTTGAAATATTTTTTGGAATGTATGAGCGTGGGTTACATGACACGTTTTTCAGTTGTCTCCCAGTGACACACAAGATGGTTATAAGCAGACGGAGAAAAGGAAGAAAGAACAAGATCCGGACCAGTCGCCGTGGTGTAATGGTTAACGCAACGGATTACCGACTGGAAGGTTGTGGGTTCGAATCACCATGAGATCATTTCATTTTACCCGGGATGGAAGTGTGTCTGGGTGTGTTTGTCTGTCTGTTACCAGAGTGTATTAGCAAGGTTCTCTCAGCTGTTTTTAAGTCTTTTTTCCAAATTTGGGTGAAAGATGTGAACCGTTGAGGAACGTAAAAGCGTAAGTTTAGAGGATAAATAGTCAACGACGAGATGACACGGTCAAAAAACAAACAAACAAACAAACAAACAGACAGACAAACAAACAAACAAACAAACAAACAAAACAGCCTAAGAGAAGGAGGATTTATAAACAACACTTTCTCAGGAACTTCTTGCGATATTTCCAGGAAATCTAAAACAAGTGTGATCACCCAAGGTCAAGGAAACGGGAACAACAACAACAACAAAAAGAATCAGAAAGTGTATTTAATACAACCAGACAAGACAGATAAAAAATTTCGGTCATCTGGACTTCATCAAGCGTGAACGTAAGACAACAAAGAACATCATCATCATCATCATGTCGAGCTTGCTCGGCTATCCATGACACGTTTCTTCCATCCTTCTCTGTCAGACATTGTAGTAGGTAGTTCATCATACTGACAGCCCGTATCATCCATCAGTTGGTCGACGAAGGTCTTCTTTGGACGTCCTGGTCTTTGTTTGCCATGGCTGGGTCTCCATAGTAGAACATCCCCCACCAGTTCTTCTTTGCTACGCCAGCAGTGTCCCGCGAAGCGCAGTCTTTGCTGACGTATTGATTGATTGATTGGTAGGATCTTACCATATAACTCTTTGTTATTTGGATGTTCTCTCCAGGATTTGTTCAGGGCTGCACGCAGCATTCTTGTATATGCTCCATCAATCTTCTTCTCCAATCTTCTTCTTCTCTCTCTGAACCAAGATGCATCAGAAGGCATGAGAAGTCTCAATGGAGATACAATCAAACAAGTTCAAGACTTTAAATACCTGAGCAGCTACATTAACTCCACAGAACAAGACGTCAACACCAGACTCGGAAATGCCTGGGGCGCTCTAAATCAACTGGACAAAATCTGGAAATCCAATCTGCTAGACAACCTGAAAAGGAACTTCTTCCGAGCAGCGGTGGAGTCCGTTCTTACATATAGCTCAATCTCTTGGACCCTAACAACAAAGAACAAGCATCAAACAACAAATACAAAAAGTTAGGAGAAAAAGAGCAAAACTTCCCTGCTGCTTGGTTCATGTAGGAGAAAATGACAGATATGAAACCATAATGTGTTTCCGAGTAGTAGTAAGAAGTGAGACAGGATGAGGCAAATACGACGTCTGGAAGAGATTAATGATATGAAGCCTGCAATGTACTAGTGGTCATGCCATATTATTATTGTTTTATCCTGAAGTGGGTCCAAGATCAAAACTATGATGCACTAGCTAAGAGTAGTTTCTTGATTGTAAGCATATTACTACTGAATAATACATAAATATTGATACATATGTAAATTCACGCACGCACACATACACACACACACAACACACACACACACACACACACACACACACACACACACACACACACACACACACACACACACGATTTTACAATCGATATTGCAGACTTGTTAAACATACATCAAACACGCATGCACATACAGTCACACACGCACAGGTACATCAACACACACACACACACACACACACACACACACACACACACACACACACCCACAGACACACACAACACACAGACACACACACACAGACAACAACACACACACAAACACACACACACACAACACACACACACACACACACACTGGTAAAATATACACACTACTTTTCAGGGAATATAAAGTCACCCACCTGAAATGCCAGCTTCACAGACAACCACATTACATGTTGATGGAACCAATTCATCCAACAATGCGTGTTTTATACTTTACGATCGTCGATCGAAACAGAACACAATAACAGCGTTGTTATTCAGGATTTCTTTTTTTATAATGACTTATCTATCCACCCGATTTAGACGCACACACACACACGCGCGCACACACACACACACACACACACACACACACACACACAAACAAACACACACACACACACACACAACACACACACACACACACACAAATACACACATACACACACACACATACACACACACACACACATACCACATACACACACACACACAACACATACACACACACATACACACACACACAACACATACACACACACACTCTCTCTTTCTCTCTCTTTCTCTCTCTATGCGTCTGTGTGTGTGTGTCTCCCCCCCCCTCCTCTCTCTCTCTCACACACACACTATCTCTGTCTCTCTTTCTCTCTGTGTGTCTCTGTCTCTGTCTGTATCTCTCTCTCTCACGCACACACACACACACACACACACACACACACACACACCCCACACACACACACACACACACACACACACACACACACACACACACACACACACACATGTATACACAAACAAAACAAACAAGCGCGAGCATATCGATCGTTTTACTGAACTGAAAAATGGCTAAAACCGACGTTGTTGAAGTTATCAACAGTAACGACGCATTGTTTATTTTATGTATTTATTCAGTTGTTGTTTTTTTAACCATGATGGCATTTGTCGCCATGATTAGTATTTATTGTCAATCATTCTCTTATACCTCTATTCTCCAGGCTTTGTTGGACTTACCAGGCATTACACACTATCAAACTGTTTTGTGTGTGTGGAGCACTGAGAACTCAAGCGGTTAAACCAACTGACCACATTCTGTTGCATAGTCTTCATCTTCGGTGGGCATGTATTCCGGGTGTGTTCATGTTTCCGTTAGCCAGCCACTGACTGGGTCTTTAACGTGCGTATAATGATTATCATCATCATCATCAGGTGCCTTGCCGCATGGCGTTGGCGATCATGGACTTCCATCTGTCTCTATCTCTTGTTGCTTCAAGCATCTCTTCCACCCTCTTTGTCCTCAGCCACTCTGCAAGTCCGTCTAGTATCTTCTCCCTGGGTCTACCTGGTGCTCACTTCCCCCCCCAGCTTTCCTGTCATGACCAGGTGCTCCAATTCCCCCCTCCTCATAAAATGGCCTACAAATGTTGCCTGTCTTTTCCTGATCTTCCTTATGAATGATCTTCTTGTGTCTGCCTCCATCAAGACTGTCTCGTTTGTTTTCTTTGCTGTCCATGGAACAAGATTCTTCTTAGAAACCACATCTCGGCTGCCTCAATCTTGTTGTGGCTTTGGTTGTTGACTGTCCAGGCCTCACAACCGTATAACAGTTTTGGTTCTATATAACATTCAAGAACTCTCTTCCTGATGTTAATTGATAGGCATTTGTTGGTAAGAATGCTTTTCATCTTCTTGAATGCTGTTTTGGCTTGGCCGATTCTGCTGGCTATTTCTGATGTGCAACTGCCGTCTGGTGAAATGATCGTTCCCAGATATTTCAACTTATCAACCTGTCCCAAGGTTGTGCCGCTTGCTGTTATTTTGCATGAGGGGATTTCATGTTTTTTACTGATCACCATGACTTCAGTCTTCCTGCTGTTTAGTTCCAACCCTTTACCTTTGCTTTCTATTTCTAGTATATTCACAAGGTTTTGTAGGCCCCTTTCATTTTCTGTCACCAGCACGGTGTCATCTGCGTCCATCCATGAATGTCCTGGGGAGAATACAACGGTCCACTGCTGATTACTGCCAGCCATAAGTCAAAGTCCTTTGATAAGCATATCTGGCCCCTTGTTGTCCAAGGGGGACAAAAAGAACAGGTCCACAAATACTCAGTATCAGGGTTTTGCATGCACCTCTACTGGCTGTTGGCTCAAAGAAAGCCAGACAGATGAGATGCTGGCTGGGTGAAGCGCTTATGGAAATGCCCGAGTGCGAAAAGCCCCATATGAACAAACGAAAAACTCCACAGTGTGTGTTTGTGTGTGTGCGTGTGTACATACGTACGTATGTATGTATGTATATATGTATGTATGTATGTATGTATATATACATGTATGTATGTATGTATGTATGTATGTATGTATGTATGTATGTATGTATGTACGTACATATGTGTGTATATGTATGTGTGTATGTATGTATGCAAAACGTATGTATGTAAGTGTCTACGAACGAACGTATGTATGTATGTATGTAGTATTTCATGTTCTGTATCAGTAGGTATGTATTGGTATCATGTATGTCTGGTGTGATGAATATTATAGTTGTATGTTGTATGTATGATGGTATGTGCATTAATGTATGTTGATGTATTGGTTGTTGTATGTATGTGAGAATGTATGTATGTAAGTATTATGTGTAATGTATGTATGTATGGTGTATGTTGCATGTAGTTATTGTGTATGTTGTGTATGTATATGAATGCATGAAGATGTATGTATGTATGTGTGGTGTGTAGTATGTATGTATGTGTGATGTATGTATGTATGTATGATATTAGTGTGTATGTATGTATGTTGTATGTGTGTATGTATGTATGTATGTATTGTGTATGTATGTGTGTATGTATGTATGTATGTATGTATGTATGTATGTATGTGTGTATGTATGTATGTATGTATGTATGTATGTATGTGTGTATGTATGATGTATGTATGTGTGTGTATGTATGTTTATGTATGTATGTATGTGTATTATGTATGTGTGTATGTATTGTGTATGTATTGTGTATGATAGTATGTATGTATGTTGTATGTATGATGATTAGTATGTATGTATGTATGATGTATGTATGTATGTATGATGTATGTATGTATGTATTAAGTGTATGTATGTATGTGTATGTATGTATGTATGTATGTATGTATGTATGTATGTATGTATGTATGTATGTATGTATGTTGTTGTATGTATGTTGTATGTATGTATGTAGTGATGTGATGTATGTATGTAGTGTATGTTGTATGTATGTAGTATGTATAGTATGTATGTATGTATGTTGTATGTATGTATGTTGTATGTATGTGTATGTGTGTATGTATTATGTATGTATGTATGTGTATGTATGTATGTATGTATGTATGTATGTTGTAGTATGTAGTATGTATGGTATGTGTTGTATGTAGATGTTGTATGTGTGTATGTAATGAAATTTGTATTAAATGTTTAAATGTCTTGTATATTTGGCTCGGGATGTCAGTGATACGAAATCTTTATTTAAATAGACATAATATTACTAAATGTTTTGCTTGCTATGCGGATAAGAATTCGGTTAACGACTTTCAGATTTGATTAGTTCTTTGCAGTGGATAAGAATTTATGGTCAAATGACTTTCAGGTTTTGATTATTGTTAAGCTTTGCGTGATAGCTTGCAGGATAAGAATTTATGGTCAAACGACTTTTCAGGTTTTGATTATTTTAAGCTTTGCAGCGGATAAGATTCACGGTCAAATGACTTTTTAGGTTTTGATTATTGTTAAGCTTTCTCATGGCTTTAAAATAGTGTTAAAGTTTATCAAAATCGCCTGTTGTTAACGTTGATGTTGGACTCTCCTGTTGGTGGAATGGACGAGTAGGTATACTGGTCTTCAAAACCTGGTGTGGGTCTTCCGGAGGTACAACTTGTCTTCTATAGGGATAACGTATCTTTGCACTTACTCAGAGATAGATTGGGAGATTTTCCCAAGTCTGCCTCTCTACTTCTTTCTCTCAGTACGCTGGTTTTCAAAATCTGGTGTTAGTCTTCAGACCAATCCTGGAGGTACAACTTCATCCACCAGAGGCGCATTTCAGGACCTGGCCAGCTCATGGGTTTATGTGCAGGCTTAAAGCTTGTGCTATGATCATCATACACGTGGCATCTGTGACGTTAATGCATATGGAATTCATTCCGAGCGCAGAGACGTCATCTTGAGAAACTGAAACTGAAACTGAAACTAGAGCTGCGCTACATAGGAAGGGATCCTGATTTTGCTTTTAAATGTTCCTCTTCCGTTGGACTGCCTCTGTTCTGGGCTGTTCAAATACTATTGTACAACATGCTCAGTGGAAGACGATGTCTTATCAGCCGGTGGTGTTGAAGCCACAGTTCGTGAGGGTGACCTTCGGTGTTTCCTTGTATTACTTCAGTGGTCTTGCCTGATATGTTGGATGCGCTTGTCTTCCATAGGGATCACTTATCTTTTCAGTCACTCAGAGATAGATTTACTTTTTTTTTTTTCCGTAGTCCACCTCTCTACTTCTGTTGCTCTACGGAGAATAGATGCATGTAGAGAGAGGGGAAGAGACAGAGACAGAGAGAGAGGGGAGAGAGAGAGAGAGAGAGAGAGAGAGAGACAGAGACAGAGACAGAGAGACAGAGAGAGAGAGAGAGAGAGAGAGAGAGAGAGTGAGACAGACAGACAGACAGACAGACAGTGGTCGCGCCCTACTCCTCTCCTATTCTCCCCTTTCGTTGTTGTTGTTGTTGTTGTTGTTGTTGTTGTTGTTGTTGTTGTTATTTGCAGGAGACCGTTCGTTTGGATACACCACGTCGTCTGCGTGGAATGAGTTGCCGACCAGTCTAAGAGATGTTTCAACCCTTCAGACTTTCAAAAGAAAACTCAAAACACATTTGTTTCTGCAGGCATTTTCATATCTATCTCCCCCCCCCCCTTTGTGTGTGTGTGTGTGTGTGTGTGTGTGTGTGTGTGTGTGTGTGTGTGTGTGTGTGTGTTGATTAAAAAATGATGTTTTTGGTATGTGAGTGAGATTATTTCTGCAACTGCACAGTGAGTCGAACTGAGAATAGCGTTATACAAAAGCTGTTTATTATTATTATTATCTATCATCATCATCATCATTATTTTTTTTTATTATTATTGTTATTATTATTATTTTCAGCATCTTTATTATTATTATATTATTATTATTATTATCATTATTATTATGTATGTGCTTTGTGTCTTGAGTTTTGGTCGTTGTCACATACGTTGGGTGATTGCTTTGGTGAATAACGAAAATGATCACCTCGATTTGATTCTTGAGTCAAGATTTGACACCTTATAAACGTTATATTATTAAAAGCTATTATTAAAACCTCGAATGCTACTGTACGAATAAATAACTGCATGTATAACTATCAACTAATTAAACCAACTACTTAACTAATTAATTACACATATATGGTATGTGTGTGTGTGTGTGCACGCGCGCGTGATATATATATATATATATATATATATATATATAATCGAGAGAGATAAATAGATAGATAGATAGATAGATAGACAGACAGACAAAGTATATGTCTATATATACATGTATATATAAATGTATGTATACCTATGTATATAATATGTAGCCTATATATATATGTATATATATATATAACATATATGTGTATGTATAGATAGATAGATATTTGTTTACATACAACATAATTGATTACAATATAGATGAATAAAAACTGAAGAATAAAAAAGTAAAAATAGATCGATGAAAACTGAAGAATAAAAAAGTAAATAATAGATCGATGAAAAGTAAAAGTAAATAATAAATCAATAAAGTAAATAATAAATCAATGTATGAATGATAAACACAAAACAAGCAAACAGAGAAAGGAATACTCACAACAACGAAAAATGGGGAGGGGGACAGGGAAGGTAAGTCGCATGTCATCTTAACCGTACAATGTAACTCTTATGTCTTGCGTGATCATCTTACAATTTTCTTTGAAAATGTAAGCCGTGTTCTGTTTTTATAAGTTAAGTTTAGCTATGCAGTGACTGAATGCGCCGTACCACTTTTCCTAAAATTTTCGTTTCTGAGAATCAAAGAACACACACATACACACACACACACACGCGCGCGCGCGCGCGCGCGCAACACCACAGTTCCGAGGTTGTAGAAACAAGGGAAGCCACTACTATAACAAAATAAAGACATGAACTTGTGAATAGCTTCCCATGATAACTTTCTTGTGTAGTTACGCTGTTGGTCTGCACAACGCGCAGTGTCGACCTGAAGCAGTTCAAGGATGAGCGTCCTGATAGGTAATATTATTTGTTGATTTACACATTTCAGAGGGCATTGCACTAAAGAATTGTAAAATCTGTTTGAAAGTTTAAGTGCACTGTTCCTTTCTGGATCTCTTGTGTAAACTACGCCATTTTTTTGTTTGTTTTATTTTCTCCTTGAGATCTGCTTACTCGATCTAGAGTCTAGTACTACTACTTAGACTGACTGAGTCGTTCAGTTCTGGTAAGCAGATCTGAACATTTCTGACAAACAAAACCCCTAATCCTGCGCCGGCTGTGGAGTTTTTCGTTTGTTCATATGGGACTTTTCGCACTCGGGCATTTCCATAAGCGCTTCACCCAGCCAGCATCTCATCTGTCTGGCTTTCCTTGAGCCAACAGCCAGTAGAGGTGCATGCAAAACCCTGATACTGAGTATTTGTGGACCTGTTCTTTTTGTCCCCCTTGGACAACAAGGGGCCAGATATGCTTATCAAAGGACTTTGATTTATGGCTGGCAGTAATCAGCAGTGGACCGTAAAACTGAATAATTGGTACTTACCCTGGCCCTACCTGTAGTCTATGGGATCAGTTTGCTCTGCCTCCTTGCCACTTATTACAGGTGGATTGCCGTCCCGAGAGATCTGATATCTCCAGTTTAATCCCAGCCCACAACAAAAAGTGGTTTGTTCACTTAAAATGTTTCCATTTTTCTAGTGATGCCAACCAGGTCTTTAATACATCCCTTACACCCCCCCTTCTCCCAACCTCTGCCTCATTCCAAGACCTAGCATGCCAGTGCATTTATGATCTTTTTTTTTTTTTTTTGATTGAGCTGACTATGACTTCTGTGTGTCATGTTACATGTTTATGCAAAACATGTAATTTCCTTTGAAGGATTCATATTATATTAATACTGTTTAGCAGTGTGTGTAATTTTAGGAGTCAGATGAGCTTTTAGCTTTATTGTGGTTTCAGTCGTGCTCACAAAGCTATTCATCAGAACAAGGACTGGCAGGAACAGAACCCAAGGCCTCAGAGTTCCTTCCCATGCTTGCAGAAGAATGTATGCCTCCAGGATCAGTCTTCTATGCCACTGGAAAGTGAACCAGTATATCTTAGTATTGTCACAATGTGACAAGGAGTCCATCATCATCATATTGTGAAAATTGTAAAGATGATCATGATGATGATGTTGGTGATAATGATTATGTGTGGATAATGATTATGTGTGTAGGTGGAGGGTCAGGGTTCGTTGGCCGACACCTGACCAAGCTGCTGACCGACAAAGGGATGAAGGTCACCGTTTTGTCCAGGTCTGCTGGACCCAACAGGATTACATGGGTAAAATTTCACCTGTGTGTGTATGTGTATGTGTGTATATGTATGCATGTGCGCATGTGTGGTGTGTGTGTGTGTGTGTGTGTGTGTGTGGTGTGTGTGTGTGTGTGACCATTTTGTCCCGAGTTGCTTGACCCAACAAGACCATTTGGGTCAGTTGTCATTGTGTGTGTGTGGATATATATATATATATTGTCTGAGCATCGTGTCCAGGGCTGTGAAACATATCGGGATCACATGGGTCAGTTGACACAACGTGCATACAGCAACTGAGCAAGTGTGTCACTCTAGTATTAGTAGTAATACCTTATATTATAAATTAAAAGAATTATTTTATCACAGCATACAAAGAATTAGGAAAAAGTGAATTTTACTGCCATTCAAGAAACGAACATGTATGTTCCAGTCAGATCTTCAGCAATCAGGCCTGCCTGAGGGTTGTACCGCAGTTGTCAGCATGTCTGGAGAAAATATTCTGAATCCTGTGAAAAGGTATTTGTAATTTTTTATATGTACTAATCGCTGAGTACATGTATGTGTGTGTGTGTTAGAGAGAGAGAGTGTGTGTGTATGTATTGTGTGTGTGTATGTTTTATGTGTATGTATGTGTGTGTGTGTGGGATGGTGCGCATTTGTCCATGTGGATGCATACATTTTCTTTTTTTTCCCAAACATAAAACACCATGATGTGTATATATATATGTATGCTGTATGATGTCTGTTGCATTCTTTGTCTTGCTTTCATCATGTATCATTTCTTCATTATTTTGTTTCTGTTTTATTCATGTGAAATGTTCTTGTTATTTACACGGTATAGTTGTAGGCCTACTGATTTGTAATATTTTAGTTCTTGTATTCAGGAACTTGTTTTGTTTGTTTTTACAGATTTATTCCTTTGGGTTAAAACAGACATCTCTGTATGAAGGATTGGCATGATTAGAGTTAACTTGACCAATCCTCTTGTGTATAGTGCTGTATTCCTCTTTTCCTGTCTCATTTTTCTTTTGTTGCTTTCTGGTCTTTCTAGTGTCACACATCCCTAAGATGTTACTTATGATCCATGGCTTGGATTCCATCTGCTAAGAGCTCTGTTGTTGTTTCAGTCATCAATTGGTTGAAATGGTTTGTGAGGACTTCAGGGTTTTCTTCAAGCAGTAGTAGTGGGGTGAACTTTCCTCTTATGATCACTTTGAATTATTCAGCGATATTGGGATTTTTCACTTTGTCAAGATCGAATTTGAGACAGGTGTTTTTCGTTCTCTTGTTGATCTTCAGCAATACTTTAACCCTTTGACTCCCATACCCTGTCTACCACAGTAGCAGCATCCTGCACTGTCAACCATGTTAGCAAAGCGAAAACTTAAACCGTTAACTCCCTCACCCTATCCACTAGCTGCAGGAAGCTGGTGGATAGGCTGAGGGAGTCAAAGAGTTAAGTTTTTGCAATTGGTAGATAGGGTGTGGGAGTCAAAGGGTTAAAGTTCATTATGACAAGGTCATGATCATTGACAAGGTCATCTCTGGGAAGATCTTTGTTGTAGGCCTATTGGTGTCAGATTTGTTCGGGTTCTGCACAGGAATATAATCTATATGGTGATGTTGACTCTTTGGGGAGTGCCATGTCTGTCATCAGAATGCTTTTATGTTCACCAAGATTGTTAGCAAGAACCAAGTCATTATCATTGGTGAATTCTCGCAGGCAACTCCCCTATCACTGGTATTCCATTACAGTATGGGTTGCCGAAATTCCTCCAGTCTTCCTGGGCTTCTTTAGCGACCTTGGCATTCCTGTCACTCTAAATGATGAAGATGTCTTTTTTGTCAACTTTATTGATGAATGCTGGGAGCTGTGTGTAAAATTCTTTGATCTGATCATCATCATAATCTGATGTGGGAATATATATATTTGCACCACCATGATGTTGAATGGTTTTGCTTGCAGGCAGATGGTGATGATTCTGTCAAAACAGGGCAATATTCCTGTACAGCGTTGATAATGTTTTTGTTGATTAAAATCCCTTCTACATGTGCATTCTGTCGTCTTCTCCACCGTAATTCAGGACTTGCTCTTTTTCTGTTTGTAATTCTTTGTTGTTCTTCCATCTAATTTTGCTTAGGTTGAAATTGTTCCAGTAATAGCTGTCCATCTCATGGCTTAGTTCTTTCAATGTTTCAGCCTGCCTGAGAGTTCTCATGTTCTAAGTGGAAAAACTGAGCGTTCTCATGTTTCAAGTAGCAAAATTGAGAGTTCTCATGTTTGAGTGACAAAAGTGATAATGTGCCTTGGGTGGATGCTCTGTGGTTTTCATCTGGTACACATTTTTTGTGTCCACCATGGTGGAACTTGGCATATGGTGCTTTCCTTGGTGACCCGGACTGTGGCCGATCCAGTGTAGTCTCTGTATGCTTGTCTTTCATATGGTGTGTCTGATGCAAATTGAACCTGGCAGAGCCCAGATTGGATTTTTTTGTTGGGTTTACTCCCTACTTCGGTTGTTAGAACTGGATTATATGGTTACCAGTAGCAGAAATCTGTGACCTGACTTTGAGATCCAAGTGGTAATTATCAAAGAGTAGACCAGATACAGTGTACGTGAACTGCTTGTTGCTGCACCCAGAGATAGAGATTTTGTCTGCTGTTGCATGCCATCATTCGCCCCTAACAACCATACTGGTCGTGGGATTAGATGACAGTGAATAAGTAAATTTATAAAAATTGTAGCAAGGAAGGCTAAAGGATTTAATTTATAGAAACTGTAGCAAGGAAGACTAAATGATTTATTGTGATACCTTGATGTACTTGGTAAACGTTTTATATGTGTCTGCAAGCATGGTTTATTGGTGCTATGCATGTTGCAGGTGGAATGAGAGTTTCAAGCAGACTGTGTGGTCCAGTAGAGTAGACTGTACACAATCCCTGGCTCGTGCCATCTGCCAGTCCTCCACACCTCCAAAGGTCTTTGTCTCTATGTCTGGGGTCGGTAAGTTGTTCATGGTAATGCTCAAAATCATATCACATGTCTATGGTTTTGAGATGCTTCAATTACATTTGATCTGTGTTTGAAAATAAAATGATCCTACCCAGTGTTGATTAGTTGCTGAGTTGGCTACAGTTTGTGTACTGGATTGTTCAGTGTTTGTTCAAGATGGATTCATTGCTCTGAATAATCCCATATACATTCCACCCAGATCTGCCAGCAGTTGTCGGGCAGACCCTCTGAGCCAGCGTAAAACCCTATGTGCTGGTAAGGTCTTAAAGTGGGGAGGGGTGAAGTGGGGGTGTGGAGAGAAGAGACCTGTGAAGCAATAAGCTGACACTACCAGAATGATTGAAGCATGAAAATTAGCAACAAACAGGACATTTTCTATGTTGCAGGCTGGAATTGAACTCAAGATATGAGATCTCTAGTCCATGGCTTCTGTCAAAGGAACTAGCCAGCCAGTCTAAAAAGAAATAATAACAAAGAAATGTGGTTCGCCCAGGGGTTTAACCCACAACACTGTTAAGAAACACTGCAGCATGTTTCATTGAAAAACAAAAATTCTGGCCTCTGAAAATTACAATTCAAGAAGGCATCTTAGAGAAGCACTGGAATTCTGGAGGATGACTGTCACTAACAGAAACATCAGATTAATTTCCTGCTGTCTGCAAACAGGTTCTCTTTTCATGTGTTCACCACTTATCTAGCAAAGACAGGATCAGCCACATAGTCAATCCCTCAGCCTGAGGAAGATCCTGGGAGAGGTCAAAATATGGCCAGCTCAGCTACTAGTTGACTTCAGTATTGGTTCTTTCATTGTAGGGGCCTGTAAAGAATGGTGACATTGTTTATCAATGTAGTTTGTTGTATTATTAAACCATCCATCAATCACCTTATCTCATCCTTGAACATGAGCAATAAAAATTTGTTGTATTATTAAACCATCCATCAGTCAGGTTATCTCATCATTGAACATGGAAGTGTTTGTTATATTCACAGGGTTTATAGATGAATTCAGGGATTATTACTGGAGCTACTTTGGGGCCCCATGTGGAAGAAGCAGAGAGATGGAGAGATTGTTGACTAAATGATTTTAGTAGTGATCCCCATCTCACTTGACCGACACCAACGGTCAGTGTGCTTGTGCACAATATACTTTGGAGCTAAAAAAAAATCTGTGGTTTGTGCAATCGCAGTGCTGCATGCTTCAAGCTTTCAGCCATCATGATGACAGAGTAAATGTGCTCTGGAGTGAGATCAGTCACTTCTCCTTTAGGACTCCATATCCGTCCCCATATGGAAAAGGCAATTATAAATTTAGCAGTTGTTGACGACTTTTCGAAGTTTCCAGATAGCCCACCATGGATCTTGAAAACAGTGAAGGTTTGTTTTGATCTTGTTTCCTTCCGTAAAGACAGTACCAGTTCGCTGGCGTACAGGTCGTTTTATGTGGAACTGTGTGAGAAATCTCAGTCATCCCACAGAATCTTCACTGATGGATCCAAGTCTGATGAAGGTGTTGCTGCCGCTGCCTTCTGCTCTGCGATTCCCACTGCCTTCTGCTCTGAGATTCCCAGTCGAGCATTTTCAAAACATATTCCATCTGAATGTCGGTTTATACTGCTGAACTGACTGCTCTGGTTTTGGCACTAAAAACGGTGTCCAAATCCACACACAAGATTTTCTCATTTTTTCTGACTCCCTTTCCGCTTTGCAGGCAATTCCTTGCCAAAACATTATCACCCTGAACTTGTGAAGTTCTTCAAACTGTATTCTACTCTTACAAATGAAGGTACGGGATTGTTTTTGCCTGGATTCCTGGCCATGTTGGGTATTGGAGGCGATGAAAAGGCTGACTACCTGGCCAAGATGGCCACAATGGAAAAGATGTCTAAGTCCTTGATCCATTACACAGATGTCAAATCGAAAGTACACAGTTACGTGAGAAATCTGTGGCAGGAGGATTGGAATGCACAGACAGATAACAAACTTTTCCAAATCCGCCCTAGCCTGAAGGAAATTCTCCCATCTGCTGCAGGAAACTGAAGAAAGAGACAGTGTTATGTTGGTTACCCAAGAGTCGCACATCCAACACTCACTCGTACCTTTTGAAAAATGAAGAAGCACCATGGTTTATACTAGGTAGGGCCAACCATTTTTGTAATTTGAAAATATATTCAGTATTTTCAAATTTTCTAAAAGGTAACAATAAAGTTAATATAAATGCAAAATATCTCAATCATAGCTTTAACAGTTTTTGAGATACTGCTGTTTGAAATACTGTAAAAATGGGTGTTTTTTGCAGTTTAGTGAATTGGCCATATTTGTACCCAAATTTCTTCAAAAGTATGCATCTTGTATGTATAAAAATTGATACAGCTATTGTATTCTATATGTACATTAAGCCTATTTTTTTTTAGAATCCTAGAATTATTTTCCTCTGTGCTACTTGTCTTCAAAAATGGAAAAATGACAATTTGTCCACTTGTCACTCTATGACAAGCACACGTTAACGCTGCTTAATGGTTCATAACTCTGGGACTAGCCATGCTACATCCAAAATGCAGATATCAAATGATTCAGCACTGAATATGAAAACAAAACTTGTGAAAAAGAAGTGTTCAACCTTATCTTTATGTACATAATTAGATTTAACTAAATAAAATCTGACACATTTTCTCATTATTTGGAGGGGAAAATTAAAATGCTTTGACATCTCCTCAGGGAAATGATTTCCTAATTAAATGCATATCCAGAAGTAATAAATGAATCTTAATTTCCTATGATCTTTACACATGTTTTGAAATTCTTCCTGTTCCCGTGTCCCAGTCGTAGTTGCTATATTATTATTTGTACTGTGACTGGTGAAGCAGTAAAGATTATCCACGTCTTTTGTCTGCCAGTATTGTTTTCTGCATTTTTCAGATGACTGATTTTCTCAAACCTGCATGAAGCTTGAAAATTGTTTGTGTTTGTTCAACAATATGCTTCTCTAAAGCTAAACTCTTCTGCTTTTTCTCTATGTTAGCTAGGGGCTTCTGCTTCACATCACAAATAAAGACACAGGTTTCATGCCTAAAGCTTATTTAATGTGTCAACATAATTTTAATCTTCCAATCGTGAATGGTAGACGAGCTGAAGCAATTTAAAATCTGCAATTTTTAATAGTTCTACTGCATGTTACTAATTGTTAGCCATTAGTGTAGAGAGGCTGGACCTACCTATTTATACCGTGTGATGAGCCGTTGAGCATCAGACACCACCTCCTTGATTGATGGGACTTGTATGATGTGAGACAAAAGCACTAAACAGCGGACTGCTTAAAGAAGCGCTTCCGAGATGTCCCTCCTGATGCAATTTTCCAGTTTTTACAAGAGATCAGTAGATTTCACCTGAGGTGATTTTACGTCCGTTTTTCTTTAATCGCATTTTAGATTTGCAAGGTTACCGGTGAGCATGGTTTTAACTGTTGTCTTTTATCTTAACGGGTTTTTCTTTTTAATATGGTGTTAGCCCTGATATGGCTCTTGTAGTCGGCTGGGCTGTAAGCAGTATGAACTGAACTGAACTGTTGAGCGAGATACTGATCGTCCTCTGTTTCTAGTTTCTAAGAGGGAGGACTCAGGGAATTGATGTATCCTAAGTGAGATAGAAACATTCAGTCCAGTCATTAGGGATTTTGCAGCCATCTCATTATCCTTCCAAGAGGCTGCCTAGAGTGAGCCCACTATGCCTGCATTATCAGCATGGTGCTTTAACCAAATGAGCTGATGGGGCCTGTGATTTGTGTGTGTATGTGTGTGTGTGTGTGTGTGTGTGTGTGTGTGTGTGTGTGTGTGTGTGTGTGTGTGTGTGTGTGTGTGTGTGTCCTCATGTGCTCATTTGGTTAGAGCTTCATGCTGGTAAAACAAGCTTTTTGAGTTTAACTCTTAGGTGGTCACATTTTTTTCTGAAGTCATTGGCTGTTAGCTCATTTGGTAAGACTAAGAGTTTCATACTGATAATGCAGGGGTCCTGGGTTTGATCCTTAAACAGGCCACAATTTTCAAGGCTGGCTGGATCCGGTAATAGTCATGGAATTGAGATATATATCTTGAGTTCAATCCCAGTCTGCAGCATGAAAACTGGCCTGTTCGCTATCCATCTGAATACTCCAATCATTCCGGTGATGTCGGCTTAGTATTTCGTAGATCTTGTGACTGCCACATCCCTCTCCCTTCCATTTCAAAACTTTGTCAGCGCACGGGGTTTCACACAAGCTCTAGGAGTCTTCTGGATAACAGGTTAGTTGGAGCGCGTTTGGAATTATCCAAATGCAATCAGTCCCTCTTGAATAGCACCTGTTTTCAGTAGTAATTAGTTAATCCAAAAATAATCTGTGCAGTAATGATTGCTGTTTAATTCTCAACGTACAGTTGCAAATGTTTCTTCTTCTGAGTTTGAGCATGGCCATGCTTGACTGGTTTAGTGTGGTCGTCTGGATGAAGAATGTGGTATGCAGCAAGCCCTCTTTGTTGCTGTGCCTGTTATATAATCAGTCTTGTGCATTTTCCTCATTAGAGTGGAAATTTCACCTTCAGATATTTATAGTGCATCCCACAGAACTAAACTCCCTGGTATTGCTGCAGTGCACCATGATAATTACTGCATAGGGATTCATAGTATTATGCATGTTAATGAGAGCTCAAATCCATCTCTCAGTTAATGACCTCAAGACTTTACTCCATGGGTAAACATTTTATCACAGTCATATGTATATTATGTTTCTATTTGTGTGTGTGTGTGTGTGTGTGTGTGTGTGTGTGTGTGTGTGTGTGTGTGTGTGTGTGTGTGTGTGTGTGTGTGTGTGTGCAGGCTATTACAAGCCAGACCTCAGCAGGGAGTACACGGAGGAGAGCCCAGGAGGGGACTTTGATTACCTGTCTGAACTGTGCACAGCCTGGGAAGCTGCAGCCAAACTGCCGTCCACTGTCCCAGTACGCCAGGTCACTATCCGCAGTGGTCAGTTAAATTTAAATTTTACATGGATTATATAAATGTGTGTGGTGTATGTGTGTGTGTGTGTGTGTGTTGTGTGTGTGTGTGTGTGTGTGGTGGTGGGTCTCCTCTCTCTCTCTCTTCGTCTCCTCTCCTTCTGTCGTCTTCTATGTATGTATATATCTACTAGATATATATATATATATATATTGTGTGTGTGTATATATTTTTTAATCTTTTGTTTCTTCTATTAAAAAATTATTTAGTTTCGTTGTTGTTTTCTTTAGTTTACTGATATCAAGGGTATAAAGTTACAAGGTGTGTTGGCATGTGTGTGTGTGTGTATATATAATTATAGAAAAATTGTGTTTTGAGTCTGTATGCACGAACAATTATTGTTTTGATATGTACATGCAATTTTTTCCAAACAGCAACAACAAATTTGCAGATTAACTCTCTCTCAGATTAACTTGATGGATTTGTTCAGGTGGAAAATAATTATATTTATGTATAATCATCCAGCCATCATCTAATCTTAAGTTCCTTGACAAAGATTGTATGAATACAGACATATACAGTCATATATATAAATAACAACTTTGTTCTATGATTGTTCGAGAAAGGACTTAAGTCTTTAATTAATTGTGGGTTGTATGTTTGTGGTTGTATAATTGTGAGTAATGTTTGATTTTGAACGTTTTTTTGTTTTGTTTGTTTTTTTCCTTGCCCATGTTAAAGGTTTTTCTAGTTGCTGAACTAAGTTTTATTCTGGTGTTACCCTGTTTTCAGATTGAAATTTGTTTTACCCTGCTTTTAGGCATACTTGAATGTTATAATGGTTTTACTCTATTTTTATTTGATTGTCATTTTTAATTTTATCATGGTTTTACCCTGTTTTATATTTGATTGTTATTTTACCCTGTCTGATGGCCATTTGATGTAGAGATAAGCTCCCAACTTCCTAACTACATGGGTTTGAATCTAGCTTGATAAAACCTTTGCACCTGCAACCTTCAATCAACCCAGCTGTGAATGGATACCTGATGCTGTTCAGGGTTGTGGAAAGATAATACAGTAAGTGAGAGAATAACTAAAATTGAGATTTCAGGGTTTGTTCCCTGTAGTGGCGTCATCTTTTCTTCTCAGTTTGACTGGAAAATCAAACTGAACGTCTTGTCCTTCGGAAGGGGATGAAAAAAACAAGAACGAGTTGGAACCATGTGCCTTCTGGCCTGCAAATGCTAAGGATTCCATGGCAGTTGAAAGAGCAGGGCATTCATCCAGCTGCCATGATATAAAACATTGGAAAGATAGGTTTATTTCCCAGGCCCTCCTCTTGAAGGCCAATTAATCCCTCTTGCCTTTCTGAAGTCTTGGTTAAAACTAAAAATGGGTGCTGCACTGTGGTGAGACGCTCTCAATGGTGAAATCAGCCCAAGTTTCACATGGTAAATCCATTGTGACAGAAAGAAATGAGAAATGAATGTAAACATGAAATGGGCGCCACATTTTTGATGCTGGTCTGATGAAAGTTGAGGTCATTACCATCTCTTTCTTTAACCTCAGGACTATGGGAAACCTTTGTTTCATTTTTAACATACTTTGTATTGTTTTATTCTTTGTTTCATCTTAATGTGTCTGTTGTGGCTGTGATCACCTTTCTTTGTCTATCTAGATGTTTTGTCATGGCTGTGATTTCATCTTTCTTTGTCAGGATGTGTCTGTCATGGCTGTGATTTCTTCTTTCTTTGTTCATGGATGTCATCTGTCATGGCTGTGATTTCTTCTTTCTTTGTTCAGGATGTCATCTGTCATGGCTGTGATTTCTTCTTTCTTTGTTTCATCGTGATGTCATCTGTCATGGCTGTGATTTCTTCTTTCTTTGTTTCATCGTGATGTCATCTGTCATGGCTGTGATTTCTTCTTTCTTTGTTTCATCGTGATGTCATCTGTCATGGCTGTGATTTCTTCTTTCTTTGTTTCATGTGATGTCATCTGTCATGGCTGTGATTTCTTCTTTCTTTGTTTCATCGTGATGTCATCTGTCATGGCTGTGATTTCTTCTTTCTTTGTCATCGTGATGTGATCTGTCATGCTTGATTTTTTTTTTGTTTATCGTGATGTCATGCTGTGATGGCTGATTGAGATCTACTATCCATTTTTCGTGATGTCATCTGTCATGGCTGTGATTTCTTCTTTCTTTGTTTCATCGTGATGTCATCTGTCATGGCTGTGATTTCTTCTTTCTTTGTTTCATCGTGATGTCATCTGTCATGGCTGTGATTTCTTCTTTCTTTGTTTCATCGTGATGTCATCTGTCATGGCTGTGATTTCTTCTTTCTTTGTTTCATCGTGATGTCATCTGTCATGGCTGTGATTTTCTTCTTTCTTTGTTTCATCGTGATGTCATCTGTCATGGCTGTGATTTCTTCTTTCTTTGTTTCATCGTGATGTCATCTGTCATGGCTGTGATTTCTTCTTTCTTTGTTTCATCGTGATGTCATCTGTCATGGCTGTGATTTCTTCTTTCTTTGTTTCATCGTGATGTCATCTGTCATAGCTGTGATTTCTTCTTTCTTTGTTTCATCGTGATGTCATCTGTCATGGCTGTGATTTCTTCTTTCTTTGTTTCATTGTGATGTCATCTGTCATGGCTGTGATTTCTTCTTTCTTTGTTTCATGTGATGTCATCTGTCATGGCTGTGATTTCTTCTTTCTTTGTCATGGCTGTGATGTTGGTCTTATTGCTTGGTCTTTGTTGTTATTGTTTTATGTCAGGTGTGGTGCTTGGTCGTGACGGGGGCATGATTCAGCAGATCTACTATCCATTTTTCTTCGGTCTGGGAGGCCCCATCAGTTCTGGCCAGCAGTGGTTTCCATGGATCCACGTCGACGACATAATTGGCATCATCTTTCATGCCATCACCAATGACAGCGTGTCAGGAGTGTTAAACGGCGTGGCACCCCAGCCAGCCACTAATGCAGAGTTCACCAAAGCTTTCGCCTCTGCTATGTGTAGACCGGCCTTTTTCCCTGTGCCAGGGTTTGTCATGAACTGGGTGTACGGCCCTGAAAGGGGTAAAGTTGTCCTGGAAGGTCAGAGAGTGTTTCCGAAGAGAACGCTGGATTCGGGCTACAAGTTTTCTTTTCCGGACCTTACCTCTGCATGCAAGAACCTGTCCTCTGGGAGTTAGACTGTCATGGTTTTGTTATGTTGATTGACATCCTTTGTGACGATAGTCATGGTTTTGTTATGTTGATTAATATCCTTTGTGACGCTCTCAGCATTCTTCTTGATGTTCATTTGATAATTTGTTCTCAGATCATGATGAGAAATTGAGTATATATATATATGTAGAAAGTGTGACCTGAGTCTTTTTGTGACATTGCGTTGCTGATTTGATAGGTAGAATAGTTATGGCTGGACATGTGATGATATCACAGTCTTAACGAGACAACAAAGAAAAAATTTAAACAGTCTTTAGAATGGGAGTATATGATCAGCCAAGAATAAACAAGAACATGGCACTTATTTGTAGGCCTACATGCTTAGACATGTGCAGGCATATAGACATCTTGCTCATTCAGACGCGCGCACACACACACACACACACACAGATGTATCTCTCATTCACAGACATATACACACAAACAAAATTGCTAAGTACATGAACGTATTAAGAGAGGGTTTTTGTTTTTCAGAATGACAAAACAGGTATACAGTGCAAATATGAATCTCTATTGGATTATGATATTATATGATTTTATATTTGTTATTACTATATTCTTTCTTTGTATTTGTACTGTATTTTGAAAAAAAGGGTCTTGTGAGAATATTACAGCTGTGAAATAATGAGAATTGGAAAATTTGATAATATTTAAAATAAAAGAAGTTGAAAACCTGATGAGCATTTAGAACTCAGTATGGTACATATGGAGAGAGAGAGAGAGAGATATTTGGATGTTGATGTCACTTTGCTTTTTGAATTTTCAAGCCATTGAAAGAAATATAAATTTGTTCTGTTATGCGAGGCTGTGAGTTTGTTTTTCCGGTTGCTTGTTTTCCTTTGTCATGGTCTTATTCATAATGTGTATACATATGTGTGTGTGTGTGCGCATCTGTGTATATGTATTTGTGTGTGCATGTATGCATGTAAGTATGTGTGTGTACTTATGCTAATGTGTTAGTGTAAATGATTTCTTAAAACAAACAAACATGATAACGGTTTCCTGACAACATCAAACATATTTTCATAACAACAACAAATTTGAATGATTTTTTTTAAAAAGGCAGTTTATTCCCTTTCAGAAATCCATACTACATGTATATTTCACCATGGCTCACCATGTAACTAGGTGTTCATAAGCAAAAGGAAAAAAAGAAAAGAAAAAAAAAGGGTACAAATTAAAAAAAATGTTATTGAAACTGTTAACAAACTTATGTCAACTTTTCAGATCATTTACTTTTTATGGTGAATACTGTTATGCAATATGATGTTTCCTTAACAAGTCTTCAGTTTTACAGAAGAAGAACAGGTTTTTGGTGTATGAATAACAAGAAGGAAAAAAAACAACTAAAAACAGTTAACAATATGCAAGTACACAAAGATCTATAATGCAAAAAAGAAAAGCAAGAAGAAAAAAAAAAGAGTGACACACACACAAACTGTCAACTAAGATACAGCATTATCAGCACAGGCCACCCAGCTCAGAA
>JAPXFY010000014.1:70063951-70101451 GCA_030674185.1 Monoplex corrugatus
TGGTGGTTCTTGTTGTTTTGTTTTGTTTTTCTGCCTCATCTGCTGCACCATATCTGTATCAATTGCCTGTCCCACACCACTCATTGGCTTTCCAATACTTTAGCCTTCAACACCTAAACTACCTGCACTGAAGTCACCAGCAAAGCAGGGAATGGGTGGCCATTTTGTCAGAATGTTATGGTAATTTGTGAATTCATGCGGATGATGATGTAGTCTCTATCAAGTTCTATTTTTGACTGATGTTATGTAATAGGGTTATAATCTGGTGTCATTCAAGCTTGAGAGATAAACAGTGTTGTTCTGATTGCAGCAAAATCTGTTTCAGTGATTTCTTTTTTAAAGAACGGGCTCACATCATTGTCTTGTCTTCATTACTATTATTTTTTTTTGATAAAGAGTTTGAGAGTTGGTCAGTTATTGTGTATGAAATACATGCTATAGAGTATGATGAGTTTGAGAGTTGTCAGTTATTGTGTATGAAATACATGCTATAGAGTATGATGAGTTTGAGAGTTGGTCAGTTATTGTGTATGAAATACATGCTATAGACTAAGTATGATGAGTTTGAGAGTTGGGCATATTATTAGAAATAGGCTACATGCTATAGAGTATATGAGTTTGAGAGTTGATCATATTGTTATGCAATGCATGCTAAAGTATGCTTTAGTATGCACCTGATTAATATTGTAATATGCTCCAAGATCTCCAACTTCGAAGATTGAATTTAAAGACTCCATCTATGCCTCATGAAAGGTATAATATAAAAATGTTCATGTGCAAGCTGCTTGTAAGTCTGGTGCCCCAGCTATTCATATTTATTACCTTCACACCAGCAGAAAAAGAAAAAAAAAAGATTACAATCAAAGTAAAAAAAATTAACCAATACTCACAATGTAAAAGGAAACATTGCCAAACTATCAGTTCACAGCAGCAGAGCATTTAAGATCCCCAAAAGTCATACTGAACAAATCAAAACTAATCGTTTATTTCCATTATTTATTTTTTGAAAAAAAAGCAAACAAACAAACAGAAATGATAATACACCACCGTGCGACAATTTTGAAGACAAAGCATAACAGCACCATCAGTTAACAGCTTCACCAGCCTAACCCACTAATACCAAGCACAGAACATCTGTTCTTCATGATCTTGGACGTTGGAGAGGGAGGTAGGGCAGTATTGGGGATTCTTGATAAAGATTAGACATTGCATAAGACTTTCTTTCTTTCTTTGTATTTAACTTTAACATTTGTAAATGCATTTCTGATTATGTGAAAGTTGAAGCAGTGCTGTCATGAAATCTCATCCAGACTGAATTATATGAACAGATTACATTCCATTTCGATGTCATTTGTTACTCCTGTCATGTTCAGGTAGGAATATGGTTGCCAATTATTTGTTAACATTTCATGCTAGTGCATACCTTTTTTTTAAATTATTACACTAAAATGTTATGAATGAACAAATTGTTTCACAATTTTTGTAATTGTTTTGCTCATTATAAATTGTTGCTCCACTATAAATGTTATGAATGATGACACATTGTAAATAGTTATTCCGCTATAATTGTATGAACGAACAAATTTTTTTGCCACTCTATTCACTGTTGCTTTTGGATTGGATTGGATTGGATTGAATTAGTTTTTGAATCACAACTGAATTGTTTTTTTATATGGGGACTGCTCTCGCTGGAGAAAGCATGTTGCCATGTCACAGAGCCATCCTTTTTGTTTGTTTTTTTCTTGTTTACCTCTGATAAGTTTGAAAGTGAAATTTTCTACAGAATTTTGTGAAGGGCAACTTCTTTTTTTTTTTGTTGCCATGGGTTTTTAACTTTGTGTTTAATGCTTCAGTTTATTATAGTCTCATTCTGAAAGACTAGCACATCTAGGATTTGAATCCAGGTCTCTGATGTCCTTGGCAGATGTTTGACACACTAGACCACACACTTGTGAATTTGTCAGAGTTTTGGTTGGATTGGATTGAATTTGGTTCATCGCTTTATCAACAGAATTTATTTGTATGGACTGTGGGGTCTGATTTCAGGAAAAAGCACATCACTGCTATTTTTTTTTTTTTTTTCTAGGTATAAGTACATTTTTCTTTACTTAAGTAAGTGCATTTTTCTACAGAATTTTGCTGGGGATTTTTTGGATGCCGTGGCATCTTTTACATGTGCCAAGTGCATGCTGCATATAGGACGTCGATTCATTGTCCCAACCAAAAAGATAGCACTCAGACTCGCTCAATACTTAGTGGAAGGGGAGAAAATCACTGTCTGACCAGGAATCAATGCTAGGACTTGTTGTTTGCCAGGATCTTTCGCTTCCCAGACAGGTGTTTTGACTGACTGGTCGACCACTCTTTTGTCTCATAAGTTGTTGTGAAATGAGGTGTTAAAACACCGTGTTCTGTTTGTGCCATTGTATTTTTACGTGATGTTTACTCCTGTTGTTTTCAGCTCTATCATCCACAAGTTATTTTTCACTTAGTCACCACTGTCGGACTGGATCTTCTTTAGTTACACATGTTTTTGTTGTGGCCTTGAACCAGGCTGTTCATTTTATAATATGGATCCTGCTTCACTTTATCACTCAAATCTTGATTTAAACTACTTATATGCATATATTGTAAGTAACATTGTCATTGATTAATGTTTAATTCAAGGTTAATGTGCAGGTTGACATTGTCATTAATGTTTAATTCGAGTTCAGTGTACAGGCTGGTTAGCATAATTGCTAGAGCCATAGGCTTGCGACCTAATTCCTTTGAGTTTATTCCCAGCTTGTAGTAAAAACTGTCATTTGCTGTTTATCAAAATGCTCCAGTCTTTGTGATTGTGTGTTTTTGTTTCAAAAGTCCTGTCACTCCCTTTCATTTCAAGGTCCTGTCTTTTACCTCCATCCCTCCTGTCCCCTCATATTTCAAGACACTATCAACATATAACGTTTTGCCAGATTTTGAGTAAAGTATGTTATAGTCCTAATTAATATTTGTATGCAATTTTATGAGTGCAATAAACCTTTCTTGAATAAATTTCATTTCCAGTTCAATTTAAGGTTACTGTTGTTGCAGAGCATTTGTGTGTAGTTACAGCAACTTTGGTTCAACTTAACCCTTTCCCATTTTATCCTGCCGCAGCCCGCCGACCGGGAAGCCCCGCTTTTCATTTACACCCGCCGCAGGCCGCCGCCTGTCACTTAGGCCTGGTGGGGAATTTCCATCACGCTCTAAGCACTAGGGGTTACACACACCTCATGAATGAAGTTTCCCACGAAAGTCAGGATTAACCAATGACAGAATGATACTGAGTTTGGTACCACACATCGCCTCATTTACAAGATATCGGTCAGCGTCTGACCTTTTCATTCACACGCTTTCGGAAATCTCCGAATACTAGGAAGAGTTTCTGAGCAGAATCTGCAGATGGGAAAGGGTTAAGCCTTAAGGTCATGACGCTTTAACAAGTTTCTTTTCTCAGTTTCTCTTGGATATTGTTTGAATTTTAAATTTCTTGAAACTTACACTTAATCCCCTGTAGGGATGCTGGAGGCTCTTTCAGTGTATATATAATAGTATACCCTCCTGCTGGAAATTTTGTGCTAAACATTTCAGTATGTAATAGTAAACACACCTTCTGGAAATTCTGTGCTAAAAATTTCCTCTTTCCTGTTACTCTCTCTGTTTCTGCTTTGCTCCTTTGCTTTCCATCATCTCTTCCTCATTTTCTGCCATGCTGGTCCATTCACCTTAGTTTCTATAAAGCTTTACATGTTTTCTATTAGAATCAGTAACTGGATACATACTTTAATTGCATTTTTAGCTGTAAAAAGATGTGAACTGTTAAGTTGCAATTCAAGGTAGGCCTACTAAATTGGACAGTTATTATATGTGTTAGTGTACTGAGGTCTGTGTAAAAGCAGTATTATTTAGTTTTGTTTTACTGTTTCTCTGTTGATAAATGAAGTGGAATATCCTTAGCTTTTTTTGTATGAATGCTATAATGTGCGTACTACATTTTCTTTTCTAGGTTTTCTTTTTTCCAGGGTCATTAGTGTGTTTAGATGTATTTTGTTTGAGATAGTTATAACCTTGATATGGCTCTGAGCAGTCAGCTGGTCTTTAACCAGAAATGATTATAATAAACTTATGTGTAAAAGAAAGGGAATGAGTAGTGAAGTCTGTTAGAGTGGTGTGTCTGCTGATACATATCCATTTTAAGAAGCAACCCATACATTTTTTTTCCCCTTTTGTGTACCCAGTGACTGTACTAATCATACAATTTGGAGAAAAATAGACAACCTCTTTGATACTATTCATACAATTTGGAGAAAAGTAGAAAACCTCATCAAATGGGGGGAAAATTACTTTTAGATGAGACAGTACAGTGAAGTTCCCATGGGCTACATGCACTTGCTGACTGTCCCTGCCAAAAGTCTGTGGAATTCAGTTCTTTTCTTTCTTTGTTGAATGATGGCAGATTAACCCTTTGACTCCCGCACCCTGTCCACCAACTGCAAAAACTAAACTCTGACTCCTTCACCCTATCTACCAGCTTCCTGCAGGAAGCTGGTGTATAGGGTGAGGGAATCAAAGGGTTAAGCTTTTGCTCTGATAGCATGGTTGACAATGCAAGGTGCTGGTGGACAGGGTGTGGGAATCAAAGGGTTAAATGCATGTGTTGTCACAATCACTTTTGACCTGTTTCTTTGGTTTATGTATATCAGACCCCAAATGTGCACCAAAGTTTCATTGATATAAGCATTCTAAATGTGAAAATCATTTGTTTTCATTAAGACCATATGTAAAACTGAAACAATTAACCCTTTGACTCCCGCACCCTGTCCACCAGCACCCTGCATTGCCAACCATATTAGCAGCAAAGCAAAAGCAGGAAACTGGTGGATAGGATGGGGGAATCAAAGGGTTATGTTTTTTGCAGTTGATGGATAGGGTGCAGGAATCAAAGGGTTAATGTGTGTGAAATTGAAACAGTTTTATCCTGTGGAATGCTTTTATGTAGGAGATGGAATCATGATGTACACTTGGGTTCTGGGGTCTTGCCAGATGAGGCGTTGTACAAGTAGTCGTTACAAATATGGAATATTGTGAGCATTTATTTTAGATTGATTGGTGTAATATTGTTGGGTTGTTTGTTTGTTTGTGTGTGTTTGTTTGTTTTTTGGTTGGTTGGTTGTTTTTCATCTTATCACACCCCCCCCCCCCCCAACTCCCATCCCACCTGGCTTTCATGTCATAAACTATATATCATTTATTTCTGCTGCTCAACACACTTCACAGCTCTTGTTCACTGGTGTTAACAGAACAGTTCAGTGTGCAGGTACACTAGGTTACTATGTGACCTCCATCCAACACAAAAAGTGCAGATAGTCAATCCACACTAAAAGTTCTTTCTTTCCTCCTTCAGATATGTATACAATAATGGCCTTAAAAAATCAGCCTGTCTCAGTAAAACGTGTGCGTTAATGACTTTCCAGTGGGCCAGATATCAAATTTATCCAACTGTGGTCTTTATCTATCATCATTTGGCTGAAGAAAAACTGACACACTTCTGAATGCTGTGGTCCAAAAATGCAGTGCCATGTGTTTTCAACTTTTTTTTTCATAATTTTTCCAGTGGGAAAGATGCCTGGCCTGAAAATGATACAAAACCATCCACATACAGTTTCAAGACCTTGCCAGTATATTTTGTGTTCAAACACTGACATTTCAGTCATTCACCCCCCTCCCCCCACTCCACTCCTTTAAGAGAAAGAAGGGGAGGTTGGTGGAATAAAGCAAAGAACAAAATAGTAAAGCCATAATTTAAAACCTTTTTACACTTTGAACACACTTTTGTGTAATGTTTACCCTAAAAAGCAACTGATCTCAATAAAATTTTCATTGATTTTTAACTGTACCAAACATATGACTTAAATTTCATTCAAATCAGTTTATGTAAGCTACGCACAAAAAGTTAAGGATCACTTGCACAAAAATTCATAACTTTCAAAATAAGAAAGCCAATGCGTTGAAGTTTGGCAAACATTTAATTCCATGCTTTAGTGATAACAATACACAATTGCCTTCAATTTCGAGCAATCGTTTGGTGTGTACATTTGATCAAAGTGGGTACGTATCGAAATTTGATTTCCCAAAGTCATTGAAATCACAAGACAGGGCATTCTGATGCTCCCAAAAGTTCAGTAATGCGTGTAACCGCCATGGTTGTTCTGGCACTCGACGCAGCGAGTCCTCATCGAGTTGACCAGGTTGGTGAAGATCCTCTGTGGAAGCGCCTGCCACTCAGCCTGCAGCATCTGGTAGAGGTGTTGGGCATCCCTGGGAGGGGGGTGGTTGCTCCTCACTTTGTGATCCAGCTCATCCCAGAGGTTCTCAATCGGGTTGAGATCGGGACTGCATGCTGGCCACTCCATTCTGTTGACTCCAGACTGCTGCAGGAAGTCGTTGACCACCCTTGCCCTGTGGGGGCGAGCGTTGTCATCCTGGTAGACAGCCGTCGGTCCCATCTGCTGCAGTGTAGGCACAGCCAGCGGTCGAAGGATCTCATCCCGGTATCGGAGGCCAGTCAGGTTACCCTGTACATGATACAAGGGTGTTCTGTGGTGAAGGCTGAAGGCCCCCCAGACCATTACAGAACCTCCACCAAAGGCCACCTTTTCTTGGACAGTGGTGTCAATAAAGCGTTGCCCTGGGCGCCTCCAGACCCTCAGTCGGCCGTCGTTGTGGTTCATGGTGAAGCGTGATTCATCACTGAACAGGACCTGGGACCATTGCTGACGTGTCCACCTCACGTGACGTCTGCAGAAGGCGCGGCGTGCTGCCCTATGGGCTGGAGTTAAGCGTGGCCGTACAGCTGGGCGACGAGAACGGAGGTTAAACCCATGAAGGCGGTTCCGTATGGTCTGCTGGCTGATGTTGATGTTAGTAGCCACCCTCAGCTGCCTTCGAATGATGCTGGAAGAGGCTGTTCTTGTCTGCAGGGCTTGTCGTTCAATGAGACGATCTTCACGTGGGTTTGTCTTCTTCGGTCGACCAGATCTGCGTCTTTCATGGACCCTCCCAGTGGCTGTGAAGCGTTGAATCAGTCTGACAATGACCGAGATGGACACCTGAAGTCGCCTGGCCACTTCTCGCTTGGGAACACCATCTTGGAACCATGCAACAGCTCGTCCCCTCTCAAACTCGCTCAATTTTCGTCGTGGAGGCATTGTCAGATCAGGCCTACTACTGGTGGAATGTCTTCTTATAAAGCCAAGCAAGAGACAGCATCTCACACATAAACAGCAGTGCTTGCACGTGCATAATGGTTTTTCCATCTGGCTTGTGCAATGTGTTCAGGCAGAACGGTCCAAAACAAGGTCCTTTTTCGCAAGTTTCCGCTTTTCCGTTTGCGGCCAAGCTCAGTAGTAGAGAATCCCGTGCAATTTTCGCACTAACACAACATCGCCCACTTACAGCTGAACAAGAATTCATAACAATTTGGCTGGACTGAGAAATAAATAACAGTAGCGAACCGAGTTTATTACGCACCTGTTTTCTCATAGTGATCCTTAACTTTTTGTGCGTAGTGTATATTCGAGATAAAATGTTTACGGTGGTCCAAATACTTGACCAAGTAGGCCTACATGTGGTCTAAATCTGGTTTAATCTATCGATGAATGATCTGGAAATCTTTAATGACACTTTTAAACACTTTTTACATAGCTGAGACCTTTGACTTGGATCATACTAAAAACTGTACAGGAATAGATCCTACCCCACCACCCATTTTTACCAAATTTGGTTAAAATTCCTCCTCAAATAGCCAAGACATCAAGTAAAAGGTTGTGGGTTTTTTCTCTACGTTTTGGACCGTCTCGGTAAAAAATACTGGATTGTTCCCGACCATACTTACGCATTCAGGTCTACTTATAGAGTGCTAATTAAAACACGTACGAAATAAATTTGGTGAAAATGTATCCACAAACAGCTGTCTTAGTTGACTCATTTTCTTCATCAACACTCATATATCCCTGTGTTGACATCTTGATTGTTACTGTTATTTTGTTTCAAGTCCAGCCGAGGGCATAGAGCCATATCAGGGCTGTAACCGTTTCAAAACATACACAATATTCAAACAGGAAAAGGACAACAACAACAACAAAAATCAGATAATTTGCTTTCCGTTGTTGTTCTTTTTTGGTTTAAAGAGGGAATTGAGAAAACCCAGAACAAGGTATTTTTTCAGTTTTACCTCTCTTTCCTCCTCCCCCACATCTCTCACTGCTCCATACACCTTCTCTCTTGCATACTCCACACAAAAATAAAATATCATCTATAAAGTTTATTCTGTAGACCCTACATGTTGTATCAAAACATGGGACTGATATCAACATGAAGTTAAAACCAGATCTTTCTCTTTTTCAGACACAAAATGCTTGTCAGAATGTTATTTCTTAATTCATGTTTCATAATTTTTTTTTCTATTTGCATTCAATATAATCATGTATCAGATAACTGATTGTTTAGCAACTTTTCTATCTATAAACCAGGATCAAAGTGAAAACAATCGGCTGAACTAAAATCATCCCAAGATCAAAATGAAAACAGTCAGTAGGACTAAAATCATTGTTCTTCCACACCCCAAGCACACAATAACTGCTTGCTTCCTCAAGTCCATGTACAGAGTTAGTGCAATAATATTACTGACTGGATGGTCATGGATTCAAACAGCATCAGTTATTTATTATGGGACATTTTGGCCCAAACTTGTTCCTATCCACAGTTAACCATGCTATGGGCATATTCAGAAGACAAGAACCACACAGTCAGGTCTCATCCTCTTCATCAATGCGTCACTGAAAGTAGTGTTCAAATTTTCTGACAAACACAGCAGATGTCTGTATCTCTCAGTCCCAGTTGTATTATCAAAACTAAGTGTACAATATAACTCTGTCATGCAGTCTCATCTGAAATGAAAAACCACAGCATCAATCACTAGTCTCATCCTCACAACACCATGAAAAACTGTCCCAGATTCTTGTGTCCTGCTCTCATCATGACCTCAGTTTCAGAGGGGTTGGAATTATGTTGGACAGCTGAAATGAGCTGCATGGGGTTAGTGACACTGATGGGGCAGCAAATGCGACAAAAAAATTACTGCTTTTTTCACATGCTCCACACTATTCTGCATAGACAGGTTTTTTTTTTACCTTTGATTCCCACACCCTGTCCACCAACATCCTGCATTGTCAACCACACTAGCAAAGCAAAAACTTAACCCTTTGATTCCCTCACCTTATCCACCAGCTTCCCACAGGAAGCTGGTGGATAAGATGAGGGAGTCAAAGGGTGAAGTTTTTGCAGTTGGTATATAGAGTGCGGAGTCAAAGGTTAAAGGGTCAGCACCGGTTTAAGAATGGCACACATACATTTCATCAATCCAGTTGAAATCATAAATTTCAACTTGAATTTGCTTTATACTTCTGAAACTGACGAGTAATAGACCTATCTCTGCTCAATGCGACACAATATAGCCACATAGGCCTACCTTCTACGTCTGACAATATTTGATTACGACAACGATGGTTATGATGGTGATGATGGTGTGGTGGTGGCGGTAGTGATGATGACGATGATGATGGTGGTGGTGGTGACGATGATGGTGGTGGAGGTGAGATGATTATGATGATGATGATGGTGGTGGAGGTCGTGGTGGTGGTGATGATGATGATGGCGGTGGTGATGCTGATTTACACTGTGGCCAGCCACAAAATACTTGGTGTGACTTGAAAATGAATAGCAAAATAATCATTAAATGCTGCAGAAAGAAACGAAATGCAACAGTGACCATCATAAGCACCAGTAATACCAATGGATATAATTCGTGATCTCCCATAAAGACATTTATGTACGAAACATGTAATGAACACAGCTCCTGAGTGAAAATTCGATCATTAAGAACACCAGCCAATACATCAAATGAATCACGTTCACTTTTGTGATTCTTTTTCTGATTCAGTTACTGTCATATTCTACGTGAAGGTAAAAGTACAGTTATCAAACATTAAAAGCGTTGAACATTATGAATCAGTTCTTTTGACATTAACAAGAGAAGACTAATATCCACTGACCATGTGTCACGTAGCAAAAACACAGACCTCATGGCAACCATTTTTCAAGGAAAAACAGAGGCAAAAAGGAAGAAAGGCAGACTTCTAATCTCATACATCAAGAGCATAACCAACATTAGTGGTCTAAATATTTAAGTTGTCCACAAAAGTCAAGACAGAGCCATTTGGAGGAGAGTGGCTGTGTCACTGAGTGTAGCGGCCAACACTGAACCCGGTGACGCCGACAGGTGAGAGACTGCTCATTATACATCATCATGAACAAGTCATATTAGATGGCCATATGAAAGCAAAATAAACAAACAAAAGATACACAGGTGCATGCATGTACATATACAAAGACAAACATTTGCTCCCTCTTTTACACACACACAACACACATTGAAACACTCAAAAACGAATGCAAACACACTAGCACACACAAACATACACATACAGGGCCTACCAGTAATGCACATATACACACCTGCGCACATATAGTGGTCCTACATACACACACACACACACTATACACACGCACACACACACACTATGAACACAGATACACACACATGCACAGGAAACAGAAAACAAATGAAAGGAAAAGAAGATACAAATTAGAGAAATAGAATATGGGGGAAAAAGAAAAAGGCAAGATGGCCAAGCCTTCTAACAATTTCCCTTTTTCATAGAACACACACACAACTACACCCTAACACACACACATACACATCCTTATCAATAAGGACTTTTCAATGAGAAATGATACATGTGACAGTGTGCATGTAGGCTACATGTGTATGTGGGTACATATGTGCATGTGTACATGTATGTTTCATAGAATAACAGGAGAGAATAAATGTCTTGAACATCTTTTTAATCTTGTCTGTCTAGTTTTGCCATAATCACTAGCTTTGCTATAAACAAACTAAACTTAGTTATATCATGCATACTGTCCATACAGGCCAGCCTACTGTCTCTTCAAATAAACTCAGTGGACAATATTTTATTTGTGTTATCACGTTCAGAAACTTGTTTCTGTCTTTCTGATTTCAAAAAGCTGCTTTTGCTCCTATATCTTTTTTCTTCCTCTGTTGGTCTGTCTGTCTGTCTGTCTCTCTTCTCACACACACACACACACACACACAACACACATATATACACACACATGTTTACTTGCGCAGCATGCACAAGCATATGTAGACACACAAGCACAAAGACAGATATGTTACATTTTAAAGAGCGTGATTTAACACATTTCTGACCACAAGCAACAATTTGCTGCTGGCATGAAATTCTGTCTGTGGACCACACCAACAAATTGCCAGTCATGAACATCACTTTCAATTTGACTTTTGCTGGGTGCAACAGAAAAGTCAGGACTTACGACATGCAAAAGTTTCCAAAGCAAACTACTCTCTGAACTTCCTGTTAACGTAATATTCTTGCGTTCATTCAAAATATAGCAACACAGTTTTTTTACACCTCTCAACACGTGCTTCATGAAATCTCCGTGCATGAATTTAATGCTATGGACAAAGAAGATTTGAGTGATGGTTCCAACAATGATTTGGTGACAATTCCAACAAAAATATTTTCGAAAGTAGAAACAGTGAAATGTCAAATGGTTATGATTACTTACTCAGAGCCTGGAATTGCTAAGAAAAAAAAAAGAGGAAACTTCTAGGGGGGTCCGGGGGCATGCTCGCCCGGAAAATTTTTTAAAAATCAAGACTAAAATCTGTGCATTCTGAGGCATTCTGGAGACAAATTTAAAGGCATCTAACACACTGAAAATCACAATGAATATCAGTCAAAAGAGTATTTAATAAACATTGGGCACAAGATCAGGATCCATCATACACAGCAGATCGTTTCAGTGTGTTCATACACAGACATATTCATCAAAACTTTTCTTTTCTTTTTTTTTAAGTATGGTCGTCGATTTTTTTTTAACGCGAAAAATATTTTTTTGCGCGATTTTTCGATTTTGATTTCCGCGGAAATCCTCGTTTCCGCGACGAATTCCAGGCTCTGCTTACTGTTAAGTGTCTGTGAATATCATGTGAAATAGCAATAAACATTTTGTGGTGCCAGTAGAAGTCTGTACATAGGCTTGATCAAATCAAACATTCAATTTTTTTTTGATATAGAGAACTGCACAATGTATCAAGCAATTGCCTTTACACAATTTTATAGTTTCAAGCACATTTGTTCAGAAACCAGTGTGTAACAGGACTTTATGTGACACAAACTATGGTGCTCACTGCAAGGTGAAATTATTTGGATCAGAAACAGCAAGCTGTGTGTGTGTGTGTGTTGTGTGTGTGTGTGTGTATGGTGTGTGTGTGTGTTGGGTGTGTGTGTGTGTGTGTGTGTGTGTGTGTGTGTGTGTGTGTGTGTGTGTGTGTGTGTGTGTGTGTTAAAGATAAGTTTGAAAGAGTTGTGTGTGTGTGTGTGTGTGTTGTCTTTTAGTTGTTAAAGTAGTTTGACGAAGTTAGGTGTGCGTGCCGTGTGTGTGTGTGTTGTGTGTGTGTGTGTGTGTGTGTGTGTGTGTGTGTGTGTGTGTGTGTGTGTTGTGTGGTGTAAAAATAAGTTTGAAAAGGTGGTGCGAGTATGTGTGTGTGTGTGCATGTGTAAAGGTACATTTGAAAAGGTGTGTAGTGTGTTATATATATGTGTGCGTGCGAGTGCATGCATACGTCTGTGTGTGTGCACATGTGTATGTGTGTGCATGTGCATGTATGCGTGGGAATGTGCACGCGTACTGGCGTGCATGTGTGTGCGCTTTTGTCTGTTCTCAGTTTGTCTATTACATTTCATGTGTGTGCGAAACCAGGTGGGCAAGGGAGGGATCGCCTGCACTCTTAACTATGCAGGTGTATATTTATTTTGATGCAAAGTGAGGACAATGGCAGCCTGTCACAAAAGCAGGCCTTATGAACAAATTTCACATTATCCTCAAAAGTTTCTGAGAAAATCCTGTTTACATGTCTTCCTCAAAAACAATTAATTTTAGACACATTGGGCCTGTGTAACCTTGACCTGAACAACACAACTTCCAAACTTAGGCACTGCCACTCCTCAACAGTCCACATCTTTGACCCAGATATGGCAAAGATCCATCCTGGAAAAAGCTCAGAAAATCTTGCAAATACATTTTGGTCAGACATGCATTAGACACACACACAGCCACACTTCTATCTTTGGCTGATATAATCTCATTTTTCTTTTAAAACACATATTAAAAAAATGCTGAACATTAGAAAAATGAATGTGTTTGGTCAATCTAAACATAAAAACATAGGACAGGTCAAGCCAAGATATTGAAACTTCCTTTTATGTGAAGTAGATTATAATAAAAACACAAGTGACCCGAAAATGGCTCAAGGTACTGAAGCTTTACAATCTCAGCTAAATGCACCAAACAGAATTACATCCGGTTCATAAATCTCAAGAGTTATGACAAGATGTGAATATTCTGAAATCAGACAGTCATGACCTTCAAATTGCATTAAGTTGCACAAACACTGACATTCATGAATTGCACTACAGATATTATATGAGGTATGAAAGTGATCATGTTCATTTAAACCTTTAATGAATAGTGATGATATCATTCACTACAAATGAAACAATATTTATGATGAAAAAAGGATTATTCATATGGCTTGGTAGTTTCTAAGAACAGCTGAGATTACTGGTATGCATAAAAATACTACCAAAAATAAAAAATAATCAGATGACAAAAATTGAGAAAAGTCCATCTGAAATTGGTGCTGCTCAGAAGAAAATCCAGATCTTGTACTTCTCAAGGTCACTGTAACCTTGAAGAAGCATCCAATGAAATAAAACTTGATGTGAAGTGAGCGCCATGGTAGATCGTCACAACAGTGAAAATGAAAGTTAAACAGTCTGATGTTCATGAAAAATGCTGATTTTAGGTGCTTTTTGGGCATGTGCGACCATGACCTTGGTGCCAGGATTTATACACTCAAGACTCCTCAGCATTCCACATTTTGACCCAGATTCCGTAAAAAAAAAATCTGTCTATAAACCACTGGAAAAATTAAAAATTTTGCCAATACTTTTTCGGTAACAGACAGACAGACAAACAGAAGACAGACAGACACAAGTACTCCAGTTGATATGACATAATCTCATGTTTTTTTTAAAGGAAGATAAGACAAAAAGAAATCAGAAGAAGCAAAACAAAGCACAAAGAAAGATTGAAAGAGAAGAAAAGGAGAAGAAGAAAAGTGGAATCAACAGAAACAAAAAAACAGAAAAAATAAAAATGAAGAAAAGGAGAAGAAAAAAAAAAGTGACAACATGAATGACAAACCACATAAACAAACACGACAAACATACTAAATAATTTGAAAACTGGTCACCATGCTGCGGTGGTTAGAACATGGACTAATGATTGGAAGGATGTCGGTTCAAATCCCTTCAGTTCTGATAAAATCACTGGGATTTTTTAAGCAACTGCCTTACAACGAATGCCGGTCATGGAGCCTTCAGACTGCATCACTGAGGGTGTTGTTCAAACGACCTGACCAACACCACAAGTGTCTGTATCTCTTGGGCCTGGCTGACAGCAGGATAAATCACGAAAAGGAGCATACAGTACAGCCCTGTCATGCAGTCTCAATCCACAATGGAAGTCAACAGGATCCTGATCATCATCTTCATTGTCAGGCATCATCATAGCATGGTGTAACAACTGTGACACAGCATGGGAAAGTCCAGCTAAAGTCACAACCAGCCAGTAACAGCTGCAGCTAAATACAGCTGGATACGGTCAAAATTACAACAATTGAGATTTTTCCACATTTCCAGTAATTAACTTCTCTAATCTTCAATTTTCAAAACTTTTATGGCAAAAGCATGCTAAAAACTTTTTAAAAAGCAATTCAATTTTTACAACAGCATGCTAAAAACAATTTTAAAAGAACAATTCAATTATTTTTCAATTCTGAAAAATTCAAATTCTATGAGCTTATCACTTCCCTTGACAATCACTTAAAACTTGCGTTTAAAACTCCGAAATAAAAATTATGCATGTTAAGTTGGTTTTCTTATGTTGCATCACAACTGTCCTGGATTCTGTCACCACTGAAGCAAAGGAGAAGACGGGATGGAATAAAACATACAAAACAAAATGAAACGAAATGAAATGACATAAAATGAAATAAGACAAAATAAAATAAAATAAAAGTGCAACAAACAGCTATTCAATGCTAATGATCCAATGGATACAGAATGAATTAATGTATTCCCCAATGACCCCCACCAAAAATGTCTAGATCAGTAGATGACTAGGAATTGGTTCAATAATCATGACTAACTTGCTGCCTTTTTAGCCCTTCTCTTCCCCACTTTCTCTCTCTCTCTTTCTCTCTCTCCCTCTCTCTCTCTCTCTCTCAACACACATATAAAAACATGCATTAATTTACTCTCTCTTTTAACATGCATATCTCATTATCTGTAAACGTGCGTTAATGCGACTCAAGGATTACTAGCTCAATGCTCAACACAACACCAGGGCAGTTAACTGATCTGTTGTTTGTGTCCTAGATCTAGTCAATCTGTTTCTTCATTGTCTTTTTGTTTTCACTCAAGACAATCTGAACTTGTCTTGTTTCATTATTACATGTTTTCATTCCATTTTAATTCATTTCTGGTTTCAAGTTTACTTGGACACTTAGCAGGTACTTTAATTCCAATAGAAATTTATTCACTGGTGTGCTAAGCAGCAATTAAATGACCAGTTGCTGTGATGCTATGGTTAGCGCAATGGACTATGAACTGACAGAATGCAGGTTCAAATCCCCATCAGTTTTGTCCAAATTCATGTGGATTTTGTAGCCCCTGCTGGCTCCTACCCATACCCAAATGTGCTGTGGGCTCAATGGGAAGACCGAGACCACACAGTCGAATCTTAACCGCTTTATAGATGTGTCACTGAGGGTGATGCTCGAATTGCCTGCCAACACAGCAGGTGTCTACATCTGTCAAGCCTGGCTGACGTCAGGATGTATTATGATAAAAAGTGTGAGCATAGGCATGCAGTCTTAATCCTCGATGAAACTCCATAGCATCATGGTTACCTTCCTTATCCTCATGACATCATAGCACTGTCCCAGCTTCTGTGGTCATTAACCCTTTGACTCCTGCACCCTGCCCACCAGCATCCTGCATTGTCAACCGTGCTATCAAAGAAAATAATTAACCCTTTGACTCCCTCACCCTATCCACCAGCTTCCTGCAGGAAGCTGGTGGACAGGATGAAGGAGTCAAAGGGTTAAATGTCTGCAGTCAGTGGATAGAGTGCAAAGTCAAGGGGTTAAGATGACCTAGAAAAATGGTCCAAGAAAGAAAAAAAAATGAGCATAAGACGATAAGTACAATGAGTACAAATGCACTTGTCCAAGTGCGACAATGCTTCCAACAACAAAAAATTCATTAAAATAATTTAAAAAGGTGGATTTAGAAAGGCGGCAATACTGTTGTTTTCTTTGGATTCAAATACTAACAATCATCCCAACCATATTTTTTGAGTCACAAATACCGCAGTTAGAAGCACATGACACGGTTGTGCACACACACAAACATACACATACATACACAAACACACACACAAATCAGGACTCATATCTATATATCTGCTTGAGGTAGATGGAGAATAATACAATACATGCATCAATCTTTTGCTCTCAAACAGCGAAATATACCTGCTGGAGAATAATACAATACATGCATCAATCTTTTGCTCTCAAACAGCGAAAAATACCTGTTGGAGAATAATACAATACACGCATCAATCTTTGCTTTCAAACAGCGAAATATACCTGCCGGAGAATAATACAATACATGCATCAATCTTTTGCTCTCAAACAGCGAAGAATACCTGCTAAGAATCTTCAGTGTTTCTAGAATCACAGATATGCAATATATGAGTCGATTATACTTGAATGTGATGGAATTCTCTCAATGTGATCTCTAAACTAAAACATACATACATACACACACACACATAAACACACAAAAACTATAAAATTCACACACACACATATCAAAAACCCAAAACAAAGAAAGACAGATTTCCAAACCAAACACATGCAAAACCAAAACAAAGCTATGAAGACAAAATGAAACAACAACAAAAAAGAATCAGACATCATAACACAAAAACAAACAAAATAGAAACAAAGAGAGCAGGGAGAGACAGAGATTTACAAATACTTTCAAAAGAAAGGAAAACAAAACAAAACAAAAAAGAAAAAGAAAATGACAGAATCCTCCCAAATCTCCTCATCCCAATGTCCTTCGTTAACTCTTTGCAGTAGGTGCATTGGGTGCGGGAGTCAAAGGGTATTAATAAACTTCATTCTCAAAATTAATAAACTTCATTTTCAAGACATTATCATGTAAAACTTTCAAATGTCAAGTCACACACACAGAGCCATCAGTTGCTGTCACCGCAAGCTTGCGCTCATTCTCAGCTGGATGAAAAAAAGTTGAACATCAAGTGTCAAGACACAAATAAACAGCCACCAGCCGCTGTCACCTCAGGTGCCGATTATTGGCAGAAGTGGAAGAGTTTGGACGGGAAGGACGTGTCTCAGACCTGGAGAGTGCACGTACGCATTCCTGTTTCACTGCAAATACCACCGCATCATGCTGAATTTGATCGTTTCCTCGGACAAAGTACCTGTCTGACCACCTCGAGGTTTTCAGCTGAAAAAAAAAAAGGAAAAGAAAGTAATGATTGGTTATTAAACTTTCGATCTGTAAACAAAGTCTATGAAAATGAAAGTGGGGACGTTCAAAAAGACATTTCCACTAACTGACAATTTTCCTTTTATCATATCCCTATTTACTGCAAATTGTTATAAATGATACATGTGTGCATGCACACATGTAGTGCGGGGCATGTGTGTGTATGCATGCATGCACGTGCTATCCATGTGTGTATACCACTACAGGGTGTACATGCCTGAGTGATATAATCACTATCCTTTTCTCATGAATGCTGACACAATCACTGTCCTTTTCTCATGAACATATTTTTTTCATCTCACCAGATGCACATCAGAAACAGCCAGAAGAATGGGCCAAGCCAAAACAGCATTCAAGAAGACGAAAAGCATTCTTACCAACAAATGCCTATCAGTTAACATCAGGAAGAGAGTTTGTGAAAGTTATATAGAACCGATAATGTTATATGATTGTGAGGCGTGGACAGTCAACACAAAAAGCCAGAACAAGATGGAGACAGCCGAGGTGTGGTTTCTAAAAGAATGTTGAGAGTTCCATGGACAGCAAAGAAAACAAACGAGACAGTCTTAAGGCAGACACAAGAACATCATTCATGAGGAAGATTAAGAAAAGATAAGCAGCATTTATAGGCCATTTTATAAGGAAAGGGAAATTACAGCACTTGGTCAGAACAGGAAAGCTGGAGGGAAAGAGAGCACCAGGTAGACCCAGGGAGAAAATATTGGACAGACTTGCAAGGTGGCTGAGGACACAGAGGGTGAAGATGTGCTTGCGGCAGCAAGGGATAGATACAAATGGAGGGCCATGATCGCCAACGCCATGCGGCAGGCACATGATGATGATGATATATATTACATATTTTCCCCTTACTTCTAATACCTGTCCAGGACTTGTCTCCCACAATAATGTAAAACATCCTGAAACACTGCTTTCATTGATTTTTAGATTTTATATGGTATCATGAACAAAGAAATAACAGAAATGCTAAGTTTAACCCTTGGACTCCCACAGCCTATCCACCAACTGCAAAAAATCAACCCTTTGATTCCCTCACCCTATCCACCAGCTTTAAGGTTACGTTTCTGCTTTGCTAGCAAGGTTGGCAATGCAGGATGCTGGTGGATAGGGTGCAGGAGCCAAAGGGTTAAGACAAGACACCAGCCCATGAGTCAAGGCTACCAAATGTGTACATACCCATAAGTTCTCGCTTATAACACATTCCTGAAACTTGTGACGATGCTCCACACTGATCACAAGTCCGGTAACTGGACAAACCGCCTCCACATCGTCTCTCACGTTTTGTTTTGATGATGCCAACATCAAAGCATGAATTGTCATCCAGTGAATGCAGGGTTCCAATTCTTCCCTGGTCAAACCTAAAACATCATTCAAGTTCCTTTTGTGTCTTATCGGAATTGTTAAAAAAAAAAGAAAGAAAAAAGAAAGACAGACAGAAAGAAAAAAAACCCGGCAAAACAAAAAGCTTCAATGGACATGATGCACAGACATAAAAAATAGATTATCCCACAACAGATTTTTAAATGTATTGGTTACTTTGTACAGTTATCACTTTTCATGATCTTGCATTTGTTTTGTAATGATATTAATTATAATGTCACTTCTTCAGCACAAATAGCCCATGTCAAAAGCATGCCTGTTGCACTTTAAAGAAACTGAACATTATCAAAGTTTCAACTGAGTAAAAACAAACTATGACAAAACATCAAGTAAAAATAAGTATTTGCAACAATAGAAATGTAACTATTGGGAACCATAGTAAAAAGAAACAATGTAAATGAATAAAAGTATTCACAGAAACACAATGTGCATACACAGACACACACACACACACACTGACACAGACACACAAACACATGAACACACATACATACAAACACACACACACGCTTGCACACACACACACATACCCACATACAAACAGAGGATGCTGACTAGGGTACACTCATCTGTTAAGAGTGTGACCTTGACCTAATGTCATCCTTTCTCTATTTCACCTACTCAAACATGCACACATAAACACATACAACATACCAAAAGAAAAATGAGACACACGCGCACACACAGACACACATACTCAGAGGATAGAGAGTAGAAATAAAAAGAATACACTCAGCCTTTAACCCTTTGACTCCCGCACACTGTCCATCAGCATTCTTCGTTGCCAATCATGTTAGGAAAGCAAAAACCTAACCCTTGGACTCCCTCACCCTATCCACCAGTTTCCTGCAGGAAGTTGGTGGATAGGGTGGGGGAGTCCAAGGGTTAAGTTTTTGCAGTCGGTGGATAGGGTGGGGAGTCAAAGGGTTAAGTGTTTGACTCTTGACTATAGATGACGTCATCATCTCTCTCTCTCTCTCTCTCACACACACACACACACACACACTCACACACAAATGCACACACATACACACACACACACACACACACACCACACACACACACAGAGTATGCCGAGTCAGGGTACACTCAGCTTGCCAAACATGTGAACCTTGACCCAAGATGTCATCATCTCTCTGTTCTAACAAACAGTGATGACATTATTGCTATAAAATGAACGTAACTGCAAGCGTGTGTGTAAGCGTATGACAGTGGAGCCAGGACAGACAGACAAAGAAAGGCGCGTGAGTGGGGACACGGACGGACAAAATGAGACAGACAAATTCAAAAGGAGAAGAATCTGATAATCACCTGTCAGCTGGAAGATATCTTGGCATTCCACAGTGTCAGAGTGGAAGAGAACAGCTGCTGCCAGAACGCTGTATCTGAACCGAAGGCTGTTACTGTCTAATATAACCAGATCCATTAACTGCAAGCAACAGCAGAGGAAAAGACTATTACAATTTATCAAAACAGTTTTCTTTAAAAACTGAACTTAAAAAAGACTTAACTTCAAAACTGATAGTGTGCTGAAACAGCTTGTTAACCCTTTGCCTCCTGCACCCTGCCCACAAGTATCCTGCACTGCCAACCATGCAAGCAAAGCAAAAACTTACATTTTGATCCCATCACCCTATCCACCAGTTTCCTGCTGGAAGCTGGTGGATAGGTGAGAGATTCAAAGGGTTAAGTTTTTGTAATTGGTGGGTACGGTGTGGGAATGCTGTTTTGGCTGGGCCAATTCTGCTGGCTACTTTTGATGTGAATCTGCTGTTTGGTGAGATGACTGTTCCCAGATATTTAAATTAAACTCATCAACCTGTCTCAAAGTTGTGTCATTTGCTGTTATCTTGCATGAGGGGATTTCATGTTTTTTTTGGTTTTTTTTACTGATTACCACTGATTGAGGCAGCCTAAATGTGGTTTCTAAGAAGAATGTGGAGAGTTCCATGGACAGCAAAGAAAACAAACGAGACAGTCTTGATGGAGGCAGACACAAGAAGATCATTCATTTTAACTTATTTAAGGAACATTAGGAACAGACAAGCAACATTTATACTATTATAGGCCATTTTATGAGGAAAGAGGAATTATAGCACCTGGTCACAACAGGAAAGCTGGAGGGAAAGAGAACACCAGGTAGACCCAGGGAGAAAATATTGGACAAATTTGCAGGGTGGCTGAGGACAGAGAGGATGGAAGATGTGCTTGCCGCCACAAGGGATAGATGCATATGGAGGGTCATGATCGCCAACGCCATGTGGCAGGGCACATGATGATGATGAGGGTGTGGGAGTCAAAGGGTTAAGCCAAACCAACGATCAAACTGGTTAGAATCTGTGAAAACAGCTTTGAAATTCTTACTGCATATTTTAACCTGTTCAGAGCTTCCGACCTAATATTCGTTTGGAAGAAACGTATGCCTTGAGTGCCACCGACCGAATATTTGGTCAGCGACTTCTATTTTTAGCCAGAAAACCCCATGCTTTCAGTGACATATGAGATATCAATGGAAACTTCAGTATTCCCTCTATATATAGATGCTAATTATGTATGTGTGACGTTTTATGGTCTTTTCTGCCCGTGTGGTTGAAAATGTGACCCCCTACAGCTGATTATTATTCAGCGAGTGTAAACAATGGCGGACGGACTTGCTTCAACACCGAGCATCAATCAGACCCGAAAAACAACTTATGCAGCAAAAGAAGTTGCAGAAATCATACTTGTGGAACTGATTCTGATTTGCAGTCTATCCATAAGAGTGAAAATGATGATAATTTGGTGCATGCAGGTGACATTTCGGTGTTGATGTCCCAAGTCGGACTTGACCCAGATAAGAGTCGAAGTGACATTACAAGCACTGGCGATCATAAAAACAAAAGTACTGCCACTCCTGGTGTGTTGCAAAGTATATTGAACAAGTAAATTTATAGTGTTGTACTAGTTGTAGGATTTTCTGGGCTGGATGAAGAGACATGAATTTTTCTTATTTTAAGTCAAGACGTTTAAAACTCTATGGCACAGGCGATTCACCGTTTTATTTACACTATGACAGTGAAAGGGTTCATTAATATATGAAAGAACACAGGCAACAAAGAAGCCCTAGCATTGCTCTAAAAAAAACCTACTTTAACTCTTTGACTCCTGCACCCTGTCCACCAGCACCCTGTATTGTCAACCATGCTAGCAAAGTAAAAACTTAACCCTTTGACTCCCTCACCCTATCCACCAGTGTGGATAGGGTGAGGGAGACAAAGAGTTAAACAATACTAGTATAGAAAAAATACTCTGGTTGAGATCCATCAGGGCTGCTTTCTGTCTCCCAAATTTTTCAACAGATTGCTGGAACACATCACGACTGATGCAACTTGAAGATCTCATGTCAGCACAGTACTGGACGAAGCACCATCGTAAACTTTCACTTCTCAGATAACACTTATGGCTTGGGGCAGGACAGTGAGTCAGAACTGGCCAAGCTTGTTAAAAGACTGGATGAAGCATCAACAAGGTATGGTTAGGAAACTAGCGCCAAGAAGACTAAGTTGACAGCCAGCCATAACACCACCCTCACTACTGACCTCCTGCCCATGAAATGAAACTAGGAACTGTTCAATAATTCACTCATCTGGAATCCATCATGGGCAGTGAGAAATCCAAACAAGACATCCTCTTGAGGGCAGCAAAGACAACATCAGCACTGTCCATGCTGAAACCTGTATGGAAGGTCATGAAAATTTCCATGAAACACAAGATCAGGTTCTTATGTGCACTGGTATTCCATCTTCCTTATTGCACGCACAACATGGACTGTCTCACTCAGTGGCTTTGGGAAGGTGAAGCCAAGCCATGGAATTGAGCATTATTCAATTTATTGCAAGACACTAAACATCAGATACACTGGCCATATTACCCAGGTAGAAGTGCATCAAATTCAAAACCAAATACAACAATGAACCATACAAAGATCTGCTGACTTAAGTTACAAAAAGTAAAAGCAGTCGTCATGGTGTAGTGATTAGCACAAAGGACTACCGACTGGAAGGTTTTGGGTTCAAATCCCCGTCAGTCCTTTAACCAGTTCAGTGCCTATAAGCCGTCAGCTGACGTTGCACAAAAGGTGTTGCTATATTGCCTAAGAGCCGTCCGCTGACGTTGCGGGAGTTTTCCGATTTTTCGTTCACAACTGTGTGAGCCAGTCAGCACACAGGAACGCTGCACACTGAGCTATATGTGTCTACAATATAAAAATAGGATGTAAATTAGGATACGTCATAGGGAAGACACCTTTATCGTCGCTAATGATTTGGTAACTGGACCACGTGAAGTGGAGCACAATGGCGACGCAACCTTCGACAAGCCGAACGGTGGCTCACGTCAGCGGACTTTCACGACTCTAGAGGCCGTTCAAATGATTTTACAGCATGATGACGATTGAGAGAATTTGTTATCTGATGATTCGCTTCAACATGAGGGTAGAGAAAGTAACAATGACCACGCCGACATTCAACGCTTGCTGGCTGAATCGATGCAAGCAGACGATAACAAGTACGAGTCAGACCGCGACTGCCGTGGTCAGTGCGAGTGGCGAGCGCGCAGGCCGTGACACTTCGGACTTTGGACCCAACAGCAGTGAACGTGATGGTACATGGTGAGATGGGTCACGCACGTGTTCGTGGTGTGGGAAGGGGGGAAGATGAGAAGGGGGAGAGGGACAGAAGAGGTGCAGAGGAGCTGTGCCCCAGTTAGACGGCATGGCAGGGGGCGTGGCGATCAGCGAAGTATTTCGCTCACTGAAAATCTGTTGGCCTCCAAATGGACAACAGTCAGACATTCCTCAATTTTTTTTAAAATCCAGGATTGAAAGTGGGAACTGGTGACGTGTGCTATGCTTTTTCAAGCTGTTTCTGACTGATGAGCATGAGCCGATTGACTTATTTGAATAAGGATTCTGATTCTGGGCTTATTTTCTCTTGTTTTGATTGCAGAACCTGAAGAACAGAGAGAACCAATTCATGAGTGTCATGTAGTTTGACTGTTCAGTGTCTGAGTACACTGACTCATGTAGTTTGACTGTTCAGTGTCTAGTACAATCACTTTTATGTTTACCGAAACCAGGTCTATCATTGATGGGATGGTTACTTACTTATTTGTCTGCATGGGTTTAGTATCGTTTCATGAACATTTTATGATGTCATATGTTTTGTTTTCATTTATGTATGTAAACTGACAACAAACAAGTCATTTTCAGCTGTTTTTTTGTTTGTGAGTGTGTTGGGTATCAATCTGTAGAGATGGAAACTTACTTTTTAGACAACACAAAAAAATTATTTCCACTTTGGAATGCCTGGACAGGTCTTTGCAATCAAGCTAAGAGAAATATAAGCCCAGTTTCAGAATCCTCGTTCATTTTGCTTCAAAAAACACTTATGTTTCTTTGTTGTATCTCTTACAGTTTTTGCACTAGAATTTTTTGTTAATTATTACCCTCGAATCCTCAAAATTCCCCGCAATGGGGAAGCACATGTTTACGTTTTTCTCTGGCACTGAAAGGGTTAAAAACTAATATTTGTGGAATTTTTTTTAACCCGTGTGCCTTCTGGCTGTGAACTTAAAGGTCCTACAGCAGCTGAAAATCATGAAGAGCAGGGCATTAGCCCCCCTGTGCTGGTGTAAAACATTGTAGAGATAGGTTCATATCCCAGGTCCCTCCCCATGAAGGCCAATTGAATTAGCCTCTTTGCCTTTCTAAATCTTGGTTATAAAAAAAGGGTGGTGCTGCATTGCGGCGACACGCTCTCTACGGCAAGAGCAGCTTGAATTTCACATGGTAAACCCATTGTGACAAAAAAGAAGTGAACACAATATGAATATGAATATGAATAAAATCTGTGATGATGATGTTATAATATATTCGAAAAGCTGTGAACAGCCTTCCTGAGAGATCATATAGTCAAATCAAAGGAAATAAAATATTAATGAAATATAACTGAAATGGAAAGGGCAGGCATGGAAGAGAGAAGCAGAAATGGACACAGACAGATAATGAAACACAGAAAAAGAGAAAAACTGCTTTAACTACAAGACACAGTGCACAAATATCAACAGAACTCACTGCTATGAAAAAGAGAAAATTTGCTTTAACTACAAGTACAAGACACGGCGCATGCACAAATATCAACAGAACTCACTGCTATCACATACCAGAGAGACCTTGACGTAATCTGGTGGATGATATAGGCTTTGCAAAATGTCCACGTGCTCTTCTGTCTCCTCTTCCCAGCTTTCGTCTCCCATTTCTTCATCACTGTCATCAGTGGTCTCTTCAGCAGTGTGGAACTGACAACTGCCTTTTGTCTTCTCCTCACTAGTGCTGTCACACTCACAATCAACACTGCTTTCCAAATATCCTGACAAGTCCTTGCTAGAGCCAACACTGCTTTCAAAAAACCCAGACTCTGACAAGTCCAACGACTGAGCATTTCTCACAAGCGCAGACACCTCTGATGTGGCTGAAACGTTCAGATCACTCGAGTCTGTTTCCAAGACGCTCGTATCAGTTTTTAAGGCGCTCGTATCACAAGACTGTTCGTCTTTCCTTCCCTGAAATGCAGAGGCCTCTGGGTTGATGGAAGCTTCCATGTCACTTGTGTCTGTTTCTTGTTTGTCTTTCCTTCCCTGAAATGCAGAGGCCTCTGGATTGATGGAAGCTTCCATGTCACTTGTGTCCGTTTCTTGTTCGTCTTTCCTTCCCTGAAATGCAGAGGCCTCTGGGTTGATGGAAGCTTCCATGTCACTTGTGTCTGTTTCTTGTTTGTCTTTCCTTCCCTGAAATGCAGAGGCCTCTGGGTTGATGGAAGCTTCCACATCACTTGTGTCAGTTTCACAAGAGCTGGCTTCAGGAGTCCTCTCGGCTTTCCTTCTTTGTGCTGCGTGTACCTGCAGGTACAGCTGTAGCCATGTGTTGGCTGTCGGGGCAGACAGTAACCACTCAAGTTTCTGGAGAAACAATACAGATAAAATAGCAGATTTGCTGTTTGTCTTATATATATATAATTGATAGTGACTATAAATTTATACACACAGAACCTTTGTCGAAGATGTAGACGTTTTGCATGTATTTTAAACTTAAGTCTGATACAAATGATCTTGCTTTGCTAATATGTTTATCATTAAATTTTGCTGAAAACAAATACAAATAAATTTAAAACAAACAAACAAACAAACAGCAGCAACAACTAAAATCTAAAACTATAAATCAAGTGACCTTATATTGTTTAAAAACATACAACAGACTAGTAGATATGACGTATGTATATGAGTTTTGCTCGATCCTTTGTACATAAATCTTGTTCAGATTTGTCAATGATATTGTAATAATGTTCAGCAATCATTGTCTTTATTTGTGTTTTGTCAAAAAATGAATTAAAAACAAGTTTTAAAAAAATGGTAGATTTGCCTTTAGGCTGCAATACAATGGAAAATAAAGACTCTACTGTTATTTTTGTAAAAAGCCCAACCAACTGCGGAGAGTCATATCAGGGCTACAACTCGTTTCAAAACATGCACAATACTTCAATTGGGGGGAAAAAAAAAGAAAATTAAGTATACATATCAATGCATTCGTGCACATAATCTAAGGAGATATATAGAAAAAAAAAAGAAAATTAAGTACACATATCAATGCATTCACGCACATAATCTAAGGAGATGCCCCTGAAGTTGACCACACCATCCAATTTATCACACAGGGGGTTTAAAAAACACCTGATTACAAATTTAAACACAATAAAGGACACTAAAAAGTAGACAAAAACAGGCATAAATTACCTGAAAATTGCTTCCACATATCTCATTTCCCTAGAGCCAAAAATGCACTTACTATATGTACCCAACTGTCAATCCTTAGAGAAAGTGCTACGATTTTATCAAACACATACAGGTGAATGGACCAGCAAGGCAGAAAATGACAGGAAGAAATGACAAAAGCAAAGGAACAAAGCAGAAACAAAGACAATGACAAAAAAAGAGGAAATTTCTAGCACAGAATTTCCAGAAGGTGGGGATACTATTTATACTGACACAGCCCCTGGCATTCCCACTGGGAAAAGAATGCTGTTAATACATCTACCCAATTATCAATCTTGATAATGTATGTAACACATGTAATTAACGAGTATGTAAAGCTTTACAGAAAACACACAAATGAATGGACTAGCAAGGCAGAAAATGACAGGAAGAGATGATAGAAGCAAAGGAGCAAGGCAAAAACAAAGGGAGTGACAGAAAAGAGGAAATTTCTGGTAGAGAATTTCCAGAACGTGGAGAGACTATTTATACTGAAAGACCTCCAGGCATCCCCTTAAGGGATTCTGCACAACGTTTGCATAGAAACTGTACCATAAGACTATTCAAAAGTCATCAACTTGATAATTACCGTGACATGACTGTTTCAAAGTCATCAACTTATTAATTACCTGTGACATGAATGTTTCAAAGTCATCAACTTATTAATTACCTGTGACATGAATGTTTCAAACTCAAGGACCTGATGCAGGTTACAGGCCCCATCGGTCAGATCCACCAACTGTTTTGCTCGGGGTGGGACAACCTCCTGTGAACAGATCAATAAAGCCTTTAAGCTCACACATACACAAATATATATATATATAAGCCAGACCAGTCGCCATGGTGTAGTGGTTAGTGCAACGGACTGCCAACTGAAAGGTTGTGGGTTCAAATCCTCACTGGTACCTTAAAAATCATTGTGCTGATTTTTCGGCTCTAACCGGCTCCTACCCAGAGATGAGCATGCTATGGGCTCATTAGGAAGACTGCGACCACACAGTCGAGTGTCATCCACTTCACGGATACGTCATTGAGGGTGTTGCTCAAACCTTCTGATCAGCAACGCAGGTGTATCTCTCGGGCCTGGTTGATGCCAGGATATATCATGACAGTAAGAATAGAGTACAGCCCTGTCATGCAGTCTCAATCCAAGATGGAACTCCATACCATCACGATTATCATCTTCATCGACATCATCATCATCCCACTGCAAAAACTGTGAAAGCTTCTGTGGCCATAAAAGCAGTGTAGAAAATGACACTAAAAAAATAAAGGTGAACACAAAGATAACCTCCCTGAGAGCAATGATCCTAAAATGAAAAAAAAATAATAAAAGAAAAATGTATATATATATAATTATAACCCAAAACTCATGCACTAAATTAATGTATGTGCTTTATTCATCCATTTACAGCTGTATCAGGAGATGACGTTTGGAGATGACGCTGGCTGTCTGAGAAAAGCTTGGCAGCTTGGGAAGTGAGGCAGTGTCATGTAGGTGTGGATAGGGTCTGCCATTCCATGTATCCACTGCTACAGAGGTCTTACTCAGATTCTGAAGCTTAAGCGTTGTGGGCTTGAAGGGCTGATTCAGTGATTGGTTCATTAGCATTTTGGTCGCTCAGCCAAACCACTTGATCCAGTGTTGTGCCGTGTTAATGGCCCACAGGTGTTGTACCAACCACTGGTTCAGTCTCTTTGCTTTAATCCTATTTTAGAAACTCTTGTCTTGCCTGCTGTCTTCTAAGACGAGTCAATGTTCTCATCTCACAAACTGACTTTTCTTACAAGGATTTCATTTTAAGTCAAGGTCTGGCATCATTACACCAGTGTGGGTATAAAGACTGTACTGATAAGACTGACATATATTTTAACCCTTTGACTCCCACACCCGGTCCACCAGCATCCTGCATTGTCAACGACGCTAGCAAAACAAAAACTAAAAAAACTTTTAACTCCCTCACCCTATCCACCAGCTTCCTAAACCTTTGACTTCCTCACCCTATCCACTAGCTTCCTGCTGGAAGCTGGTGGATAGGGTGAGGGAGCCAAAAGGTTAAGTTTTTGCAGTTGGTGGATAGGGTGCGGGAGTGAAAGGGTTAAGTCCACGTTTGTGACATCATTATTCCAGTTGGGATTAAAAATACTGATAAGACTGACTTATACATTTTAAGTCCAGGTCTAGCATCATTTCATCAGTGCGGGTATAAAGGCTGTACTGATAAGGCTGACTTATACATTTTAACCATTTAAGTCCACATCTGACATCATTTTACTCCAGTGTGGGTATAAAGACTGTACTGATAAGGCTGACTTACAGTTTTAAGTCCAGGTCCAGCATCATTACATCAGTGTGGGTATAAAGACTGTACTGACTTACAGATGCTTGGACAGTTCAGAAGAGGGAAAGTTGTTGGCTAAAAGCACTGGACCTTCTAGACTCTGAATTAAAATTACTGTTGATTAAAAGATTACCTGAATAATATGGTAATGTAAATCTTACCTTAACAAATGGTGCAAAACATGTCACATGAGCAGCCCATCAGTATGATCACCTAATCAAACTTGTAGTTGAACATTGATAACTGCTGATTTTTCAAAATAAATCAAGACAAACACACAAGAGAATTAAAAAGAAATTGCAGAAACAAAGCAAAATCTTCGTCACTTAATTTTTAGTACAATCCACTTTGAAAAATAAACTAGACAAAATATTGGTGCAGCACTTTATCTCTCTGTGCAAAGCAGCCTACATTTTTGTCCAGAGAAAATGCACTGTGACAAGATATAACTACTGTAAGGACAGTGTAAAATATATACTGTAGAAGTCCCGTTATCCAGACCAGATAGCTTCAAATCATTCCTGATGGTAAAACAGTATCACGTCATTGCATAAAGTTAACTCTTTTAAGAAAACAGCATTTATGAAACTGACTAACTAAACCACAGAAATCAATAACCATGATGTGTGTTTCACTCAGCATTTCCCTTAACCCTACCTCCATTTTTGCAGCCATGAAGAGTGCAGTCACCCCAGTGAGCTGTAACTGTGACAGAGGTATATCAGTTGAGCACAAAAGGAAGCGGTCTACTATCTCAACAGCCAGGTAGTAGGTTTCCCGCAAAAACACGAGCAAATCACAAACCTGCACATCATTACAAAGTAACAATAACTAAAACAACAAGAACAAAGGTGTCTGAAGAGGGGGGGGGGGAGGGGGGGAGACTAGGAGGAGTGGGGGAGGGGAGAATAAGAATAAGTATATGCAGATTTTGATACTGTTTCCCTGTGTGTGTGTTTGTATGTGTGTGTGTGTGTGTGTTGTGTGTGTGTGTGTGTGTGTGTGTGTGTGTGTGTGTGTGTGTGTGTGTGTGTGTGTGTGTGTGTGTGGTGTGTGTGTGTGTGAGAGACTGTCTGTGAGTCTGTGTGTGTGTGCGTGTGTAGTGTGTGTGTGGTGTCAGTGTGTGTAGTGTGGGTGTGTGCATGTGTGCATGCGCATGTGCGTATATGCGCGCGCGCACGTGTGTGTGCGTGTGTGTGTACATGCATGCGTGTATCTGCCTATTCCTGGAGCACATGTACAAACATCATTACATGTATTCATTTTACCACTGTAATTTCTGTAAACGTTCACTGCAGAACCACTGACAGCAGGGTCTTTCTGCAACATCTTTCTGCATATGTGGAAAACAGACTTGACCGTAATTAAGTTTAAAAGTATAATTTAAGCTAATAGCCCTTTGACTCCTGCACCCTGTCCACCACCTGCACCATGTTAATAAAACAAAAACTTACCCCTTTGACTTCCTCACCCTATCAATCAGCTTCCCGCAGGAAGCTGGCAGATAAGGTGAGGGAGTCAAAGGGTTAAGTTTTTGCAGTTGGTGGATAGGGTGCGGGAGTCAAAGGGTTAGAATATTTTCTGACCTTGTCATCATAACCGAATTAAAGTTGAAAAAAAAATAATTTTCATCTTCAAGTTTAGACTGATACATTCTGCTTCCTTGTAAGGTTTTCTTCAGGCAGAGTAAGTATTCTTGCACAGCACGATCTAGAAATGGTATTTGTATCTTCCTACTTTTGTGTTTGTATTCTGCTTCTTGTGTTGCAAATATTACTTGATACAGGTTGCCACTGTTAAGACTGTTCGCATCCAGTTTCTCTGTTCAAATATGGACAGTATTACATTATCTCCAAGGCTTCCATATTCCTTCTCTGCAATTTCTCTGGTCAAATATGGACATTACTGAATTATCTCCACGGCTTCCATGTTCTTTCTCCTGTCCACAGTTTTGGTTTTTCATCCAGAGATCTCATGACCAGATAAATTAATACTTATTTACTTACTTTACTTTTTCCTTCCGCTTGTACCGGTGGGCGTCGCGGGGAGATACAGTCGTCTGTCAGCAGCAAGGCGGGTGGCCTGGAGAAGGGACATCTCGTGAGCTCTGAGGGTGTCTGCCACGGAGTCGCTCCATCATCGTCTTGGTCTTCCTCTGGCTCTCCAGCCAGAGTATCTGGTGTTGTATGCCCAAAGAGCTGGATGGTTTAGGGGCATACATGTGAGGTGTCCAAACCACTTGATCCTCATATGTTCGATGTGTTGTAGGATTGGTGTTGCTCCTACCATGTCTCGTATCACCTCATTTCTGATCTTGTCCCGCCTTGTCTTGTTTACTGCTTTCCTCAGGCATTTCATTTCACAGGTGACCAGTTTTCTCTCGAGGACTTTAGTTAGGGACCATGTCTGGCACTGGTATGTCAATTGTCAGCGTTGGTAGAAAAATGGCGCTGATGAAGATAAATTAATAAATTATACAAAAATACAATAATCCTCTTTTTCTCCATTAACTCACTGAAGAGTCACTGGGGCAGCATACTTAAGAACTGTTCACCAGCTCACTCTGTTGTGTGCCAAAGCCTGGGTTTCATGCTAATGGTCTCTCTATTGTATTACTCTGTTATTCTGTGAAATTTCACATTGGTTTTTCCTGTCCTCCTCTCTTCTCCCTCCCTCCACAGTGCCCTAGAAGACTGATTGAGCAGGGCCATTGGATCTGGTTACATGGCCATATTGACATAGTTTTCTTTTCTTAATTTATGTCAGAAGATCTTCACAGGCAAAACTGAAGTAGTTCTCTTTTCTTAACTGATGTCAGTAGATCTTCACACAGTCTAAAATACATTATATAAACCTTAGTTAAATAATACAAACCAATGAAATATTTTCAACAGAAACAGCTATGTTAGCTCTTTTTCTGTAAAACAAAAACCATGCAGTCTGCTAGCAAATACATACCTCCGAAAGCCAAAAGAGCAAGGCACCCCGTGCATGTGGCGTAATATCAGTATGTCGTTCAAAGATGATCAAAGATTGCATATATCAGCTTCCTGTGTTTTCAGTTGATTCCAAAGCACCTGGCGATCTACCCAGTTCAAATGAGGCAATGGACTCAACATGGTGGCTTTGCACTGAAAATTACAAATTCAGTTAAGTTTAAGAATACAGTCTATATTACAACTGCTGCACATGTTTTTGTAAGTAGTATACAACTGCTGCACATATAACTAAAGTACTAATACTATATTTTTCCTGGTGTTTTCCTTTCATTTTTCTGATGACAAAGTGTTGTGACCAGACAATCTGGAGTCCGCCAATTCAAAAATAATGATCAACATAGGAGCACTTTTCACTAGTTTCAGTGACTAAGTCTTATTCTTACATTACAGTCATACCAAACTAGCCAATGTTTACATAAAATAGTTTTCCTTTCGATTTTATTAAAATACAAAACATATCAATAACTAATCAGTTTCTGAATCTGCATGGGTTCCATAATATTAACAATACAGCCATCTGGCCATCTTCTTTTTCTACATGAATCACATGATCTTCTCCTATACATACGCACAAGTGCACTGCATCTGTTGTCACAAGTGTTGGTAACACTATTAGTATTACTAGAGCAGAACCCACATGTTAGGTACATTCAAGATCCTGCCAGCACATAAGGCTTTTTTAAGCAGGCGTATGGTTTATGCCAAGAACATTCTGTATTTTATCAATCACATGGCATCTGTGGCATCAATACATACAGAATTTATTCTGAGCACAGTAGTGTGGCACAAAGGATATCTCCCTGAGTGCGATGATCCTTATACAAAAAAAAATTATTGCAGCATTTTTTAGCCTGTGATACACTTATACTGAAAAAGTGAAACAGAAAGTGAGAAACCGCCTGCCATTCAAGTGCATACGGAATTTATTGTGAGCACTGAGAACCTGTCTTGAGAAAATGAAAATGAAACTACACCTGGCAGCACATCTGTTGACAGCCTGTAAATTGTAATTTTCTAAAGACTTCTCATATTTCTAGTCTCTGTGTTAACCCTTTGACTCTGCAGCCTATTCACCAGCTTCCTGTTTTGACTCCCTCAACCTACCCACCGGTTCCCTGCTCTGACTCCCACTTGTAACCTATCCACCAGCTTCCACCGATTCCTGCTTTGACTCCTGCAGCCTACCCACATGCTTCCACCAGCTTCTGAGTGAAGTTGGTCAAAAGGGAGTGAGAGTCAAAGGATTAATACTTCAGCCTGTAGCACTTGCTTGAGAACAGAAGTCCAAGAAATGAACAATGAGGCATGAGGGAGGGGTAGGAGAGAAAGGGGAGGAACTGGATATTTACAAAAAGGCCAAAAAATTATTGACTTAATTAACACTACAGTGATACTGCCAGTGAGATTCTAATCATAAATCAGATTAATCCTCTATATTACAATCAAATTCAAAGCCCATATGACATGATTATAGTGAGGAGATTGGGGTGGGGGGGGGAGGTGGGAGAGGGGAGGGGAGGCAATGACTAAGAGGGGATTGTGTATGAACATGAACACCAATTTTACTTAAAAAACAAACAAACAAACAAAAAACGCTGTAGCCCCATTTGAATTTGGGGGATTTACAAGAACATTTACTTGTTGGTAAATTAGACCCACATTCAATCATATACATCATACAATTCATAAGCATACATATAACATGTGTTATGGCTGACAGAGAGAGGGGAGGAAAAGAGGTAACAGGTTGGGTGGGTCAGATGTGTTTAAGTCCTGGTGTTCATGTATCATTCATTCATTGAATGTCCTTATTTGTCAATTTTATATATGCGAGAAGTATGTTGGGAGTGAGAAGGAAGAGAGAGGGGGGTAAAAGGAGAGAGGGAAAAGGGGCAAGAGAGAGAGAGAGAGAGAGAGAGAGAGAGAGAGAGAGAGAGAGAGAGAGACAGACAGAAGACAGAGACAGACAGAGACAGAGAGAGAGAGAGAGAGAGAGACAGAGAAGAGACAGAGAGAGAGAGAGAGAGAGAGAGAGAGAAACAGTGAAAGCACAGTCTGTGTGTCCTTTGAAAACCACTGCATATTCTGCTGGGCAGATCCTCAGCTTGATCATCATTATCAAGTCATCACTGTTGGGTGTTCATATCACATTTTCTTTCATCATTGGATCCAGCCTCAGCAACATCTTTAACACACACACTGACTCAGCTCTGAATTACTACAATTAGACAACAGAGGATAGTGGGATGGTAAAGAGAGAGAGAGAGAGAGAGTGTGGTGTGTGTGTGTGTGTGTGTGTGTGTGTGTGTGTGTGCGTGATTGTGTGCACTTGCCTTGCAATTGTATGAATCATCATATTCTGTCACCACAACAGTATGTGCATTTATCATCTTAATACAATTCTTATTAAGGTATTGACACTACCCAAACAAAGGAAACTTGCTGAGGTCAGGAGGAAGACAAACAGAAAAGGGGCAAGTCAGCTGTATGCACATATAAGATGTCAGGCTGTTCCTCAGACTGATCATGGCTAATTCATCACAATGCCACTGGTCATTGTTCATCTCGACTCACATTTATTTTGTCATCATTGGATCCAGCCACATCACACACACTGACACAGTCCACAAAAGGGAGGGTGAAGAGACAAGAGTGGAAGAGAAAGCCACAGAGGAAGAAGAGGTTGCCATCTGTCACTTGGATCATATTTTTCCCATTCTATTTGATAATAATATATACTTTACAATAAATCAAATCATTTTCTTGCATAGCCCTCCTATACTCCAAAACTCATCTTTTAAATTACATATCATAAATTTGCAAGACATGGTGTGTAATTCATACAAAAAGAGTAGATAAAAAAGTGATACACACACACACACACACACACACACACACACACACACACACACACACACTGCACACGCACACACACACATACATCAGAATACACACACGCACACAGCTCTTCAAAATAGAAAGATGAATAGCAATACTAATACTTTTACACATGTATACAAAGATGAATGCATACTAACAGCATGGACTCAGAGTGACATACATGATACAAAGATGATTTATACTAAAGTATACATAATCTCTATGACATATACATCATGACATGTACATGCTAACATGACTGAATTTGTGAATATGACTATTATGAGCTTGCAATCCATTCAGGGGAATTGAAGTACTTACTATAATCATATGTGAGTACGAGTGTGATCATACTTTTAAAGTATTACCAATTTTACACTCTGAGGAAGACCAGAAACTTAAGTCCGAAAACAGCGAGATATTTTTATAAAACTTAAAAGACAAAAAAAAAAAAAAAAAAAAAGACATTAGAAAATATATATTATATACAATGAATAACATGCAATGCCAATGATCAGTGATCTATTTGAGATTTCTCATTTCTTGAGTCATGAATAGAGTTTGTTTATATTTTATTGAAGTAGGTAAGCCTAGGCCCTACATATATGAATATAACCGCCAATTAATAATTATAATTATAACGTAGGCCCTATATCCTATATAAACATATCTATTTCTTTGTTTTTCCTTGTTTTGTTTTGCTTTTAAATTATATGCGTGTATGCGTAGCACCTTGCACTAGTCCACTGCAGTCACACTCACACTCGTCACAGTGACAATGACAGTCAAATTAAATGCGTGTTCACTCGCACTGTCACACTCACAGCGTGACAGTGCGAGCGAACACGCATTTTTTTTTCTAAGAACTTGCTTTCAGAGACATGCTACATAGATTCTGATAAAACTGTTTCACCAGGATTTGACAAATTTATAAAGCATCCCGAAAGCCTTTTGTTTGCCACTGGGAAAGTGCAGAAAACTGAAAAGTAAAAATGACAACAATACCTGAGCTTGTGCCATTTCCGATTTTGAAAAGACGCAATCACAGATTCGTCTTTTTACCATAGTGATACCATAATTTACACGTACAGTGTTTGAAACCACCGACATCTTAGATGTCTGTGTTTGAAACACAAAGACATAACATCTTCGGTGAAAATATAAACATGTATTGATGGGCAACATGTGAGATGAGAAAGATTTTGGTGTTTCATTTGTATACAAAAAGCCATGAATAAAGTCTATGGAATATTGTAGCTGACGAAACGATCATTTATACACGTTGGTAGGAAATCTTTATTAAACTATGTAAATCCTACATGTTTGATAAATTGGATCGCATTTTAAAATATTAAAACGTGGAATGGTACCTTACTTGAAAAATCAATCAGTAACACTCACGAAGGTGCCATGCAGAACTATCAAACTTCTTAGTGAATGTCACAATTTGTCATACAAAGATAGGCTTTTAGCCTATACTTAAAACTGTCGTAATTAATGGGCAGAAGAAAGCCTATGAGAGATTATTTAATCGAAGTATAGAAAGCTTTTCACAAAACTAGAGGTGCAGACTTGAGTGAACCTTTCAAATTAAGTACACCTGAAATAGCGAGAAATAATGAAATACTTGTGAAGAGCACTGTAAAACCGACTGACATGTTTATAAATTGTAAGGTTGCAAATAGTCCACTTCAAAAACATGCTCGTTGCAATATAACAACAACAACGACGACGACGACAACATCATCATCATCATCATCATCATCATCAACAACAACAACAACAACAACAAAACAATAATAATAATAATAATAATTTCACTTACCTGTTGCAAATAGTCTACACCAAAAGCATGCTCGCTGCACTTTACAAGAATAGAACAAACGATGCATGCACACACACAGAGGATGATGAGCTAGGATTAACTCAACCCTGCTAGGTATATGGTATACATATGTATAATATACATATATGTACACACACATACATAATATATATGTATACACACACACACACACACACACACACACACACACACACACACACACACACACACACACACACACACACACACACTGGATATTTACGTGTGTTTGAATTGGTACGGTAAGTATAAATGTTTGTCTTTTCTATTATTCA
>JAPXFY010000014.1:70106451-70118951 GCA_030674185.1 Monoplex corrugatus
AGTTCGTTGTCAGTTCGTCTGACGGTACATCTGTCTTGTGTCTCTTTGTTACTGTCATTTTCTTACTCACACACGCTCATATAGAAACAAGCTGATTTCATTTACAGTGTCTAAATCTGTCTTTTGCAGGTTTACAGTTTATTCGCGCTGAAGGCTTTGTGTTTTCCCATGTTGCGGATGAAGGCTTAATGAACGCATGCGCAGGAGACTTGATGCGGTACAGGCATAATATTGGAGCAGACAACATCATGGTCTTTGCCGATGTCAAGAAGAAACATAGGTACTATGATGTTTCGCAAATCCGCAGAATGTGTTCCTTTTTACATTTTTGATGCTTAGACGATGCATAAAACATACAGATGTGATGTAGATAGGTCTAGATGTCATCATTCACTTTACATTGCCATGTATGTATGAAATCGTGTGTTTTATGTGCAAGAGATGAAGGGAAATTGCCATTTATACACACTATCAGCTTTGCTTTGTATCCCTTCACTGCTAATGCATTTTGCTGCTCTGTTTGTTAACAAAACTTCCAGAAATATTGAAAATGTTTCAAGGATGATTTTTACTTACTCAAGTCTCTGAAATTGTAAAAGTGCATTTGTAATGAACAAGAAATGGACAAAGATTCTTTTTGTAGTAGGGAAGGTAAAGCATCAAGGGAGAGCATCTGGACACCACTTACATGTACATATTATTGATCTGGAGAGAAGTCGAGGATTCTAATATATCACACTCCTTTGACTTCTCAAGTTATGGGAAATGTTTACCTTGCTTTATCTTATAATCTGTATCAACATTTTTAACATTTGCTGTCTACCTAGTGCCCATGCCATCACAGCAGATGTGGACATTGTGGAAACGGCACAGGCCGCCAAGTTCTTTCTTGCTGATGGCGTCATTGTCACTGGGGCAGCCACTGGACAGATTGCCAGCACACAGGAAGTCAAGTGTGAGTGATAGGAAAAACTGAGTGTTAATGCCTTGAGTATCTTCTCAATTTTCTTTTCTTTTTTAATCTGTTGGAGTATTGTGTACATTTTGAAATGGTTATAGCCCTGATATGGCTCTATGCAGTCAGCTGAGCTTTAAACAAAACTAACAACAACAATAACTATAGCTTCCTGCAGGAAGCTGGTGGATATGGTGAGAGAGTGAAAGGATAAAGTTTTTGCTTTGCAACCGTGGTTGGTAATGCAAGATGGTGGAGGATAGGGTGAGGGAGTCAAAGGGTTAATATGTCTTTGTGTGCATGATAGCCAGCATACATGTGTATGTGTGTGTGTGTGTGCGGGCACGCATATGTATGTATGTGCACAGTGTGTGTGTGTGTGTGTGTATGTGTGCACAGTGCGTGTGAGTGTGTGTGTGTGTGTGTGTGTGTGTGTGTGTGTGTGTGTGTGTGTGTGTGTGTGTGTTTGAAGAAGGGAGTAATTAATTCGTCATTCTTTGAAAGACTTCATCATTTTTCAGCGCTGCTGCAGAATCTACAGATGCCTGTTCTGGTTGGTTCCGGGGTGACCGCCGAGAACTACGACCAGTATCGCAACGCCCATGCCGTCATTGTGGGCTCCTCACTGAAAGAGGGAGGATACTGGGCCAACCAGCTGGACCCTGTCAGACTGAACCATTTCATGGACAGGGTGAAAGAGATCAGGAAGACGCATGTGGACGCAACAATGATTATCTGAAAAATTATCTGACTGGCAGGTTCAGAAACCAGCGGTCGAGCTGTGAATTGTCTGTGAGGCTGTCATTCCACTGCTCTTGTTTAAATATTGTCACATTACATTAATTTGTTTGAAAGTTTTGCGAATGTTATTTTATACCTACCTACTGTTTGTACTTATTCTATGCAGATGATTAAGATGGACATTCTGTGAATTTGGACATATGCATGAATGTTTAAAAATTATGATTTTGAGAACACTTTGGAAGAATGGGAATAATGTGATAACATGCTTTTTGTTGCTGGTGTCAAGTAGGCTTGCCTGTAATGCTGATAGAATTCCAGTAATTACTGGAACATCTGGCACAGAATAAGAGTGCACAATGTATCTTCTTGTTTTCTCTTACATCCACGATGAGTCGTTGAGGTGCTGCACCAGAGAACTGTTCACCAGATTTCTCTAGCTATGTTGGTTGTGTGCCAAAGCCTGGGTCTCTTCAAATGGTTTCTCTATCCATTCTACAATGTTTTCCTCCCTTAACAGTTCCCTGTAGAGTTGATTTAGCAAGGCGATAGGATCTTATTACACGGCCATAATCTGGAATATATCCAGTACCCATAGGAGCCTGATATTGTGTTTCATGGAGATGTTCTTGTCCTTCCATGCAGATTTCAGCCTGAACAGTGTTCTTGCTGTCTTTGCTGCCCTTGAGAAGATATCTGGCTTGGAACCATCATCACTAATGATGAATCCCAATTAAATTGTTGAACCATTCCTAGTTTTAGTTCATTGACAGTTATATCAGTATTGATGGCGGTGCTGTGGCCAGCCATCAGTTTGGTCTTTTTGGCGATGATTTCCATGCCATGTCTTGTGAGTGTTTCATCTGGTCCTTTATTCTTGGTGCTTATGTACATTAGAAATATCCAGCAGAATTGACTTCTTTCAAGACTGTCTTGTTTGTTTTCTTTGATGTCCATGGAAGTCTCAACATGCTTCTTAGAAACCACATTTTAGCTGCCTCAATCTCGTTATCTTTGCTGTCGAATGGACAGCCCCTCCCCCCCTTTCCCCTTTGCTTGATGAAATGACTATCAATTGGCATTGGAAGCTTGGGAGGTGATGTCACAAGAGCAGTGAGGCATTGGTGCTCCAGGTCCCATCTGCACCCTGAGGGTGCTTTTTGTTAACAGCATTCGAGAAGATGAAAAACGTTCTTACCGACAAATGCCTATCAGTTAACATCAGGAAGAGAGTTCTTCAGTATTATTTTGAACCAATACTGTTGTACAGATTCAAAGCCAGGACAATCAACTAGCAAAGTCAGAATAAGATTGAGGCACCTGAAATGTGGGTCTCTGAGAAGAATGTTAAGAGTTCCATGGACATTAAAGAAAACAAACGAAACAGCTTTGAAAGTTGCAAACACTTAAAAAACATTAATGAAGAAGGTTAGGAAAAAACAAGCAATATTAATAGAACATTTTATGAGGCAAGAAAAATTTGAGTACTTAGTCACGTCAGGAAAGCTAGAGGCAAAATGAGCACCAGATAGACCCGGGGAGAAAATAATGACAGTTTCACAGATTGGATGGGGACAGAAAGGGTAGGAGATATACTTGCAGTGATGAAAGATAGATTTGTATGGAAGGCCATGATTTACAATGCTACACGGCATAACATATGATGATAATTATCTGTCTGTCTGTCTGTCTGTCTGTCTATCTATCTGTCTGTCTATCTATCTATCTATCTATCTATCTATCTATCTATCTACCTATCTATCTATCTATCTTTCTATCTATCTATCTATCTTTCTATCTTTCTGTCTGTCTATCTGTCTGTCTATCTGTCTGTCTATCTATCTATCTATCTATCTATCTATCTATCTATCTATCTATCTATCTATCTATCTATCTATCTATCTGTCTATCTATCTATCTACTCATGTATATATATATAACAATCTGTCTCTCACCAATTTTGGGCTTTTTAAAGGGAAAAGAAAGATCGTTTCGACCTGTGAGTTATAGTAAAGTGGGGAAATACAGGATACATGTGGTTGTTACTTGAATAATGACAAAAATGTTTTGTGATAGGCCTACTTGTTTTTTGTGTTGTTTTTTTTTCGCTGTCCCAAATTTGTTCTTCATTGCAGTGCAGTAGGTTGTGTGTGTGTGGGTGTATGTGAGGGGGGGGGGGGGGGGGCAAGAGGCTTCTGCATTCCGATGCACTTCACTTATAATGTTTCACGATACTCAGCCTCATTATGTAATCTCTTCATGTCAGAAATGTGTGTGGTATCTGCAATGTTTGATTTTAGCAGGTGCAAGGGGGCGGGTGTGCATACCTGGATAACTCAGGGGACAGAATTTGTAAAGCTCTGACGATTTGCTAATCGTTGCAGCTGACGCAGTTATTTCCCTTGATTCGCTATCCATAGACGTTCTTTTGCCCCTCACTGGTATTTCATGATGCCGTAGCACCACAGCTACCCTATCTGTTAGTGTGTTCACCGATTAACACACATGTTAACATTCATTTGGGATTTTGGAAATCATGTATCTTGCATGACTTTAAGTTTCTGTAGTTTTTCTAGCAAGACCATGGGCTTCCTGGCAAATATTTTTCAAGGAAAAAGTAGTGGCAAAAAGGAAGAAAGGCAGACCTCCAGTCTCATACATCGAGAACATAACCGACATCAGTGGCCTAAATATTCAAGAAGTTGTCCACAAAAGTCAAGACAGAGCTATTTGGAAGAGATTAACGGTGTCAAAGAGTGCAGCGGACAACACTGAACCCGATGACGCTGACAGGTGAGACAGGTGGGAGAGTTTTTGTGAAAGTTGTTTGCTTAGCCATTTTGTATTTTGCATTCTTTCTTTCCTTTTTGTCGCAACTGGCTTTTCATGTAAAATTCTGGCTGCTGTCTCCAGGGAGAATGCATTGCTGCAGCTGAGCGCCATCTGTATTGCTCTTATTTATGCCTGTATTTCTGTTTACCTGTGGAAGTGGATTTTGCCAGGGAGCGTTTCTGTTGCCGTGGAATTTCCAGTGTGCGCTGCACTGAGGTGCATACTGCACACAAGGTCTCAGTCTGTCACCTTATTCGAAAGAGTAGTACCCAGTCCACCATTTAAGATTTAGTGGAGGGGGAGAAAAGTCTCTGTCTTATCTGTTGATTGAACCGAATGTTTCTCGTGTCGTAGGCAGGTGCTCTAACCTTTTAACTCCCGCACCCTATCCACCAACTGCAAAAACTTAACCTTTTGACTCCCTCACCCTATCCACCAGTTTCCTGCAAGATGCTGGTGGATAGGCTGAGAGTATCAGAGGGTTAAGCTTTTTGCTTTGCTCGCATGGTTGGCAATGCAGGATGGTGGTGGACAGGGTACGGGTATCAAAGGGTTAAACCATTAAGCCACATATGCTTTACTGTTTGTCCATACAGCAGATCCGTTCTATGAATATTGAAGAGCTTATCCATTTTTCTTATTCTTCCATTTGGTCAATATATTTTGTTGACAGTTCTTTGTCTTGTATACTCTCTCTCTGTGTCTCCCCTTCAACCCCTTTTCTTCTATCTGTCTTTCTTCTGCGTTTTATTGTTACATCTAAACGCACATCTAAACTGCGTTTTATTGTTACATCTAAACGCACATCTAAACTGCGTTTTATTGTTACATCTAAACGCACATCTAAACTGCGTTTTATTGTTACATCTAAACTGCATTTTATTGTTACATCCAAACTGCGTTTTATTGTTACATCTAAAAAGTAAGGCAGTCTTCTACCATGAACAAAGCAGTTTTACTGTAAGTATTATTGTCGATGCAGTCATTTCAGGGATAGTATTCTTACTAATCATTGGGTTTACTGAATACTGTTTCTTTCCTGTGCAAAGATATGATAAGTTTAAGATCTGAGACGTTTGAATTTGAGTTGATGATACATACTTACCACATGCTTATTTGTCACCATCATCTTCTTCATGACATCATCATTACTGTCATCATCATCATCATCATAATCATTAGTCTTCATTGTTTTCTTCTTTTTCTTCTTTTTTTTTTTAGTAAAGCAGAATTATACAATGCGGAACTAACATATTTTCAACCAAAGGTTTATGTGCATGAAGTACAATCACTGTCAGCAATATATGATAAATGATATACAGTATATACAGACAAGGGTAGTTAGAGAGATAACATGTGTGTGTAAATATATATGTGCATATATCTATCTTTTTATCTGTCTATTTATCTATATCTGTCTGTATCTATCTATCTATCTATCTATCTATCTATCTATCTTTTTATCTATCTATCTATTTATCTATATCTGTCTATCTATCTATCTATATCTATCTATTTATATATATATATATATTTATGTATATAGAAATATATTTTTTATATATATATGTATATGTATATATATACATAGATAGATAGATAGATAGGTAGATATGTATACCTGTATGTGTATATATATATATATATGTATGTATGTATATATATATCTTAAACTGACAAGGAGTCGTATCAGATTTTCATCTGAAATTAGGGAAGTTTCGCAGTCATTTTTCTCTAAAACCTTTAGCTCCATTTTTATTATATTCTTCTGTCTGGTATTTTATAGTAAGATTTCTTGTAAGACAAATTGTGTTTCACAGATTTTTTTTTTCATGTGTACTCATATATATGTACATTTTTCAAAGAAGGATCATGAAATCAAATACTGAATCTGTATACATTATGATTGTTGTTTTTGTTGTTGTTGTTGTTCTTCTTGTTTTTTTATATTTATTGTTACTATTATTTACATGTATATGATGGTGATTATTTTTATCATTATTTGATTTAGGATCATTCTTTGAAAGATTTGAATATGCAATAATGACATATTTTGATGTTACCAAGAAATCCTTCATGTAGGGAAATATTTGGAGAGAAAGGCAATCATCCTTTTTTTTAAAACATGATTTTGAATGTCTAATTATTTAGTCACAACGTAACTCTTCTCTTGGCTTCCTGTTTTGCTTCAAATCCCCATTTTCTTGTCCCTCCACAACATCTTCCGGTACAAGCGGATGGAAAAAGTAAAAGTAAGTAAAACCGTAAAGTTTCTGATAAAATGTGATTTGTTCTGTTTGTTTAAAAGTTTACAATATTTGTATTCATACTGACTGCCATTATAGTGTGATTGTCATTGTTTTTTGACATATTTATGAAATGGTTTTGTGGTGCAGTATTTGAGTTGAAAGCATTTGACTAGTCATTCAGCTTGACAGTGAATAAAACAGTACAGTTTCTGATTCAGTATGAGTTGTTTTATTTGTTTAAAAGTTTACAATATTTGTATTCATGCAGATATAATGACTATTGTATTGTGATCTTGATTTTGTTTTTGACATATTGATGAAAAAGTTTTATGGTTTAGCATTTGAGTTGAAAGCAGTTGATCAGTCATTGAGCCTGACATAGTAATTAAAACTGTAAAGCTTCTGATTCAGTGTGATTTGTTCTATTTGTTTAAAAGTTTACGGTGTTTGTATTCATACAGATATAAACTTGTTGACATATTCATAAAATAGTTATATGGTGCAGCGTTTGAGTTGAAAACATTTGACGAGTGATTTAGTTTGACAAAATAAATAAAACTGTGAAGTTTCTGATTCAATGTGACTTGTTCCATTTGTTTAAAAGTTTACAATATTTGTAGTCATACAGATATAACTACCATTATATTATGATCTTGATTATCTTTCGACATATTGATGAAATAGTTTAATGGTTTAACATTTGAGCTGAAAGCAATTGATTGATGAAACAGTTTTATGATGCAGTGTTTCAGTTGAAAACTGTGGACTAGTCATTTAGCCCATCAAATTGTTATGATATTTTGTTGATTTCTTTTTTTTTTTTCAGCGGAAATTGGATGTTTGGGTATTTGGAGACATTTAATGCTGAGACACTGTGTATTTTTGATTATAGATGAAACAGAGCTTGTGCACTGGTAGTAAAATGTGTATGATTTACACAAAGTCTTTGTCTGTTTCCTACTTGCTTGTCGGTATGTGTCTCCTCTTCAGCATGCGCATGTGTGTGCTGTGTGCATTGTGTGTGTGTGTGTGTGTGTGTGCGTTGTGTGTGTGTGTGTGTGTGTGTGTGTGGTGTGTGTGTGTGTGTGTGTGGTGTGTGTGTTTGTGTGTGTTGTGTGTGTGATGTGTGTGTGCGTGTGTATGTGTGTGTATGTGTGTGCAGTGCATGAGTGTGTGTGTGTGTGTGTGTGTTATGTTTTATCCTGCTTTTTCTTTTGTGCAGAGTTAACAAGATACACAATGTCATGTGTGACAAACTTCTATTTTCTGATCACTTGAAAAAATCATGTTGGTGCATTCAGGATCTGTATGATCATCATCATCATGTGCCCTGCTGCATGGCGTTGGCGATCATGACTCTCTATATGCATCTATCCCTTGTCGCTGCAAGTACATCTCCCACCCTTTCTGTCCTCAGCCAGTCTGCAAGTCCGTCCAATATTTCCTCCTTGGGTCTACCTGGAGCTCTATACCCCTCCAGCTTTCCTGTTGTGACTAGGTACTCTACTCTCTCTTGCCTCAGAAAATGTCCTACTGATGTTGCTTATCTTTTCCTAACCTTCTTCATCAATGTTCTTCTTGTGTCTGCCTCCATCAAGACTGTCTCGTTTGTTTTCTTTGCTGTCCATCGAACTCTCAACATTCGTTTTAGAAACCACATTTCAGTTGCCTCAATCTTATTCTGACTTTGCGTGTTGACTGTCAACGCCTCCGGTCCGTACAACAGTATCAGTTCTACATAACACTGAAGAACTATCTTCCTGATGTTAATTTATAGGCATTCAGTGTGATACTCTCCTGAAATGACCGACCCCATTCAGTTAACAAGAAAGACTGGGGCTATTCAACAGACTTGTTTGAGGGTTTTTGTTTTTGTTTGTGTGTGTGTGTATGTGTGTGTGTGTGTGTGTGTGTGTGTGTACGTGTATGTGTGTGTATATGTGTATGCGTGTGAGTGTGTGTGTGTATGTGTGTGTGCGTGTGTGTGTACGTAAATGTGTGTGTCTGTGTGCACGTGTGTGTGTGTATGTGTGTGTGTGTGTGTTTCTTTTATGGGTCAAAACTTCTGGCTTTTGATCCCAAACCGCTCATTCTGTCTCCACAACACACCCTAACCCCAATTTCATTTAGTCGAAGCCACAGTGCCAGGAAGCCCATGGAAGTCAGAGATGCCAAGCCCCCATGTGCCCACCCACTTGAGGAAATCCTGCTGGAGTCACCATTATCATTATTATTGTTATTACTTTTGTTAACATCATCATCATCATTATCATCATCATCGTCATCGTCGTTGTTGTTATTTTTATTATTATTATTATTATTATCATTATCATTATCATCATCGTCGTCATTACTGTTATTATTATTATCATTATTATTATTATTATAGTGGTGAGTTTGTTCAAGAGGGACTCATCGCACTCGGACAATTCCGTATGCGCTCCATCCGAATCTACCAACAATTATCTGGCAGACTCCCTAAGCCTGTGAAAAATCCTATGTGCTGGCAAGGTCTTGAAATTGAGAAGAAGGCGGGGGGGGGGGGGGGGGGTTATTTATGAAACACTAAGCTAACACACCATCACCAGAATGATGGAAACATTAAGATGGGCAGCGAACAGGCCAGTTTTTAATGTTGTGGGCTGGGCTCGAACTCGAGATATCAGATCTTGAGTCCACGGCTTTATTAAAAGAGTCAACCAGCCTGCAGAAGGGTCACCGTTAGAGTTCCACAATGCCTGTTCTTACCTACTTGCAAGGACGCTGCCTACTGAGCCCCCTATCTATCTATCTATCTATCTATCTATCTATCTGTCTATCTATCTATCTATCTATCTGTCTGTCTATCTATCTATCTATCTATCTGTCTATCTATCTATCTATCTATCTATCTATCTATCTATCTGTCTATCTATCTATTTATATACCTGTCTGTCTGTTTATCTATCTATCTATCTATCTGTCTATCTATCTATCTATCTATCTATCTGTCTATCTATCTATCTATTTATATACCTGTCTGTCTGTTTATCTATTATATATATCTATCGATCTATCTGTTTGTCTATTCATCTATCAGTCTGTCTATCTGTCTATCTATCTGTCTATCTATCTATCTATCTATCTATGTGTCTATCTGCCTATCTATCTGTCTATCTATCTATCTGTCTATCTATCTGTCTATTTGTCTATCTGTATGTCTATTTGTCTATCTATCTAACTATTTATCTATCTATCTGTCTGTCTATGTACCTACTTACCTACCTGTCTGTCTGTCTATCCATCTATCTATCTATCTGTCTGTCTCTTTATTAATGTATTCATTTATCTATTCATGTATTCATTCATTCATTCATGTATTCATTCATGTGTTCATTTATTTATTTATTTATTTATTTATTCTGTTTGTTTCTCTAGTCACTCATAAGCAGTCGTTGTTGCCGATGCAGCAAGAGTGATGATGGCCCTCTCTCCTTGATCTAGTGGATGAGTAGACACACATTATCGGCTTGTATGGATCCTGCATGAGAAAGAATCCTGCAGCCTTGAGGTCTGCTTCCGCTGGTCCCTCTTCTGTTAACCCTTTGACTCCCACACCCTGGCCATCAGAATTCTGCATTGTCAACCATGCCAGCAAAGCAAAAACTTAACATTTTGATTTCCTCACCCTATCCACCATCTTCCTGCAGGAAGCTGGTGGATAGGGAGAGGGCGTCAAAGGGTTACGTTTTTTTTTTTGTTTTGTTTTTTTTGCAGTTGGTGGATTGGGGGTGCAGGAGTCAAAGGGTTAACTAACAATTGTTCTGCGCTGTTCAAATGTGACTGTGTGTTGCAAGCATTGCTCTCACCAGCCGTATGTTAACGCCCTATCGGTATACTCAGCCCTATCGGTATGGAAGCAAGTGTTTTCCATCCCACACATCCCGACTAACAACTCCTCCCCAGAAGCACTTAGCACTGACAACCGGGTCTCTCACATACACTACGCACAAAAAGTTAAGGATCACTTGCACAAAAATTCATAACTTTCAAAATAAGAAAGCCAATGCGTTGAAGTTTGGCAAACATTTAATTCCATGCTTTAGTGATAACGATACACAATTGCCTTCAATTTCCAGCAATCGTTTGGTGTGTACATTTAATCAAAGTGGATACGTATCGAAATTTGATTTCCCAAAGTCATTAAAATCACAAGACAGGGCATTCTGATGCTCCCAAAAGTTCAGTAATGCGTATAACCGCCATGGCTGTTCTGGCACTCGACGCAGCGAGTCCTCATCGAGTTGACCAGGTTGGTGAAGATCCTCTGTGGAAGCGCCTGCCACTCAGCCTGCAGCATCTGGTAGAGGTGTTGGGCATCCCTGGGAGGGGGGTGGTTGCTCCTCACTTTGCGATCCAGCTCATCCCAGAGGTTCTCAATCGGGTTGAGATCGGACTGCATGCTGGCCACTCCATTCTGTTGACTCCAGACTGCTGCAGGAAGTCGTTGACCACCCTTGCCCTGTGGGGGCGAGCGTTGTCATCCTGGTAGAGAGCCGTCGGTCCCATCTGCTGCAGTGTAGGCACAGCCAGCGGTCGAAGGATCTCATCCCGGTATCGGAGGCCAGTCAGGTTACCCTGTACATGATACAAGGGTGTTCTGTGGTGAAGGCTGAAGGCCCCCAGACCATTACAGAACCTCCACCAAAGGCCACCTTTTCTTGGACAGTGGTGTCAATAAAGCGTTGCCCTGGGCGCCTCCAGATCCTCAGTCGGCCGTCGTTATGGTTCATGGTGAAGCGTGATTCATCACTGAACAGGACCTGGGACTATTGCTGACGTGTCCACCTCACGTTACGTCTGCAGAAGGCGCGGCGTGCTGCCCTATGGGCTGGAGTTAAGCGTGGCCGTACAGCTGGGCGATGAGAACGGAGGTTAAACCCATGAAGACGGTTCCGTATGGTCTGCTGGCTGATGTTGATGTTAGTAGCCACCCTCAGCTGCCTTCGAATGATGCTGGAAGAGGCTGTTCTTGTCTGCAGGGCTTGTCGTTCAATGAGACGATCTTCACGTGGGTTTGTCTTCTTCGGTCGACCAGATCTGTGTCTTTCATGGACCCTCCCAGTGGCTGTGAAGCGTTGAATCAGTCTGACAATGACCGAGATGGACACCTGAAGTCGCCTGGCCATTTCTCGCTTGGGAACACCATCTTGGAACCATGCAACAGCTCGTCCCCTCTCAAACTCGCTCAATTTTCGTCGTGGAGGCATTGTCAGATCAGGCCTACTACTGGTGGAATGTCTTCTTATAAAGCCAAGCAAGAGACAGCATCTCACACATAAACAGCAGTGTTTGCACGTGCATAATGGTTTTTCCATCTGGCTTGTGCAATGTGTTCAGGCAGAACGGTCCAAAACAAGGTCCTTTTTCGCAAGTTCCCGCTTTTCCGTTTGCGGCCAAGCTCAGTAGTAGAGAATCCCGTGCAATTTTCGCACTAACACAACATCGCCCACTTACAGCTGAACAAGAATTCATAACAATTTGGCTGGACTGAGAAATAAATAACAGTAGCGAACTGAGTTTATTACGCACCTGTTTTCTCATAGTGATCCTTAACTTTTTGTGCGTAGCTTAATATCTCATCACTGGCACTGGTGGTCAGCCAGCTGGCCTGAGGGCGTAGCCATGCAAAAATAAATACATAATATTTTATGCACATTCCTTCCATTTCAGAAACATCAAAA
>JAPXFY010000014.1:70121451-70123951 GCA_030674185.1 Monoplex corrugatus
TCATCATCATGATGTGCCCTGCCGCATGGCGTTGGCGATCATAGCCCTCCACACGAATCTATCTTTTGTCGCTGCAGGGATATCCCCCCCCCCCCACTTCCTGTTTCATCCACTCCGTAAATCCGTTGAATAGTTCCTTCTTTCTTCTTGAGTCTACCTGGTGTTCTTTTCCCCTCCAGCTTTCCTCTTGTGACCAGGTGCTCAAATTTCTCTTGCCCCATAAAATGCCCTATAAATGATGCTTATCTTTTCCTTAATCTTCTTCATTAATATTCTTCTAGAGTTTGTCTCTTTCAAGACTGTCTCGTTTTGTTTTCTGTGCTGTCTACGGAAATCTTAACATTCATCATGGAAACCACATTTCAGCTACTCCAGTCTTGTTCTGACCTTGACCTGACAGTCAACACGACTGTCCACACTTCGCATACTTACAGCAGTATTGGTTCTATATGACACTGAAGAACTCTCTTCCTGATGTTAATTGATAGACATTTGTTGGTAGGAACGCTTTTCATTTCCTTGAAACCTGTATTAGCTTGGCCAATTCTGCAGAATATTTCCAATGTGCATCTGCCGTCTGGTGAGATGATTGTTTCCAGATATTTAAACGTATCACTTTTTCACAGAGTTGTTTCATTTGCTATTATTATGTAATGAGAGTGTTTCTTGTTTTTTTTTGTTTTTTTGTTTTTTGTTTTTTTTTTTTTTACTGATTACCATGACTTCTGTCTTCTTGCTATTTAGTTCTAGCCCTTTATTTTTCTTTTCTATTTCTATCATATTCACAATATTCTTCATATTTCTATATTATTTACCGCATATGATCCATAAAACAAACAAAAAACAAGACAAATAAAACAAAACAACACACACAAATACACACACTCACATTCTGATCAACTTACACACACAGAGCGCCTGTTCTCCCCCCCCCCCCCCAAAAAAAAAAAAGAATAAATAAACAAACGACAAAAAAAAAAAAAAAAACCAAAAAAAAAACCGGAGAGCGTGCAGACAATATGGAAGACCTCTGAAAGACTATTTTCATGCTTGTTTGTAGAGAGAAACAAACGAAAAGCGTTTGTTTTTGGGTGTGTTATATTTCGTCCTAGTTTTATTTAGTGAAAAAAAAAAAAGATGTTAGTTATTGCTGTAGTTATTGTTGCCCAAAGCCCAGCCGACTGCACAGAGCCCTATCAGCGTTATGACCCATCTCAAAAAGTACACCATACCTCACAGAAGATTAACACACACACACACACACACACACACACACACACACACACACACACACACACACACACACACACACACACACACACACATATATATATATATATATATATATATAATCTGTCTCTCTCTGTCTTTCTATGTTTTTCTCTGTCTCTGTCTGTCTGTCTCGGTCTGTCTGTCTGTCTGTCTCCTTCTTCTTCTTGATTTTGTTTTTTTCGGCTGGTAAAGATGAAGGAAGACGGGGGGAGGAGACAGAGACTGTGGTGAGATAGAAATGCAACTCTGAGATGGCAACTGAGATGAGCTTTGCGAACCTTAAAACGTATAAGCTTTCCCGAAGATTGCTTTATTTCTTTGATGCAAATGGCGAGAAAAGGAGGAGAAGAAGAAGAGAGAGAAAAAAAAGTTGACAAGGTTACATGGCCGTCACTTGCATCTGTATGTCAACATTGATTTTTTTTTCGCTGTTGCTGAGATGCACACTGAGTAGAGTTAGCAGTAAGGAGCTCACTGGGTCGCACAACTGTAGCGAGATGTGTCGTAACCTTGCTATGTAGTGACGATGATGCTGACTGAGGTTTCAAGTTCGACATGACTTCTTACTATAAGATAGTTGTGGCTTTATACGTAACGCTTTGAATCCCACACCATGTCCACCAGCGTCCTGAAATTGTCATTCATGCTAGCAAAGCAAAAACAACTTTTTTGACTCACTTATCCTATCCACCAGCTTCCTGCAGGAATCTGGTGGATAGGGTGAGGGAGTCAGAGGGTTAAGTTTTTGTAGTCGGTGGATAGGGTGCGGGAGTCAAAGGGTTAAATTAAACCCCTTTTCTATGTGTCTCTGTCTGTCTTTCGGTCTCTTACTAACTGTTAATTTAACCACTTTTCAGATGTGTTTACACATATATATGTTTAATATATATATATATATATATAATAATATATGGAGAGAGAGAGAGAGAGAGAGAGAAAGAGAGAGAGAGAGAGAGAGAGAGAGAGAGAGAGAGAAAGAAAGAGAGCATATGCCAAAAATGGAATTTCTGTTTTTTATTCATAGCACTTGCTAAAAATTGAATTTCTATATTTTTTATATATAGCAGATGCCAAAAATTGAATTTCTACATGTATGTCCTGTTTTGTGTATAGCACATGCTGAAAGTTGAATTTCTGTTTTTTTATATATATAGCATATACCGGAAAAATTGAATGGTAATTTTATTACATATAGCACATGTGGAAAAATTGAATTTCTATACCTTGT
>JAPXFY010000014.1:70128951-70131451 GCA_030674185.1 Monoplex corrugatus
TATGCACACACTGCACGACATTCATAATATACACACCCGACAATTTGAAGAAAAACGAACTGCGTGGTAGGTCTTGATAGTATACATAGGTATTGATAGTTTGTAAGTACCTCTTCATATAATATAACAACAACAATAACATCAACAACGACAACAATAAGAATAACAACAACAATACTAATAGTAACAATAATAATAATAACGATGATGATAAAAATGACAAGAAAATATAACAATAACCAACACAACAGTTTAAATAATATAATAATAATAAAATATTAATAATAATAATCATCATCATAATAATAACAATAATAACCAGAAGTAGTACTATTACTACTATAATCGATATCAATATAATAATCATAATCTCACTGAGACACAGAGAGAGAGAAAGAGAGAGAGAGAGAGAGACAGAGAGAGAGAAGAGAGAGAGAGAGAGAGAGAGAGAGAGAGAGAGAGAGAGAGAGAGAGAGAGAGAGAGAGAGGAGAGAGGAAGTAGGGAAGATTCAATGACTGACTGATCTTCATTTTTCTACACAGAGTGAGAAAGAGAGAAAGAGAGACAGAGAAGGATGTATGGGAGGAGAGGCGGAGGAAGCTGTTAGTATTACTACCGAAAATGTCAAGAGGATGGTCTGTGCGACTGTCTTCACAAATCTGAAGACAATTCTGCTTTACAAGAGAGGTACTCGAATATAAACGATACGGAAACACAATAAAGCTGACATTTCTTTACAAAACATAATCAATAAAGAATTTGAATGCTTTCACTATGTGAAGACCATATTGTTTCATAAGTTGGGAAGTCAAACGTGGAACTAAAGGACAAACAATAAAGTAAACATTTCAGTGTAACATAAATCAATACAGCGTGAAGGACAAATGACAATAAACCAGACATTTCAGTGTAAATATAAATCAAAACAGGCTGGGATTCTGATTGCTTTTACTGTATGAAGACTACTTCGCTTCATAAGTCAGATTTTCAGGAAAAAATGAAATGAAATAAAATAAAATAAAATAAAATAAAATAAAATAAAATAAATAAGATGAAATAAAATGAAATAAAATAGACTAAAGTAAGATAGAATAAATAGAATAGATAAAATAAAATAAAATAAAAATTGAAATAGAAATAAACAAAATAAAATAAATAAAATAAAATAAAATAAATCTGAACTGAAATTGAAAATAAATGAAATCAAAAAATAAAACAAAAGAAAATGAAATATAATCTACGAAATAAAACAAAACCAAAAAAAAAAAATTAAAAAAAAGATAAAAACAGTATATAACACAATAATCATACATGTAAATTCGAGGCTTTTCTGTCAGAACAGAGCACCACAAAAGAAATATAAATGGCAGATACAACCATTCTGACAAACACTCCTCGCAGTGAACAAGACCTGTTTGGGTAAAGAAAAAACAAAACAAACCAATAAACAAACAAACAAGCGTCCGGTTGTTTTCGCAGCGAGAATCGAGTATTCACCATAAAAGAATCATGGAAATATCTTGCAAAGTAATTAGACATGCCAGTGTACAAAAACAAAAACCAAACCAAACAAAACGAAACGAAACGAAACAAACACATAAACAAAAACATATAGAGTATTCAGATAATGTATAACAACTACACGAGTACCATGCCTGGTTATTTAAGATGTCGCTTTGTCGTTTGTTGCGGGACCTTTAATAAATAAAACAAGAAATGAAAAGCATAGATATGCTCCAATAGATATTTAGATAAACAAACTGAACAAAAACAAAAACAAAAACAAAACAAAACAAAAGAAATAAAAACCCAAAACAAAAACGAAACAAAATAATGAAAAAAAAGTCACGCCCGTATAAAAAAAATGGTTAAGGGAAAAAATGAATAGATGAATAGATGAAATTAACCAGATAAATAGATAAACAAATAAATAGCTAAATAATAAAAAAACAAACAAATAAATCAATCAATCAATCAATAATCTAGACTCCAAACACCTATAGCAACAGTAAAGACTGCCTAATTCTATTGATAATATACTATTTCGGAAAAAAAAAAAATCAAAAACTTCACATGAATGAAATAGATACAAAACCTGGACAAATAACTAACTAAAAATACATAAACAAACAAACAAACAAACAAACAAACGAACGAACGAATAACTAACATAAATACAAAAAAGAATGAATAAAAGAACAAATAAATAAACAAACAAATAAATAAGAAATCAATGAATAAATAAGTAATATATATGTGTATATATTATATAAATATTATATATATATATATATATATATATATATATATATATATAATTATATATATATATATATAAGTTTATATAAACAAACAGTTGGGCTTCCAGCATTTTTCAGCAAATGTGAAGCGGGGAAGGGGAGGGGGAGAAAGAGGGCAGGATTATGAAATGATGGTAAAGACCATCTTGCTTTTCCGCATTTACGCTAGCGAGTTAATTTCAAAAACACATATACTTAA
>JAPXFY010000014.1:70138951-70143951 GCA_030674185.1 Monoplex corrugatus
AATCTTCGCTGACAATTTAAAAATAGAACAATAAACTTTACTGACAATAAATCGTTAAAAAATGAGCCATTTTGCTGGGAAGTTCGTCATAAACTAAACCATTGAGGCCAGAACAAACATAATCAGAGCACAGCAAAACAAAAAAGTCTAAATGCAGGAAAATATCCCAAATACATAACTCAACACAGAAAAACAAGTTTCTTCAGCATTTACTCCTTAGGCCCACAGAGGAAGCTTTCAATGTTTATTCCTTTAAGATTGCTAACGCTGTAACACAAGTTCATCAAACAGTGAACTACAAACAAGCAAACAGACATTATTTCTGTTCCACTTAAAACAAACAAAAACCTGTGCTGTGTATTCCTCCACTACTGGTATTCTCTAAATAATATCAACAACATGTTAAACATGTATTGATTATACACTGCCTGGATGATAAAATCAAACAAACAAACAAACAAAAAAGGGGGTGAGGGAGATGGGAGAGAGACAGATATCACTGGCGATCCAATTAGTATTTTTGCAAGACTTCCTAACAGATATATGATAGAAATCGAGACGAATTAATTGTCACAATGAGTTGAACATCACCCGAAATGAACAAATAACGTAAAAATCCAAAATTATCCAAAAACTATTGAAAGCAGACAATAAACCAAGCACATCTTTTTTTTTTTTACCTTGGGGAATACATCAACACACACACGCGCGCGCGCGCACACACACACACGCATAAACACACACACACACACATACACACACACACACATAATCATAGTCACCACCTACATGAAAATTTTATAACAAATAAATCAAAACGTAAAACAAAGATGCAACAAACTTACACGCAAAAAACAAAGCAACCCTCTTACCGTGATCATTTTAAGGCAAAATAATAATAAAGGCTTCACTTCAAAAAAAAAGGAGCAGTCACTGATAAATGTGTGTATATGCTGAAATAAAATTATCCCTTCATTGGTTCTATGTTATATTAACTTTGCATCAACAATGACACGAAAAAAATCCGAGATTCGGGACATAACGAATGATATAAAAGAATAATCATGCTCATTTGAACTGGTAGTTAATTACAAGCAGCTTCTTGCGCAGCTCTTGCCATGCAGAGAACGCTGTATTGTACGGACTTCGTCACATGTTTTAACAGAAACACACGAACGAACGAACGAACGAACAAACGAAATAAACAAATAAACAAACAAAAATTACGATACATAATTCTGGAAAAGAAATTATACGAATTTACCATATTCAACTCTTAACACGCAACTGCCCGAAACATTTTACGAATGAGAAATGTAACGGGTTTAATTAGCTCTTCATACAATCTCATTATTAAACATTCACTGACAGATCTGAACAGGCAATCGAAATAAGCACTGTATAAGGATATCTCTGCTATGTACAAATAAACTGAATAGGTCGGTCTGTTTAATGAAGTCTTCATAAATCTCTTTCTTAAACATTCACAGACCTGACCGGTTAATCGTAATAAAGGACTCTGCATGCGACATCTCTATGTACAAATAAACTGAATAGGAAGGTCGTAGACCAACCTTTAGGCGATACGTGGTTTCTTCGACGTGTTTTATTATACGAACAAGACAAAGCACAGAGAAGACAGACCAGTCATTACTGACCAACATTTTTTATATGCAAATTTTCTTTTTATGCAAACTAGTTGGAACAGATAGTCATTGTCGGTTAACACTTTCTACACCTCTTCTTTACTTAAAAGCAATTCGACCTGATAGTCATTTACTGATAAACACTTTTCACGCTCATTTGCTTACCGTTGCAAAGAAGGAAACAAAGTCGTAATTAACTCTTTGTGAGGATGCAAATTTTTTAGCTGGTAGATAGGGTGAGGGAATCAAAATTACGCAACCAGTATGGATTCATGCATTGTTTCTGTACTTGGTTCTCTTCTTTCTTTCTTTCTTCTTCTTCTTTCTTTCTTTTTTCTTCTTCTTCTTCTTTTATCCTTACAACCTTAAAAAGGTCCTAGTCTGCGGCTAAGCTATAATGAATATAAACTTAAATCTTTCAACCAAAATACTTGCCATTAATGATATTTGATGCAGTAGAAGCGTTTTCCATTTTTTTTATTAGTGTTTTTACTGTAAGAGTACTAATACTGCTGTAGTCATCAGTTGGACTTTAATAAATGTAAACTAAAGTCAGCTAGTCACTCGTAAGTTGGGCCATAATAATCGTAAACTGACGTCAACCAGTCACTCGTCGTTTGGCCATAATAAAGGTGAACTGATGTCAGCCAGTCACTTGTCGGTAGGTCCATACTAAACGCAAACTGACGTCAGCTAGTCGCTTGTCGGTTGGGCCTGTAATAAACGTACACTGACGTCAGCCGGTCACTCGTCGGTTGGGCCTGTAATAAACGTACACTGACGTCAGCCAGTCGCTTGTGAGTTGGACCTGTAATAAACGTACACTGACGTCAGCCAGTCGCTTGTTGGCAGATCCATACTAAACTACACTGATGTCAGCTACTCGCTTGTCAGTTGTGCCATGATAAACGTAAACTGACGTCAGCCAGTCGTTTGTCGTTTGGGCCATAATATATGTAAACTGACGTCAGCAAGTTGTTTGTCGGTTGGGTCTGTACTATATGCACTCTGACGTCAGCCAGTCGCTCGACGGTTGGGCCTTATACTAAGAAGTTTGGTTTGTTCCTGCTTAAAAGTAGCTAAAATCAGAGAAATTGTTTTATCGTAATATACGTTTTATTTTGTTGTTGATTGTTCATTTTATATCACATGGTATCTGATTATTTCATCTTACTTTCATAAGCACCCCTTCAGTAGGGGCTATGGCTTTTCTTCCATGAAATTCTGAATTCTGAATCATCAGTCGGACCTGTAACAAATGAAACTGAAGTCATCTAGTCGCAGTTAACCGTTCTACACGAGTTCTAGAACGTGTGCAAATAAATTAGCAAGTCAAACACGATATATTTGTATGCCCTTTCTATAATCCTTTGATTCCCGCACCCTATCCACCAAATGCAAAAACTTAAACCTTTCACTCTCTCACCCTATCCACCAGCTTCCTGCATGAAGCTGGCGTATATAGGGTGAGGGAGTCTAAGGGTTAAGTCTGTGCATTCTCAGCATTATTGACAAAGCAAGATGCTGGTGGACAGGGTGCAGGAGTCAAAGGGTTAAGACACAGAGACAAATTAGGCAGCTCACTTGTAGTTAACTCTGTGTATATCCCTTTTTATAACATTTACGGTCCCTCCCGAACAAGCAATCATAGTTACTTAACACTATATTCTAGAACAAGCAATCATAATTACTTAAAATTACTCCACAAATACGTTTGGATAATCACAAGTAATGAACTCATTTTAACGCTCAGTACTGCAACAGCAATAAACAAATTGAGCCAGTTAACCGTAACATGCGACATTTTCGTGCATAAAAAAGATGTACAAAAATTCGGCTTGTCAATCAGAACAATTGGGTTAAGCAGAAATCATACTTAATGAATCACTATATAAAACAACAATTAGCAAGATAGAAATTCTGTCAATAGAACGAACACCTGACAAAATGAACATCAGAATTGAAGAGCAACCAACTTCGCTAAACTTCAGAATCTAGGTTTTCTTTACAAGCTTATCTGTCGAAGATGAAAAACAAAATGGACAGAGTAATCAACATCAACATACCAAAGCAAAATGTTGTGAGCTAACCGCTCTCATACCTTCTAAAACACACAAGCATCCCAATGGAAATACCCTGGTTTGGAGATATAATTAATCAAGTAAACGGCCGGTCAGATATAATTCATGAACGAAATTTTTTTTTAGGCCAATCAGATATATAATTAATCAAGTAACGCTTAACCTGCATCCTTCCAAAACAAGTTGGATAAGTCTGTACAGTCATTATCAATTTTTCATCTGTCATTTCTCTGGTGTACAGAATTTAGTTTAGTTCAGTAATGCAATGGTATTATTCTATTCAAATTTTTTGATATTTGCACATGATTCAGACCATTCACTCGTAAATAAAGAACTCTCTCAAATCGACTTCTCTAATTATACATAAACAAACGAGTTCACTATATCGTGATATTAACATTTTTACAAGTCCAATTCCTGCAGTAACAAAGATAACGTGGTGCCCTTTCTTTAAAAATTAAAAAATGAGATACCGTGACCGGTTACGTAAATACGATGTAAATTTACGCTGCAAAGTAGGCATAGGTGTCTTTAAACAAAAATCAGCTCAAACAAACATAAAAATGAATGATCAAAACAGACCGCAATAAAATAAAAGATACTGACAGTGAAAATTACAATATGATGTCAATACAGAATTACAACTTTAGTAATTTTCATTAAAAAGAATTAAGTCTATCTTTTCTTCAAAGGTATGTTTTAAAATGCTTGGGTTTTGGTTGCACATTCAATACCAACTTCAGATAAAACTACACTTAGAAATCACGCTGTTTAATTGGAATCCCTACCGGGCTTGTTGGGTTGTTTTCATAGAGCTTAGGACTCAAGATCTCTGTTGTCTAGAGTTCAATCCCAGTTCGCAACAGAGAAACTGGCCAGTTCACTACGCATCTTACAACTTCAACCATTTTGGTGGTGTCAGTTTTGCGTTCGATGGAACTCAACTGCAAAATTAATCAGTCTGTCAGTCCCCGCCAGCCGGTCAGCCAGACAGCCAGTCAGCAAGCCAGCCAGCTAGCTAGTCAGTCAGAATGTGTTGGCTGCCCTCACAGCTCTCCGGATCTCTATCCTCCACATCTGTCTTTCCTCAACCAGGTTGAAAATCTGTTGGACTGTTACGACCTGTCCACTCCTTGATGTTTCCATGGTAGTTTGTTTGTGGTCTTCCCCTTCCCCTTTTTGCCCTCGACTTTTCCATGAATGATATCTTTCAAGAGAGTGTACTAATATGGTTTTTTTTTGGTTTCTGCACACATGTCCAAAGAAGGTCAAG
>JAPXFY010000014.1:70148951-70163951 GCA_030674185.1 Monoplex corrugatus
AAATATGAATTATATATGGAAGCATTTGACCTTTTTTTCCCATATAATATATAATACAAGTATTTGGGGCAGGGGACTAGGAGAAATGAGGGTTGAGACTTGTATTTTTTAACCCTTTGACTCCCGCACCCTATCCATCAACTGCAAAAACTAGACCCTTTGACTTCCTCACCCTATCCACCAGCTTTCTGCAGGAAGCTGGTGGATAGGGTGAGGGAGTCAAAGGGTTAAGATTTTGCTTTGCTAGCATGCTTGACAACGCAGGATGCTGGTGGACAGGGTGCGGGAGTCAAAGGGTTAATAATATTATAACATTTTTGGGGAAGCGGTTTGCATCGTTTCCATTCCAAATATTTTAATAGAGAGTGAGGCATTAAAAGGAGGTATAATGGGTGTTAATTATATATAGTGGGTGTGGTAATTATACAATGGAGATGGTAATTATGTAATACAGAACATGAAAAAAAATATTTTCATATAAGAACATTTCTCAATGAGCGACAGGTGCAATATTTCATAAATCTATTTACTGGGGGGGGGGGGGGGGGGGGGGGAGGGATGGGGATGGAAGTGGTGCCATATATCTTATTAAAAAGATCAACATACGCGCATACTGTTTGAATTGAATGAAAGCAGCATTTATATACTTTCGTGTGATAACATAACATTCGAAAAGATTGCAACAGTTAACTGTTTTGAGCCCCGATGTTGTCGTGTGCTTGTTATTAATACGAAACCGTCTCTTCAGCATTACAGATGAATATTTCAAATAAACGTTTCAAGAAAAAAGAGGTGGTGTTAGGATAAAAAAAATGGGAGGTTGTGATGACAAGGAAAGAAGGTGAAGTTATGAAAGGACAGGAAAGTAGAGAAGAAAGAGGCCGTGAAAAAAGGGGCGACGGTGATGACCATTGTTAACCAGAGACCAGTTATTCTGTTTTTCCCCAAAGGGGCGAGAGGGGAGGGAGGGAGAGAGAGAGAGAGAGAGAGAGGAGAGAGAGAGAGGGGAGAGAAAGAGAGAGAGAGAGAGAGAGAGAGAGAGAGAGAGAAAGAGAGACAGACAGACAGACAAAGAGGTAGACAGAGAAAAAGATAAGAGAGTGTGTGTTTTATTGTGTGTGTGCGTGTGCGTGCGTGTGTGTGTATGAGAGAGAGAGAGAGAGAGAGAGAGAGAGAGAGAGAGAGAGAAGAGACAGACAGACAGACGGACAGACAGACAGAGAGAGAGACAGACGGACAGAGACAGCCAACAAAGAGTTCCGCTGTTTAAACATAAAAATATACGAAAACCATGCCAATGTTCAATCCTAAAGGGACACCACTAACGATAAAGTTAAAGGTTCAAAATCAAAAGGTTGCATGAACATAACCCCTTGTTTGTATGATCACACCATAATTGAACATATATGATTGTTGGTGACAGATTAAGTGAGCTGGCCTGTTTTCAAGGTCAGACCGGGCTGTTTTCATTTAGAAAATAAACACAAAAACGCGTATCGTGTTTAAAATTGACAGACTATAGAACACACACGATTGCTGATTACAATGTTCATGTTTAATATTGAACTTTTGATCGTAACAGACTAAGTAAGCTGATCTGTTTTCAAGGTCAGACTGGCTGTGTTTTCAATTTGAAAAGAAACACAAAAACATGTGTCGTGTTTAAAATTGACAGACAAGAACACACACCGATGAGGTCTGCGTTCTTCTTGCTATGTTCGTTCATTATGGATTTGGTTTAAAGAAAACGATGGAAATACGCTACCCGATGCAGGATCAGTTTAACCCTTGGACTCCCACATCCTCTCAACCAACTGCAAAACATGACCCTTTGATTCACTCACCCTATCCACCAGCTTCATGCAGGAAGCTGAACGATGGGGTGAGGGAATCAAAGGGTTAAGTTTCTGCTTTGCTAGCATGGTTGACAATGCAGGATGCTGTTGCACAGGGTGCGGGAGTCAAAGAGTTAAAACGTCATGCAACTGATCAAGAAGTGATAAGATCGTGGACATGTCTATCTAGTTGGTAACCTTTGATACGAGTTAGACCTCTCAAGGAGGATCTCTGACAACCATACGGATGCGGCTGAAAATTACGTGTAAAAGTACAGATAATGTTAATATGAAATTAACAAGGGTAATAGAGACTGAATGTCCATGTTCTATGGCTATTACTCAGTATTAGAGACGAAAGACGAAGTAACAGAAATCTGCAGGTGCTTGGACAAAACAGGCTGAATGAAAAATGTCCCAAAAGACGAGGCATAGACAGCTAGCAAAGAAAGCAATAGAAACGAACACGATTTTAACAGAAAGGAACAACACCTAAAACGCTGCTGCGGTTCCAGCGGTGGTCTGTAGTGCCATAATTCACATGGCCTCACTGCCTCTCTTTAATTAAATATAACTTCACTTTTCCCATACCAAAAACAGTTTGCAAAACATCGTTAGAGTAGATCTATTTACTCTTCTTCAAGAATACCTTTCAGATTAAAAACTAAAGTTTCAAGCCCCAAAACAAGCACATATATAACGTATTAAAACCGTGAGGAAAACATAAACCGATTAATTACAAGAACGCAATGGATTATGTGATAATGCAAAAAAAAACGCATGGCTGCAAAAAGAAACCTCACGAAGCAGTACAGGAAAAAAACAAACGGTAGGTAAGTCTGAAATAACAAAAAAATTGTTAAGTAAAAGAAAAAAAATCCCTTCACTGACTGAATTTATCACGGTTACGATGGTAGTATAGTAGACACGTTTATCCAGCATAGACCTGATTAGTGTTTTTACCAACCAATAATTCGGCATTACATCTTATTAATCAACAGAGACAACTCAAGCCAATATGTCACATGAAAAATGTTTGCAAAGGTAACTCGATTAGATCATTAATTACATTAAAAAAACCAAACCCGCAAGACAAAGATTACAGTTCGTGGTCTACAAAATATTTACGCTGCTGTGTTGGGAATAAGGAGGAAGGCGGAGGGGTGTGAGGGTATTAAATGGAATCTTATGTTAGCAACAGTATCATCGAACTTGTAAACAAAACAGAGTGAGGACAGACACTCTGTTTTGAATTGAGATGTTACCCCGACAGCGTCCAACTTAAAAAAACAGAGTGATGACAGACACTCTGTTTGATCTGAGCAGGATGTCTGTGTAACTCTTATGTAACCGTTAAAACAGACGTTTGAAAGCAATTACAATCGGAGTGTTGGCAGACAGTCTGTTTGAACTGAGCACGTTGTCTCTGTAACCGTGTAAACAGACATCTGAAAACAATCACAGTCAAGAGTGCTGGCGGACACTTTGTTCGAACTGAGCAGGATGTCTGTGTAACCGTTGAAACAGACGTTTGAAAACAATTACAGACGCGAGTGCTGGCGGACACTCTATTTGAACTGAGTAGGTGTGTATGTGTAACGGTTCAAACAGCTTTTAGAAAACAACAGAAAAGACGAAGGACTTCACGCACAAAGTAAAAAGAAACACACACACATACACACACACACACACACACACACACAACACACACACACACACACACACCACACCACACCACACACACAACACACACACACACACACACAGCAATGTTTTGTGAATTTCCAGACGTAGGATCGCTACAAGTGTTCTCACAAACCCGCAGCCTTTTCATACAACTAGTTCAGCACAGACTGTTTGTTTGCTCTTTGAAAATAAAAATACAATGTTATTGGTTTTGGGTCCAGCGATAGCTATCAGGAGCATAGGTTTAAAACTTTTCCATTGAACGCTGAGAGAAACGGGACAGAAGAACAACAGACGTAAAGAGGAAAAAAAAAGAAAAGAAAAATGCATAAAAAAGAAAACACACACACATACACACATTGCAACAGACAGACACACGGACACACACACACACCCTAAAACAAATAGAAACAAAACAGAACAGACAAACAAACATCTCCAAGAGAAAGAAAAAGCTCACCTGAAACCACATTGAGGGAAAAATCAAAATTAAAGATAATAATTATACCTCTTACACGTCAACTTGCAAAATTTCAAGTATGTCACAAAGTAATATGATGAGAGAGAAAAAATGATTGTAGAAAATCTGGTGCATAAAACGCAGCTCTAGCTTAATCATTATTGGTTATAGACAAAAGTCTCAAGAATAAGATACAATTGGACAGACAAACGGTCACTGGTCAGACAGACAGACGCATACAAATAGGCAGACAGACAACCACACACACACATACAGAAATAGACACACACAGACAAACAAACAGACACAGACACACACACACTCGTCTAATATCACTCATAGTGAAAAGACGTTAAATCAATAGAACGAACACACACACACACACACACACACACACACACACACACACACACACACACACACACACACACACACAGAGTCGTCTTGTATCATTCACAGTGAAAAGAAATTAAATCAAAGAACACACACACACACACACACACACACACACACACACACACACACACACACACACACACACACTCATCTAGTATCATTCAGAGTGAAAAGAAATTAAATCAAAGAACACACACAAAACACACACACACAACACACACACACACACATACACTAAACACACACACACACATACAACCACTCTACACATAAACACACACCACAAAAACAAAACAAACCCATAAGAGTCAAGAATGAAGAAAACAAACCCAAACCCTCAACTGCACCATTTGAAATATGTCACACAAAGTAGTTCTAAATACACGCACCAAATTAAAAAAATCAAAATTATGGCGATTGAACCTGGGTTGGACTCAGTCATTAATCAGTACCAACGACAACAAAAAACACTATATAGCTGACTAATGTTTCATACAGTAAAATGTGTCAGCTTGAAAATGTTAAAAAAATTCAAAACAATTCATGGTATGTTTTTTTGTTGTAGAGAAGTGGTTCATCAGCATGCTATACTGTTATCATGTTCCAAACGGGTATAAAAATTTGAGCCCAGTGCGTGAACTTCTAAAAAGAGTTCAAATATTATTTAACATTTTTTTGAAAAGGAAAAAACAAAAAAACAAAGATAATAAATTCATGTATGTCACAGTAGGAGTTAAAGATATAAAGGTTATACATACATATATTACATATGTCACAGGTAGAATAATTATTATTATATGTCATACGATGAAGTAAAAGAAAAAGGTAATATATCAGTCTTTGTGAGCCATTACTTTAATGCTCTCTTGTCGTCAAAATGTGCTGTTGTGTGTTCTATTTCATGTACCGTACTGCATATCACCATGTTGCATAGTATAGTAGTATTGTATCATATTGTTTCGTGCTACTGTATCAAAACCATATACTGTTATCATTTTTGTGTGCGTTAACCCTTTGACTCCCGCACCCTCCCTATCCACCAACTGCAAAATCTTAAACCGGTGGATAGAGTAAGGTAGTCAAAGGGTTAAGTTTTTGCTTTGCTACTGTGGTTGGTAAGGCATGATGCTGGTGGACAGGGTGCGGGAGTCAAAGAGTTAATCTGGACTGCTTTACCAGGAAGAGAGCGAGTCGCAGAAAGAACAGCCACCCATTTTCTTCAGTTTGTTGATATTTCAGTGGAGAGTGTGGCTTAATGGTTAAAGCACTTGCTGAGGATGCCAGAAAAGCAGATTCGATTCCCGGATCAGAGAAGGGGTTCTACTACTCCCCCCCCCCCACCTCTACTCAATTAGAGCTTAAGTGGAAGTCTATGTGCTAGTTTTTCAGAAGAAATGATAAATTAAAGTCCCATGAGGTACGTTAAAGATCCCATGGCAATAAAGGAGTTATCCTTATTGTTTAAAGCCAAGTCGACTGCACATAGCCATATCAGGGCTATAACCATGTCAGAACATACAGAATATCTGATTGACAGAGAAAAAGCTGGAAAAGAACATTCAGTGCACATCTGAATGCATGCGGGACACAGTCTAAGGATATGACCCTGGCATTGACGATTCCGTCAAATGACCTAAATCACCTAAAGTTCTTTTTGCACAGCACATTTCCTTAGAGCCAAACATGCAATCAGTCAATTTATGTACCCAATATCATCGTAAGAGAAAGTATATAAAACTTTATGGAATTCATACAGGTGAATGGACCAGCAAGGCAGAAAGTGATAGGAAGAAACGACAGAAAGCAAAGGTGGCAGGCAGAAAAAAGAAAATGACAGAAAAGAGGAAATTTCTAGCACAGGATTTCCAGAAGGTGGGGGATACTGTTTATACTGAAAGAGCCCCCGGCATCCCCACACTGCAGCAAAGGAGTTGTGCCTGGCAAAATTCTGTGGCAGAAAATAAAAGAAAGAAAGAAAGAAAGAAAAAAAAGAAAGAAAGAAAGAAAAAAAGAAAAAAAGAAAGAAAGAAAAAAAAAAGAAAGAAAAGAAAGAAAGAAAAGAAAGAAAAAGAAAGAAAGAAAGAAAGAAACACACTTACACACAAACAAAAACAAAACAACAATACTTTCATAGGTGAAGGATTAGGAGGAAAGGAGAAAATCTCTGTCTGACCAGGAACCAAACCCAGATCCTTTCCCTTCACAGGCAGGTATTTTAACCAAATGGGCCACACTCCACTTTGTATAAGTTAGGCAGACTATAAATCTCCAGTAGATTTTATTCGAAAGATCCGATCTATTTGAAGCCACAAGCGCTTAAGTTTGAATTGGCAAAACCTGTCAGTTTGCTCCCAATACCTGGAAATTGCAAGACCTATTCTGAAACACTTGAGAAATCTTTGATCATAACTAGAAGGACTGCTTTCCGTAAAAACAATGTTTCTTTGACAACCTGGTACGGTTTTTTGGCGGCTGAAGCGACAGTTTAATGAAAATTGTTAACTTCTTCACCATCTTGGTGTGTACATATATGTATGTGTGTGTGTTGTGTTGTGTTGTGTTGTGTTGTGTTGTGTTGTGTTGTGTTGTGTTGTGTTGTGTGCGTGCGTGCGTGCGTGCGTGCGTGCGTGTGTGTGTGTGTGTGTGTGTGTGTGTGTGTGTGTGTGAATGTGTGTGTGTGTGAATATGTGTGTGAATATGTGTGTGTGTGTGTGGTGCACGCGCAAGAGTGTTAGAATCCATTGATTTTTAGTAGTCTGTCAGTTTGTAGATCGTAAAAAAAAAAAAAAACGCTGTCAAACTTTAAGAAGAAAATAACAAAACGAAGAAAAAGTCGAAAACAAACAAACGAACAAAAAATATTGGCTACTTTGAATGCAAAGTCAACATTTCATAGCACATCATTCACAACGGACATAAACTCAGAAACGTCTTTAACAAATGAAACCATACAATTTATCCTTAACATCGTCGAGAAAAAAACCGACTTCCACGCATATTTGTTTTTAACACGAAAAAGAACAAGCCCAGGTCATACGCTTTTTGTAACCTGGTAAAGACCTGGAACCCACGTTTGCAAATAACGAGTTATAGAAGTGATGACTGACAAAAGATACGCTCTCCTTCACCACACAAATTTAGGCTTCCACACGCAGAGAGACAGGACCTCAAAACATGAACGAGGCAGAAAAATATTACTCAACAATGACAGTGCTATGTTGCTTCCGGTTTCAACCGTGGTCAGTCCGTCCTGAGACTGCCAATGAAAAAAACAATTTGTTTGTGCTGAAGATTTTCTCCACACAGAATGTCGGACAGGTCAAGGACGGCGTTGACATTCTTGGTTTTGCAAACTTCCGAGACGATTGCTGGTGAACCGATCTTGTCTGGAACAAGTCGCCATTTTGTCCACCACAAAACAACACTGGGCTGAACACTACGATCAAACATTATTAATATACTGACATCTTGAGTTACGTTCAAAGCTTGCCAGCGGGTTCTGATCGCCAGTGAAACACTCATGCTTTGGAAAATATACATTTCCCCAACGTAAAATGTCTTGCTGAACAAGCTTGCAGCTGATGACAGTCTTTCTCCACACATACCAAACTGTCAACACTCGATGTCTAAAGAAAGACGTCTCCAGTATTTCTCCACAAGAGTAACATCCACTTACAGAGAGCGAAACACACGTTTGGTTCTTCCCCCCCCCCTCCCCCCCCCCCCCAAAAAAAAGCAGACACTATCCCCACACACACAATTCGAAAAGCCAGACAGCTGACATTTCTTGGATATCATTTTCCAAGTCTGCCAACCGATCTGACAGCCAAGGAACACGCCCATGACTTCAACAGGAATCAGGATGTGGGATTCCTTAAATCAACACGTAGCCGTCTCCTCTTCGTGGCCGTTCGTGAGAGTGGTACCCTCATGGGCCACAAACTCCACCTCGTCCTCCTCTCCCCGTTCACCCAACCCGTTCATCTCCATGTCGTCGGAAGGAGCGTCCCGACGGCGGATCAGACGCTGGTATTCATGTCCGTCTTTGTCCCCACGCTGAGCAAGAGAGTCGTAGGCCGAGGAAGAGGAGGAGGGGAGGCTGAGGTCTTTGTCTTTGGACAGGGAGGAGGGGATTTGGGGAGATGCCGTCTCCTCCGACCCGTCACCATGGTTCATCACATCACAGCTAGCGCTATAATTATCAGTCTGGGGGCGAGACGGGGAGGCGGGTGTTGAAGAGGGTGAAGAAGAAGAGGAGGAGGCCCCGACGGTGACCACAGCGGGGTCGTCTTTAGTCAAACTCAACACTGCCTCTTCTTCCCCTACCGCACAGTCCCTACCCTGATCGTGGACCTGCCCCGTGACGTTGTAATACTCTGCTACATGATCACCCCCTTCCTCTTCCTCCTCCTCCTCCGTTTCGTCATAGTCTGGGGTGATCTCACCAAGGCTGTGCAGTCGCTGTTGTTGTTGTTGTTGTTGTTGCTGCTGCTGTTGCTGAGATTCCCGCTGCAGGATGTCGGCTGTTCCCTGAAGCACCTCCTTCACGTTGCTCTCGTCAGGGTCACACGATCTGCTGCCCTCCGCGCCGTGCGCTTCGTACGTGCAGAGCGGGGGCGCCGTGGCCCGGGTGAAGGGATGGTCCTCTCCTGCCCCATGCGCCGCCTCCTTGAAGATGTCGGTGTAGCGAGGCAGCCCTGAGTCATTGATTTCCGCGTACTCCGACTCGCACACTTTATTCTCTGTTTCCTCCTCGTCCGCCCCACACCCTTTCTGACCCTGCAGTTCTGACGATTCGTCCGCGTCTGGAAAGAGAAAACAGCCATTATTATTATTACTACTATTTGTTTAACCCTTTGACTCCCGCACCCTACCCATCATCATCATCATCATCAAGTGCCTTGCCACATGGCGTTGGCGATCATGGCCTTCCATCTGTTTCTATCCCTTGTTGCCTCAAGCACCTCTTCCACCCTCTCTGTCTTCAGCCACTCCACAAGTCCGTCTAATATCTTCTCCATGGGTCTACCTGGTGCTCTCTTTCCTTCCAGCTTTCCTGTTGTGACCAGGTGCTCCAATTCCCCTTTCCTCATAAAATGGCCTATAAATGCTGCCTGTCTTTTCCTAATCTTCCTTATATATGATCTTCTTGTGTATGTCTCCATCAAGACTGTCTCGTTTGTTTTCTTTGCTGTCCATGGAACTCTCAACATTCTTCCTAGAAACCATATCTCGGCTGTCTCAATCTTGTTCTGGCTTTAGTTGTTGATTGTCCACGCCTCACAACCGTATAACATTATCAGTTCTATACAGCATTTAAGAACTCTCTTCCTGATGTTAATTGATAGGCATTTGTTGGTAAGAATGCTTTTCATCTTCTTGAATGCTGTTTTGGCTTGGCCGATTCTACTGGCTATTTCAGATGTGTATCTGCCGGTGGTGAAATGATCGTTCCCAGATATTTAAACTTATCAACTTGTCTCAAGGTTGCGCCGTTTGCTGTTATTTTGCATGACGGGATTTCATGTTTTAAAAAAAAAACAACTATCCACGCGACTGCAAGACCATAACCCTTTGATTCCTTAATCCTATCCACCAGTTGCCTGCAGAAAGCTGATGGATAGGGTGAAGGAATCAAAGGGTTAAGTTTTTGCTTTGCTGGCATGGTCGGCAATGCAGGATGCTGGTGGACAGGCTGCGGGAGTCAAAGGGTTAAAGCCCAGCCGACTGCGTAGAGCCATATCAGGGCTACTACCGTATCAAAAACATACACAATACTAACCACAGGAAAAAAAAAAAAAAATGAAGTACACATATCAACGCACTCGCGCACATAATCTAAGATGCCCCTGCGTTTGACCACTCCGTCCAATTTATCACACAGGGGATTTAAAAAAAAAACATACCTGAATGTAAATGTAAACATAAGTAAAGACACTAATATCTATATATAAAACGGGCTTATAATTACCTAAAATTGCTTCTGCGTATCTCATTTCCCTGGAGCCAAAAATGCATTTAACGCATGTACCCATCATAAGAGAAAGTATGTCAGATTTTATCGAACACATATAGGTGAATGAACCAGAAAATGATAGGAAGAAATGATAGAAAGCAAAGGAGGAATGAAGAAACAGACAGAGTGGTATTAAATTATCAGAAAATTGGATGCTATCAAAAATAAGAGAGAGAGAGAGAGAGAAGAGAGAAAGAGAGACAGACAGACAGACAGACAGAGATCGACAGAAAGAAAGAGAGAGAGAGAGAGAGAGAGAGAGAGAGAGAGAGAAGAGAGAGAGAGAGAGAAGAGAGACAGAGACAGAGACAGAGACAGACAGAGACAGAGACAGAGACAGACACAGAGACAGAGATTACCGAGTTTGAAACAAAAAATCGAAACATAAATCTAATTAGATTACAAAAATCAGTTCTACCGAAATTTTAATCCGATTACAAAGTACATTTTGACAACTTACTTCCTTTCACAAACTAATCAGATTACAAAATCTATTCAATAATTAATTTCTACTGAAATTCTAATCAGATTACGAAATCCATTTAACAAGTTCTTTCTATAAGTCTGCCATGCAAAACGAAGTAGACACTGTTCATCATCACCATCTAATTTTATACTGGTCATCGTTCAAAATGACTTAACGTCTTAATCACATATGTTTTCCTAATGTATTTGACCACTGAATACAAATCGATTCACAAACATCGCCAGCGGGGAAGAAAAACCACAAATAAAACAAGTAACAAAAACATGTCCTTTATCACCATCGCCGACACCATACACACCGCCATCCACAGCAGTAGCAACAAAACTGATGCTTACCAGCCAGTCGCCGTGGCGCAGTGGTTAACACAACGGATCACCAACTGGGAGGTTGTGGATTCGAATCCCATCAGTCCCTTCAAAAATCATTGTGGGATTTTTCGGCTCTAACCGGCTCCTACCCAGAGTTGAGCGTGTTACGTATGGGCTCAATGGAAAGACTGGGACCACACAGTCGAGTCTCATTCACTTCACTGATGCGTCACTGATATTATTATGATAGTATGTATAGAGTACAGCCCTGTCACGCAGTCTCAATCCTAGATGGAACTCCATAGCATCATGATTATCATCCTCACCGACAATCGTCATCGCATTGTAAAAACTGTTATGGCTTCTGTGGCCATTAAGGTGGCGTACAAAGCGGGACAGGGAAAAACAAAGGTGAGCACAAAGGTAATCTCCCTGGGTGCGATGATCCTAAAAATATTGATGCTTACCTTCAGCACTGGCGTATATATGCCGTCTTTCCTCACATATCAAAGTGCACCTGGAATCACAATGTGCCAAATAGTTATAAAACAAAACCAACAAACAAACAAACAACAAATAAACTACGTGTATCCGTCGACTTGTCGATACAAACACCAAGTCTGAGCACGGGGGAAGGGAAGGGAGATAGAGAGAGAGAGGGGAGAGAGAGGGAGAGAGAGAGAGAGAGAGAGAGAGAGAGAGAGAGAGAGAGAGAGAGAGAGAGAAAGAGACAGGAAAGAGAGAGACAGAGGAGAGAGAGAGAGGAGAGAGAGACAGAGAGGAGAGAGAGAGAGAGAGAGGAGAGAGAGACAGAGAGGAGAGAGAGAGGAGAGAGAGACAGAGATACAGACAGACAGACAGACAGACATGCATATACAGGGAGAAGAAAAGGTGTTGAGATACTTCTTTTGATCTCTTACAATCTGAAGATCGATTCTCGATCGACTGCAACAAAAGTTTGCTGTAAACACACGGAAAAAAGAGAAAGCGAGACGAGTACAATACATGCACGCACGCAGAAACATACACACAATACATGCGTGTGTGTGTGTGTGTGTGTGTGTGTGTGTGTGTGTGTGTGTGTGTGTGTGTGGTGTGTGTGTGTGTGTATGTGTGCATGTATGCACACACACACACGCGCACACACACATACCATACGTGCATACAAGCATACAGCGAGATACATACATGTATACAGAAACACATGTATCACGTTACATCTTATTACGCACAAACACAGTACACACACTTACTTACACACGCACACATACATACATACACATGCGCACGCATACATACACGCATATGAATACATAATAAACTAACTAAATGACTGAATGAATAACAAATAAATAAATAAACAAATACGAATGCGCGCGCACACACACACACACACACACACACAAACACAGACACACGCACACACTCATACACACACACACACACAAACACACGCAACACACACACACGCACACACACACACACACACACACACACACACACACACACACACACACACACACACACACACACAAACACACACACACATCACACAGAGGCACTCACTGTTTCTTCTTTCGACACAAACTGATACTGATGACCAGAATCAGGATAAACAAGGCAGCTGCCGTGGATCCCAGCACTATGGCCAGAAACTTCTCATCCGACACATTCAGTCCTGAAGCCTCCAGACCGTTTGCTGCACACGTAAATCAAACAGAATATAAAGAAATAATACTTAACAACCATACCATGTGTATGTTAATGGAGGATATAAAGTGTTGTTCTCAGTTGAAAAAAAAAAAAAAAAACAAGACTTTTGTCAAGGTTTGCGTCATGCAACAGACTCTCACAACAGACAAGTAGTAAAGTTTTATTTAACAACCCTCCCCCCATTCAAAAAATAAATAAATAAATAAATAAAAATGAATTAAGCAATCATGTAGCTGGAGGACTTTTCGTCAAAGTGATGTCTCATGATCTCAAAAACAAATAACATACACACAACCGGAATACTCACATCTCAAAGCCACAATGTCCAATAAAAAAAATTAATAAATAGATAAAATAAAAGAATTAGTTCATCACAACAATCAATCATCTATTTGAGGGTTTTTTTCTCAATACTATTAGTGGGTCTGGTTTGGTCTTGTATAGCTTGGTATGGTATGGTATGGTATGGTATGGTATGGTATGGTCTGGTATGGTACGGTATGGTATGATGTGGTGTGGTGAGATGTGGTGTGTTATGTTATGGTATGGTATGGTGTGGTGTGGTGTGGTATAGTATGTTATAGTATGACTTGGTCTAGTATGGTGTGGTGTGGTATGGTATGGAATAGTATGGTATGGTGTGGTATGGTTTATGGTATGACCTGGTCTAGTATGGTGTGGTGTGGTATTGTGTGGTATGGTATGGCATGGCATGGTATGGTACGGTATAGCATAGTATGGTATGGTATAGTATGGTATGGTGTCGTATGGCTTATGGTATGACATGGTCTAAAAGTATGGTGTGGTATGGTATGGTCTGGTATGGCATGGTATGGTATGGTGCGGTATGGCATAGCACAGTATGGTATGGTATGATATGGCATGGCATGGTATGGTATGGTATGGTATGGAATGGTATGATATGGCATGGTATGGTATGGTATGGTATGGTATGGTATGGTATGGTATGGTATGGTATGGTATGGTATGGTATGGTATGGTATGGTATGGTACGGTACGATGCGGTACGATACGGCATGGCCTAATCTAGTATGGTGTGGTATGCTACAGTATCAAGTGTACTGGACTGGCGTGAACTGTTGTGATAGGTGGCTTGATATGTTGTGCAGTATTATTGTTGAGCATCGTTTGTACTGCACTGTGAAAAATGTCCATGTTCAGAGCAGCAGTCCTGAGCGAAAGCAGTATTCCTGAGTGCCCTGTTGTACTACCAACAGGCCTGGGCTACCTATCGAAAGTACAATCAGCACCTTGAATGCTTCTTAAAAAAACTAAAACAACAAACAAAACAAAACAAAAAAACTTGCACAAGATCTGAAACACTATGTGGCAAGATCGAGTATCCAAATTTCCAAGTTTTGAAGAAGTGCAACTATTGTTATTGTTATTTTTTGCTTAAAGCCCAGCCGACTGCGTAGAGCCATATCAGGGCTATAACCATTTCAAAACATACAAAACTTCAACAGGCAAAAAAAAAAAAAAAAAAAAAAAAAAAAAAAAATTTAGTATACATATCAAATTCGCGCACATGATCTAAGAACGTGCCCCTGGCATTGACCACTCCGTCCAATTTATCACACAGAGGATTAAAAAAAAACATTTGAATACAAATTTAAGCATAGCTAAGGACACCAAAACATCATCTCCCTACAGCCAAAAATGCACTAATACACGTACCCAATTATCAGTCCTAAGATATAGTACGTAAGATTTTATGGGACACATACAGGTGAATGGACCAGTAAGGCATAAAACGATAGGAAGAAATGACAGAGAGCAAAGGAACAAGGCAGAAACAAAGGGAGTGACACAAAGAAGGAAATTTCTAGCACAGAATTTCCAGAAGGTGGGGATACTACGTATACTGAAATAGCTTTCGGCATCTTCACGGGGGACAAGAAGTATAACTTGCAAAACACAGTGTCCACTCCTGAAATGCCAAGTTCTTTGAACAGAAAACGCTGTCTATATGGAAGATAAAGTTATACACATATCTTATATAATTATACAACTGAATCGAGCTGTTGTAAACATCTAAAGTGAAAAATAACAATGATAATTTTCTGAACACAAACAGA
>JAPXFY010000014.1:70168951-70171451 GCA_030674185.1 Monoplex corrugatus
CATTCTTTTTTTTAGTGTGACGGAGCAGCAAGGAAGATTCATTCTTTTCTTCTAGTGTGACGGAGCAGCAAGGAAGATTCATTCTATTTCTTCTAGTGTGACGGAGCAGCAAGGAAGATTCATTCTATTTCTTCTAGTGTGACGGAGCAGCAAGGAAGATTCATTCTATTTCTTCTAGTGTGACGGAGCAGCAAGGAAGATTCATTCTTTTTCTTCTAGTGTGACGGAGCAGCAAGGAAGATTCATTCTTTTTCTTCTAATTTTTGTATCTAATGTTTGTTTGTTTGTGATCTTACGCTTGACAGAGGCCAGTTGGCCGAAAATTTGCGCCCGTCTTGTCTAGTTGTATTAAAGACGCGTTCTTATTCATTTTTCGTGTTTTTTTTCTTTTCTTCTGGTTCCTGTTTGCTTGAACGCAGGCAGTCACATTTGTTTCGGATTACATTGTACTGATTGAAAGAAAATGATGCCTGCACTATTTATGTACAACTGATAGAATGCAGGAATCAACGAACACCGCGTATTCTTTCACATGACCCCCAACAACAGGCAAAGAATCCAGGTACTCCATTCTAAGGTGCCTAAAAGGTATAAGGTATGTGTGCTGAGAAGGGGAGAGGGAGTAGTCATGACAAGAGCAGGTCAAAACCTCTCAAGCAGGAGAAGTGATACATGAATGAGGCGCAGATGGGTATAAGTAGACAGCGGACAAGTTCAGGTGCTTCATACATAACCTTTCTAACAGGATCCGAAGGGTATACGGGATAAATCAGCCACGTGAAGATAGGAGCAATACCTCAGAAGTCAGACATATGAATGGGTTGCTGATGGGTAGCAGTAAGGAAAACAGATTCAGACGCACTATAACCACTGCAAAGGTCTTTGAAAGGTGTCAGAGGTGGATCTGAGTGGTGTCGCAAAGTCAAGTCAGACATTTGATGGCATAAGGTGAATGGTGTGGGGTGGCAGTGAGATAAAGAACAGAAGAGAAATTCTCTAGGTAAAGAAGGAAGACAGGTGGAGAGAGCGAGAGAGAGAGAGAGAGAGAGAGAGAGAGAGAGAGAGAGAGGAGAGAGAGACAGACAGACAGACAGAGAGAGAGATCAGGACAGGGGAGAGAGAGAGAGAGTAAGAGAGAGAGAGAGAGAGAGAGAGAGAGAGAGAGAGAGAGAGAGAGACAGAGAGGAGAGACTGAGGCAGAGAGAGAGAGACAGAGGCAGAAATAGACAGACAGACAGATAGACAAATGGACAGACAAACAGACAGACAGAGAAGGGGGGAGGGCGGTGCTGTGTAAGTATGTTAGCTGTATCTTTAGGGGAGAAACAAGGTTTGTCAGGCCAGATTTACAGGATAAGTATGGAGCCACTCCAAAGAAGTGGGAGAAGGAGAGGGTGCTCTGGCAGGTAAACCGCTACCCAAACCCAGGCATTTACAGCTCACACCTGTTGGATGGGTGGTTGAGTATGTGGAATGGGGATTTAAAAAAATGGAGGGGATTGGTGTTGGATGTGTGGGGTCTACAAACAAACAAACAAACCAACAAACAAACGAACGAATAAACACACACACAACACACACTACATACACACACATGCACGTAAGCGCGTGCACACAAGCTCGCACACATGCACACACACGCACGCGCTCACATATACATGCACACGCAATCGCACACACACATAAGCACGTACACACAGATGCACACACACCACAGACAGACAGACAGACAGGCAGAGAGAGAGAGAGAGAGAGAGAGAGAGAGGAGAGAGAGAGAGAGAGAGAGAGAGAGAGAGAAACAGACAGACAGACAGACAGACAAACAGGGAGAGAGAGAAAGAGATACAGACTGACAGACAGAGGGTGAGACAGGGACAGAGAGACAGAAAAGAGAGAGAGAGAGAGGGGGGGGGGAGAACACAGAGAAAGAGACAGAGACAGAGGAGAGAGAGAGAGACAAGAGGAGAGAGAAGAGAGACAGAGAGAGAGACAGAGAGAGAAACAGAGAGAGAGAGAGAGAGACAGACAGACAGAGACAGAGAGACAGAGACTGAGACAAGAGAGTGTGCGTGGGTGGGAGCATGCAGAGTATTCAGGGTGTGCTCCAACTGGCATCTGTCAATCGTTTGTACCACACCCCAAACGACGTATAATCACGTTGATGCCGGGCGATTTTGCATCATGTTGTCTGACCTACACGTCCTTCATATTTACAAACAGTTTTTCGCTCAAAAAACAACAACAAACAAAAAACAAAAAACAAAACAAAAATCAGTCTGTATTTAGCAAATAGCCAGAAAAAAGCTCGTTCCTTTGGCCCACGTTTATTCAACAATAGCAAAAAAACAAACAAAATATTATGCATATCGTTTAAAGCCCAGCCGACTGCACAGAGCCGTTATCAGGGTTATAATCATTTCAAAACCTACACAACATCCGGTTGGAAAATTAAGTATGCATATCTATGCATGCACACACAGGGTATCTAAGGATATATTCC
>JAPXFY010000014.1:70176451-70191451 GCA_030674185.1 Monoplex corrugatus
GTGTGTAGAACAATCCTTTCAGATCTCAGCGATGCATGTCCGGGAAAGATGAACATACTTGCGGCCTCCGTCCGCAGCTCCCACAGGATTCTTCCCTTAGAACAGGCACTGGTCTGTGCAGTTCTGCAGCCAGTGTGGGCAGCGTGGTCCAATTCACAAGTGGACCTGTTTGCCACCAGATTCCACCGCCGCCTTCATCTGTAGGTCTTTCCAGTCCCAGATCCTTTGGCTTGGCCCGTGGAATGCTCCGTCCATCCCACGGTCAGTCCTGTCGGGCTACGCCTTCCCTCCGTTCCCCTAACTGGGAAAGTTCTGCGGAAGGTGCGGGCAGACTCTGCCACGATGGTTCTCGATGGCCTGCCCAAACATGGTTTCCGGAACTGCTGCACCTGTTCCATGTGCCTCCAATAAAACACACTGTCACAGGCCGGTCTTTGCTTCAACCAAGGTCACGCATTCTGCACAGCAACCCGGAGGCTCTAAACCTTCCTGCTTGACTGCTGTGCAGGCCTCAATGTCTCCATTAGGCTTGTCCCCGGCAGTGATCGGCCCTGTGGTGCAAGCACACAGACCGGACACTCAGGGAACGTATAGTGCCCACTGACACAGTTGGCCTTCTGGGTGCTCCTCAACCTTCCAGTCCCCCGCGCTCGCAGTGGGCCAACTACCACGGCCTTCTTCGTCGGGGAAAAACCTTTTGTCCTCCTCAGTGAAGGGACGCAGGGCAGCCATCTGCAATACCATCAGCCAGTCGGGTAGTCCTTCATTCGCGGACAACCCTGTCCTGCTGGATATTGTCCGTAGGGCTTCCCTTCGGGAAGCCTGACCCCCCGCGGCACCCGGCCGGGGATCTCCTTCTCGTCCTCTCCTCCCTGGGACTTTCGCCTTAACGAGCCCATCAGGGAGTGTTCTCCCAACTTCCTCTCATTTCGGACGGCCTTTCTACTCACTCTAGCGTTGGGGAGGCACTGTAGCGAAGTGCACGCTCTTGGCGGACTCCCCGGGGATGTTGCTTTTGAACCGGAGGGCTCAATGTCTCTCCGCCTACTCCCGGACTTCTTGGCCAAGAACCAGTCGCCAGGTTCTCCTACTCTGTCTATCTCCATCCCCTGACGTCTATCCTTGCTCCCGATGACGAAATCTTCTCGCCAGAAGCAGCACCACCTGTTTCTCTCTTACAACGAAAGTTTATAAGAAGACCACTAGCCACGCATCCCCCTCTCGATGGCTGTGAACAGTCATCAAGGATGCGTATGCCAGGCCGGGCTCAGATTCGACTGTCTTCTCCCTGAGGCCCCATGAGATTAGACATGGGCCTTGTCACTGGCGTTCACTCAGGGCCAGCCCCCTGAGTGTCCTGGACACCACGCATTGGCGTTCTCTGGGCACGTTCATTCCATCCTACCGGCGCGATGTATACTGTCTGCGCGACGATGGATCTAGGGGTATCGCTTCCACTGTGGTGGCTCAACACCCCATCTCTGCTGCACGCCCTGACTTGTCTCTTTTCCCTCCAGGCGTTAACCAGGTAAGCCCTCCTTCCGGGTAGCGCTATTCTGCATCAGTGAGCCACGGTACAGTATGTGTAATTAAAAGGAAATTTTCCTTCTAAAATTACGTTTAATCTAACATACTTACCGTGGCTCACGCAGAGTCCCTCCCGTCCTCCCCGCCTTCCTGGTTCCTTCCGTTCACAGTCAGGGCCTTGGTTTCCTCGAAAAGAGGAAGAGCACATGCGCATGCGCAAGACATGGATACTCTCAGAGTTATGGTCCCTTCGGACTTTATTGTTTATGAGGCAGGAATGGCAAATCGCTGCCGCTTATTGTATCAGTGAGCCACGGTAAGTATGTTAGATTAAACGTAATTTTAGAAGGAAAATTTCCTTTATGTGATAAGGTTAACGCAGTGCTGCTTAAGAGTGTTCTACATTATGAATCGATGGTACGATGTAGGAAAAAAAGGAACAAAGAGGGTAGATACATTATTCTGGAAGGTAACCTTTGAACTATTCGATATTGGATAATGCCTTTCCTTCACATGGGACTGTGGCCTAAACTGAATATTTTTCGTTTCCGTTCTGTCTCTGTCTCGTTGTTGTCTCTGTCTGTCTGTCTGTCTGTCTGTCTGTCTCTCTCTCTCACATACACACACCACATTCACTCACAAATGAGAAAAAGAGAGAGAGAGAGAGAGAAGTGCCTTTGGAACGTATATAACAAAAAGAAGATGGAAAAGCTGGCCCTTGTGTGTGTGTGTGTGTGTGTGTGTGTGTGTGTGGTGCGTGCGTGCGGTGTGGTGTGGTGCGTGCGTGCGTGCGTGCGTGCGTGGTGTGTGTGTGTGTGTGTGTGTATTTGTATTGTGTTATTTTTTAATACATATATAATAATATATATGTGTGTTGTGTATTTTTTGTATATATGGTGTGTGTGTGTGTGTGTGTGTGCGTGTGTGTGTGTGTGTGTGAGTGTGTCTGTCTGTCTGTCTCTCTGTATGTGTCTCTCTCTCTCTCTCTCTCTCTTCTCTTCTGTGTCTCTCTCTCTCTGTGCGCGTGAGGCGGGTTATGGTGGGAGAGGTAAAGAGGTGCAAGGAGGCCTTTACATCATTCGTCTGCAAACAGGTCTGACAGTTTAATCCTCACGGGCTGAACAACTAAACAGTGCGCGTGTCAAACACACTGATGAAAGATCAGCCCACACGGTGCTCAGGGCAAAAAAAGAAAGAAAAGGGTTGAAGCAAGGTCCTGACTGATGTGTTAGGCCTTTCTTCTTCTTCCATCCTTCCCTCCCTCTCTCCCTTTCCATAGCAGGTAACAAAATAAAAACACCTGTGGGCAAAAGATATCCAGTTTGGCTACATATTTGATATATTATATTATTTATATATTATTATATATATATATATTATATATATGTGTGTGTGTGTGTGTGTGTGTGTGTGTGTGTGTGTGTGTGAGTGTGTGTGTGTGTATGTGTGTGGTGTCGTGGATTTTAGTTTATTTCTTTATCCTCCATGTCCAATGGAGTAATAGGATTTATTATTAACATGAAAAGTGAACAGTGGTGTGTTAATGTATGTGTGTGTGTGTGTGTGTGTGTGTGTGTGTGTGTGTGTGTGTGTGTGTGTGTGTGTGTGTGTGTGTGTGTGTGTGTGTGTGTGTGTGTGTGTGTGTGTGTTCGTTGGACTTCCGTTTATTTCCTATTGTCCTCCATGTCCAAAATTGGGCTAAAGGATATAATTAAACATTTAAACAGCGAGCACTCTGTTGGGTGTGTGGTGCGTGTGTCTGTGCGTGTGTGTGCGTGTGGACTGCGTGTGTGTGTTTGTTAGTGTGTGTGTGTGTTTCTTTTTGTATGTGTATTGTGCGTGCGCGTGCGCGCACGCGTGCGTGTTTATGGACAGGAAGAACCTAGAAACACACAAAAATACATGTAGAATACGAGCGAGAATAAGATCAACCAAACAAAACAGACGCAAAGTTTTGGCCAGTCTTCCTTTGTCAAGATTGTGCAATAGACAACAAAGAAACAAATCCCCAAAATTTGGGGAAATAGAATAACAAACAAAACAAAACAACAACAAAACCAGCAGCAGCAATATTATCATCATCATCGACGACAACAACAACAACAACAGCAGCAGCAGCAACAACAACGACAACAACAACAACAACCACAACACCAACAACAAACAGCTGCAGCTTACGTTACCTGAATATATTTTGTTGTGCGGGAGAGGATAACTCTTTAATACCAAATCATAAAATAGATTATGAATTGTCGTTAACCCTTTGACTCCCGCATCCTGTCCTCCAGCATCCTGTATTGTCAACTCTGACTAGCAAAGCAAAACCTTAACCCTTTGACTCCCTCACAGTATCCTCTAGCTTCTTGCAGGAAGCTGATGGATAGGGTGAAGGAGCCACAGGAAGCTGATGGATAGGGTGAGGGAGCCAAAGGGTTAAGTTTTTGCAGTTGATAGGAAGGGTGCGGGAGTCAAAGGGTTAACTGGGAAGTGCCTGGACGAAAAAAAAAATCTTGTGAATTTGTTTCTTTATATCTTCTGAACATATTTGACGAAGACCAGTCGTCCAAAATCTTTCGTGTTTTGTCTCGTGTCGTTAATTAAATACGCGTTCTCAATCCGTTTTCAAAGTGTTTTAGGGGTGTTATTTGCTTGCACGCTGGCAGTCACTTGATTTCAGAGCACAGACAGACCGACAGACAGAGAAACAGACAGACAGACAGACAGACAAGCAAAGAAAACAATTTATCTAGGAACACGACTCACGTCAGCCAGTACTTTTTAAATTAACCCTTTGACTCCCGCACCCTATCCACCAAAATGCAAAAACTTAACCAACCCTTCGACTCCCTCACCCTATCCACTAGCTTCCGTCCTGTAGAAGCTGGTGGATAGGGTGGGGAGTCGAAGAGTTAAGTTTTTGTTCAGCTAGCATGGTTGACAATGCAGGATGCTGTTGCAGGAAGGAAGTCAAAGGGTTAAAACCGCGAATTGGAAAGGAAGCAGAACGGAGAATCCTCGCACGTGCAGACAATCAAAACTAGAAGACAAGGAACCGGTTTGTTGTGTGTAGACAGCCTCTACACAAACGTGTTTCTGGCACTTTACTGTTTTCTTACAATAGTCCTGACGTCCATGAAACTGACACATGCCCTTTTGTGACAGGTAAATCAGTTCCATTAGGAGGGAAACGGTCTTGCTCGCTAAGAGAGAGAGAGAGAGGAGAGGGGGGGGGTGAGGAGGAAGCGAGTGAGAGACAGAGAGAGACAAGAGAGAGACATGAGAGAGGCAGATTGAGAGAGAGAGGAGAGAGAAGGGAGAGAGAGAGAGAGAGGAGAGGAGAGAGAGGAGAGAGAGAGAGAGGCAGATTGAGGGAGAGGGAGGGAGGGAGGGAGAGAGAGAGAGAAGACTGAGAGAGGCAGACCGAGAGAGAGAGGGAGAGAGAGAGAAATGATAAAGAGAGAGAGAGAGAGCAAAAGAGAGAAAGACAGAGAAAGAGAGAGAGAGAGAAGGGAGGGGAAATAGAGATAGTACAAGAGAGAAATAGCGGCAGAGACGGAGACAGAGAGAGAGAGAGAGAGAGAGAGAGAGAGAGAGAGGAAGAGAGAGAGAGAGAGAGAGAGAGAGAGAGAGAGAGAGAGGAGAGAGGAGAGAGAGGCAGAGGACAGACACGACCTTGAAACAAGCATTATAATCTCCTCAAACGATCATTATAATCAGGAAATGACATTCCGACGACCACTATTTTCAACAGCTTTTCATTGTACACAGAACATGCATGGGCACCTCTGGACAACAGTCTTGAGCATCGTGAACTGTTACTGAACTCTTAGTCTTTAAATATACATACATAGTTATATTGATCATGGCCACCGACCATTCAGCTTATCACGCTTGAAGACCATATTAGTTCAATTCCATGCTTGAAGAAGCACAACACATCTGCACAGACAAGGCGTCTCTCTTCAACTTTGCTGACATAATCCAAACAGCTTACCAAGATCTGCACCAATGTAAAACTCAACTGAATTCATGAGATGAACGATAAAACCACTCAACTTTGGGACGTATAAAGTGGCAATACAGGAACTGCCTGTTGTCTTGCTTATATTATCTGAGTCTGAACTGAAAACCACCACCACACCACCACAACCACCAACCAAACATGGAAACAGAAAGAGAACATTATTTCTTAAACACTTGGCCGAATCTTTGTGCCCATTCTTTTGCATTAAATACGCTTCTCTATTGTTTGATATGTTTTGGGTTTTTACATGCTTAATTAAGCGATGGCAATCACTTTGAATCAGAAAACAAAATAAATAACTGAAAGAAAGAATGAATACATAAATACATAAGTAAGTAAGTAAGTAGGTAAGTACGTAAGTTAGTAAATAGGTAAGTGAGTAGGTAAGTAAGAGGGTAGAAGTAAGTAAATAAATGCATAAATTTAAACGTATAGATACACAGACAGACAGACAGATAGACAGACAGACATTTTAGATAGAGAACAGAGATATAGACAGACTGACAGACAGACAGACAGATAGATAGATAGATAGACTGATAAACAGATAGGTTGATACATACATACATACATACATACACACGTAAACACAGACATACATGCATACACTCATACATACATAAATAGATAGATCGATAGATAGACACATACATAGATGATAGACAGATAGATAGATAGACAGACAGATAGATATAGATAGACGAATAGATAGACAGACAGACAGACAGATAGATAGATAGACAGACAGACAGACAGACATAGATAAAATGTGTACCAAAAGATCCGACTGACAAATAACTACACTGCAGCATGGTCTGCCAGTGCCCACACGAAGACATCAGGTAAAAATAAATCACACAAGAACGTCAAGCACAGAATGGTGGAAGAGAAACTGGCCATTTGTCAATATTGATAGGGGTATAGACAATAGTGGCTGGCGTGCAAGCTGGGTGTTTTAATATAAATTACAAGAGCCACCGGACTACTGACATGACTTACAGGATTTTTCACGTGCATCGTTACTGTTACTTTTGTTTAAAGCCAAGCTGACTGGGTAGAGCCATAACAGGGCTATAACCGCTTCAAAACATATTCAAAACTTCAAAAGAAGAAAAGGAAAAGAAAACTAAGTACACATACAAATGCATTCGCGCTACTGGTACTACCTTGCCATTATTTTTCAAATACTACCATGGCTACCACTGCTATTGCTACTGCATTTTATCAACTACTACTGCTACTGGTACTACAGATGCTACTAAATTTTATGTATTACTACTGCTAAGATAGCGTTAAATAACATTTTTTAAAAAGTGTTATTACAAACAAATGCCTATAAATTTACCACCAGGAAGAGATTGCTTCTGTGTTATGTACAACAAATACTTTTGTACGGATGCAAAGCCTGGACAATCAACAAACAAAGTCAGAACGAGACTGAGGCAGCTGAAACATGGTTTCTGAGAAGATTGTTAAAAGTTCCATAGAAAGCAGACAAAACGGACGAGACAATCTTGAAAAAAAGCAAACTAAAACAACAACATTCATGAAGAAGATCAGGAAAAGATAAGCAACATTTATAGGACATTTATAAGGTACGAGAAATTTAAGCACCTAGTCACAACGGGAAAGCTAGAGGGGAAAAGAGCAACAGGTAGACCCAGGGAGAAAATATTAGACAGTACTACACAGTGGATGAGGACAGAAATAGTAGGGGATATACTTGCAGACAGATTTATGAGGAGGGTCATGATCGCCAACGCCATGCGGCATGGCAGATGATGGTGATAATGATGGTTGCTCCTGTGTTATGTTGCTATTACTTGTTATAACTAGTACTGTTACTGGTACTACTATTATCATTACATTTATACACTACTGCTGCTACTACATCTTGTAAACTACAACTGCTACTGTACTACTGCTGCTATATGTTTCTATTACTACAATTGGTAACATTACTGCGACAACTGTTTTACACACCCCACAACACACACATACACCACACACACACCACACACACACACATAAACACACACACACACACACACACACAATACAACACAATCACACACACACACACACACACACACACACACCACACACATATAAACATATCACTCACACACACACACACACACACACACACATACACACACACACACACACACACACACACACACACACACACACACACACACACACACACACACAAAATACGAGCGTACTGTGGCAGATGTACTGCTACTGCTACGTTTACAAACTCAATAATTTCTACCACTGCTACTACTACTTCTACTACTGGTACAACTATTACCACCACGACTACTACTTCCAGACACAACGACATCGTTTTGATATTAAACAGGACAGGCATGTCAGCCTCCAAGGAGACAAGCCAGCACAAAATTACAAAGTGAGGCTGAAAGGCCTGGTGGGATGATTAGCCCACGCTTCATTTTGCAGAACAACAGCTCTTCAAGATGTCTCCCCACATTGCTGTCTTTTCATTCGACAAGTCAGGAGGTTGTTTTGCTTCAGGCCTCCAATCGATACTGCAGTCACGCCATGGCTTTCTGACTCGACATGATGAACAACTACAGCAGCCCCTCACGACTAGGAGAACAGCAATAAGCTAGTATATATAAAAATGTAGTTTGTAGCAGAATAAAACTGTACAGAACACAGCATGATTCTCTACCAGTTGGAAGAAGTAGAGACGTTTTTTTCCCTTCATTTTTATTGCAAACATGTTTTGTTTCCCCCGTATAAAACCCCTCACGATTAGAGAACAGCAGTAAGCTAGTATATAAACATGTAGTTAGCAGCAGAACAAGACTGTAAGAACATAGCATGGCTCCCTACCAGTAGAGATGTTTTCCTCCTCATTTACTTGCAAACAGTTTTTTTTTCTCATATAAAATCATACACAGATGACAAGATATAGTACAGCAGTAATTAGTATATATAAATAGATATTGTAGCAGTAAAGTACGACTGTAAAGAACACAGCATGATTTTCTACAAGTTGGAAGAAGTAGAAATGGTTTTTTCCTTCATTTTATTGCAAACATGGTCTTTTTTCCGTATAAAATTATACACAGAGGAAAAGGTACTCGTATAGTACAGCAATAAGCTAGTATATAAAATGTAATTAGCAGCAGAACAAGACTGTACAGAGCACAGCATGATTCTCTACCAGTAGGAAGAAGAAGAGATGATTTTCCCCCCTCATTTTATTGCAAACATGTTCTTTGATCACAAATGCATGTGTGAAATTATACATATATAAATTTATACTAGATGACAAGGCATATTTCCCTTATGAAGAGATCATAACGACGACATGATGAACAATTATAGAAAACCACCTCGAATACTGCAAACAGAATTCAATTTTGTTTTTCAAAGAAAGTTTTATTTTTCTTTCATAAATATGTGTGTACATGCACAACAGTAAACACTGATGACAAGGTATAGTACCCTCATCAACACATGTAGAATGTTAACACACACATGCAAAACTATGCATTTGTACAGATGTTTGACTACACACACACACACACACACACACACACACACACACACACACACACACACACACACACACACACACACACACACACACACACATTCATGTCTATCTCTTGTTATATGTTTTAAATTTATATCAAGATAGACAGAACGCAATCATAACTTAGACTACAAATTAGACAATAATCACCCCATAGTTAAACATATAAATTTATACTAGATGACTTACGTGTATTATTCGCTGTATAGGTACATAATACAACTGAATATTTCTACCTATCTTTGAACACTGTACAACATTAAGACATGGCAGCCTGCTTCATAATCAATACACGTACCATCAATAAAGCGCGCAATCTGAGAGAGAGGCTGAAATGATAAGAAACACATCTACACCCAACAAGAGCCTAATTATACATCGAATCTACAGCTTCAGCAACCGCTGAACTGTGTTCTATACTGGCATCCAACAAACAGCTAATTATACATTGAATTTTACAGCTGTAACTAAGAGCAAACACACCAGAGCTATATTATCCATTCATTCTACCGAGTCAGGCACTGCCTTTCTTCATCAACCACATCGACTTCAACAGCTAACCATTTTTACCGCTCGTCTTACAACCCTCGTTAACCCTTTCATTCTCTCACTCTACTTACCAAGAAAATTTCCACGCAGATTTAACCGGCCGGACACGTATGCCTTCTGGCCTGCGCACGCTAAAGATTCCACGGCAGTCGAAAATCGTGAAGAGCAGGGTATTCGTTCGGTTGCCCTGGCATAAAACACTGGAGCGGCAGGTTGCTTTTCCAAGTCTCTTCCTTTGGAGGACAAAGCCATTTAGCCTTCTTGTCTTTCTGAATATCGTTAAAAAAAGATTGGGTGGCGTTTCACTGCGGCGACGCACTCTCAACATGGAGAGCAGCGGTAGTTTCATATGGTAAATCTATTGTGACAATAATGAATATGAATATGAATATGAATTTCATGTGATGATCAGACGTACACCACCTATGGACGACATATTCAACAGCCGGAACAACTCCACCAATGATGTCTGTGCAAGATCTGCAATATCACAAGGAAGATCAAGTGTCCACCCTTCAAGTCCCGAAGAAGTGTGGCTTTCCAAAGCGTACAATCATCATCATCATCATCATCTCATCATCATCATCATCATCATGTGCCCTGCCGCATGGCGTTGGCGAACATGGTCCTCCATACTACGAATCTATCCCTTGTCGCTGCAAGTACATCTCCAATCCTGTTTCAACTTCAGTTTCTCAAGATGACGTCTCCGCGCTCGGAACGAATTCCATATGCACGAAACGTCACAGGTGCCATGTGTATGGTGATCAAAGCACAAGCCTTAAGCCTGCACATAGACCCGTGAGCTGGTCAGGTGCTGAGCAAGGGTCAGTGGACCCCGTTAGCGCAGTTGGTTTACTGAATCCTATCTGAACAGAGCAAAACAGCTGCTAGACTGATCCGCGGGGGTTGAGAACCTGAGGCCGCAGGACCCCTTCCAATGCAACGCCTGCTGTAGAACTTGTGCCTTCAGGATCAGTTTTGTATTCCGCATGAAGACTGCCACCAGGCCATAATGACCCAGTGTGCGTACTCATCCATCAAATGGACGGGAGAAGCCATCATCAGATTCACTCAGTTCTTGCAGAAAAATGGGAAGGATGTAATGAGGGACCGAAAGGGTTAGCAAGTTTCCGATATGTTCTGCGCGATGGTGACAAAACAGTTTATTGTATATGAGTGTATGTATTTCTACTTGTATGTGTGTGTGTGTGTGTGTGTGTGTGTGTGTGTGTGTGTGTGTGTGTGTGTGTGTGTGTGTGTGTGTGTGTGTGTGTGTGTGTGTGTGTGTGTGTGTATGTATGTATGTATTATGTACGTATCATTAGCGTATGCTATGTGCGTGTATTATTCGCTGTTTGAATATATCAACAATACACCCGAACAACATTATTATTCGTTGTATGCCATGCATGCATGCATGCATGCATGTATGTATGTATGTATGTATGTATGTATGTATGTATGTATGTATGTATGTATGTATGTATGTATGTATGTATGTATGTATGTATGTATCATCAGCGTATGCTATGTGCGTATATTATTTGTTGTATGGATATATCAACAATACACCCGAACTACATTATTATTCGTTGTATGCATATATCAATAACACAACAAACTACGTGTATTATTCGCTGTATGGGTATATCAATAATACAACCGAATCATGTGCATTATTCGTTGTATGGATATATCAATAATACAACCGAATTTCGTGTATTATTCGCTGTATTGATATATCAACAATACAACCACATTACGTGTATTATTCGCTGTATGGGTTTATCAATAATACAACCGAACTACGCGTATTATTCGCTGTATGGGTTTATCAATAATACAACTGAACTACGTGTATTATTCGCTGTATGGGTATACCAGTAATACGACTTAACTACGTGTATTATTCGCTGTATGGGTATATCAATAATACAACCGAACTACGTGTATTGTTCGTTGTATGGGTATATCAATACAACTGAGCTATGCGTACTATTCGCTGTATGGGTATACAATACAAACAAACTACGTGTAGTATTCGCTGTATGGGTATATCAATAATACAACCAAACTACATGTATTATTCGCTGTATGGGTATATCAGTAATACAAACTACGTGTAGTATTCGCTGTATGGGTATATCAGTAATACAAACTACGTGTAGTATTCGCTGTATGGGTATACAATACAAACAAACTACGTGTAGTATTCGCTGTATGGGTATATCAGTAATACAACCAAACTACATGTATTATTCGCTGTATGGGTATATCAGTAATACAACCAAACTACATGTACTATTCGCTGTATGGGTATATCAGTAATACAACCAAACTACATGTATTATTCGCTGTATGGGTATATCAGTAATACAAACAAACTACATGTATTATTCGCTGTATGGGTATATCAGTAATACAACCAAACTACATGTACTATTCGCTGTATGGGTATATCAGTAATACAACCAAACTACATGTACTATTCGCTGTATGGGTATATCAGTAATACAACCAAACTACATGTATTATTCGCTGTATGGGTATATCAGTAATACAACCAAACTACATGTACTATTCGCTGTATGGGTATATCAGTAATACAACCAAACTACATGTACTATTCGCTGTATGGGTATATCAGTAATACAACCAAACTACATGTATTATTCGCTGTATGGGTATATCAGTAATACAACCAAACTACATGTACTATTCGCTGTATGGGTATATCAGTAATACAACCAAACTACATGTACTATTCGCTGTATGGGTATATCAGTAATACAACCAAACTACATGTATTATTCGCTGTATGGGAATATCAATAATACAACCACACTACATGTATTATTCGCTGTATGGGCATATCAGTAATACAACCGAACTGCGTGCAGTATTCGCTGTATGAGTGTATCAATAATACAACCGAACTGTGACACGAGTTCTCACTACGCGTGACATCTCTGCACAATTACTCTTTAGTTCTTTCTGCGTGGTTGTCACGTTCGCAGCAAAGCGCGTGTAGTCAATATCCTTCTTAGGCAGGTGAATTGATTCCTGGAGAAACCGACCTTCGAAGAGAACTCATGGAAAAAATGACAGAACAATGAAAACTTTTCGATCTTGGTACCTTTAAATGTAGACGGGTTGTACTTTTCTTTTTCATCAATTTCTGCTTCACTCTCTTTAGCCTGTTCACCATTTCCCCTGAAGGCAATGATTCCTTTCTCTCTCTCTCCTCTCTCTCTCTCCTCTCTCTCTCTCTGTGAGTGAGTGAGTGTCTGTGTGTGTGTGCATGCATGTGTGTATGAGCGAGAGAGAGAGAGAGAGAGAGAGAGAGAGAGAGAGAGAGAAGAGAGAAAGAGAGAGAGAGACAGACAGACAGAGAGGGGGAAGGGACAAAGGGGAGAGAAAGACAGAGAGAGAGAGAGAGAGAGAGAGAGTGCGTACGTGCGTGCGTGTGTGTGTGTGTGCGTGCGTGTGCGCGTGCGTGTACGAGTGAGTGTGCATGAATGTGCATGCGTATGTGTGTAATGTACTCACTAAGATGTATACGTGTTGTGTGTGTATGTATGTCAGTATGCCTCTCTTTACGTATTATGAGCCCACGTCTTGCATAAGCATCTACATCAACGTGTGTATATCTGTCCATCTGCCCCTGGAGAGCGGACAGTGAAGAAGAGAGAGAGAGAGAGAGAGAGAGAGAGAGAGAGAGAGAGATAGAGAGAGAGAGAGAGACAGAGAGAGAGAGAGAGACAGACAGACAGACAGACAGACAGACAGACAGGCAGGCAGAGACGGAAGACGAAGTCTGTGTGTGTTGGTTTTTATCGATTCGCACTCCTCTTGCCAGTACTTCTGTCTCCTCGCTTCCTTAGACACAGCAAACAAGGCAGACACAGAACATCTATTTAACCCTGCATGAATGACTATTTGTCTTCCAGCGATGATTATTTGTGTTCCAGCGGATTATTTGTCTTCCAGCGATGATTATTTGTCTTCCAGCGATGATTATTTGTCTTCCAGCGATGATTATTTGTCTTCCAGCGATGATTATTTGACTTCCAGCGATGATTATTTGTCTTCCAGCGATGATTATTTGTCTTCCAGCGATGATTATTTGACTTCCAGCGATGATTATTCGTCTTCCAGCGATGATTATTTGTCTTCCAGCGATGATTATTTGTCTTCCAGCGATGATTATTTGTCTTCCAGCGATGATTATTCGTCTTCCAGCGATGATTATTTGTCTTCCAGCGGATTATTTGTCTTCCAGCGATGATTATTTGTCTTCCAGCGATGATTATTTGTGTTCCAGTGGATTATTTGTCTTCCAGCGATGATTATTTGTCTTCCAGCGATGATTATTTGTGTTCCAGCGATGATTATTTGTGTTCCAGCGATGATTATTTGTTTTCCAGCGATGATTATTTGTGTTCCAGCGATGATTATTTGTCTTCCAGCGATGATTATTTGTCTTCCAGCGATGATTGTGTTCCAGCGATGATTATTTGTGTTCCAGCGATGATTATTTGTCTTCCAGCGATGATTATTTGTCTTCCAGCGATGATTATTCGTCTTCCAGCGATGATTATTTGTCTTCCAGCGATGATTATTTGTCTTCCAGCGATGATTATTCGTCTTCCAGCGATGATTATTCGTCTTCCAGCGATGATTATTCGTCTTCCAGCGATGATTATTTGTCTTCCAGCGATGATTATTTGTCTTCCAGCGATGATTATTTGTCTTCCAGCGATGATTATTTGTCTTCCAGCGATGATTATTTGACTTCCAGCGACGAATTGTTTATATAACCCTGCATGAATGACTATTTGTCTTCCAGCGATGATAGTCTTCCAGCGATGATTATTTGTCTTCCAGCGATGATAGTCTTCCAGCGATGATTATTTGTCTTCCAGCGATGATAGTCTTCCAGCGATGATTATTTGTCTTCCAGCGATGACTATTTGTCTTCCAGCGATGATTATTTGTCTTCCAGCGATGATTATTTGTCTTCCAGCGATGATTATTTGTCTTCCAGCGACAAATTGTTTATATAACCCTGCATGAATGACTATCTGTCTTCCAGCGATGATTATTTGTCTTCCAGCAATCATTATTTGTCTTCCAGTAATGGCGTATCTATTTAACCCCGCATGAATGACTATTTGTCTTCCAGCAATGACTATTTGTCTTCCAGTAATGACGTATCTATTTAACCCTGCATGGATGACCGTTTGTCTTCCATCAGTAATTATCAGTCTTCCAGAAATGAAGTGTGTATTTATCCCCACATGAATGACTGTCTTCCAGTAAT
>JAPXFY010000014.1:70196451-70201451 GCA_030674185.1 Monoplex corrugatus
CCTTAGAGCGTTTTGACCCAACTTCATAGTTTTTACCCGTTAGAGCGTTTTGACCCAACTTCATAGTTTTTACCCGTTAGAGCGTTTTGACCCAACTTCATAGTTTTTACCCGTTAGAGCGTTTTGACCCAACTTCATATTTTTATCCTTAGAACGTCTCTTCCAACTTCAAAACCCAACTATATAATTTTTAGCCCTAGAGCGTCTCTTCTTCCCAGGACACGAACTTCAAAACCCAACCATACCTTACAGCGTCTCTTCCGACATTTTCCAGGATGCCAACTTCAAAACCCAGCCACAAGGTTTATACGCTTATAGTCTAGAGTCTATTTTCAAAATCAGTCACAGTTTTTACCCTCATAGCGTCTCTCTTCCGACATATCCCAGACGCCAACCTCAAAACCCAGCCACACAGTTATTTACCCTTATAACATCTCTTCCTACTTCGAAACCCAATTACATAGTTTTATCCTTACAGCGTCTCTTCCTACTTCAAAACCCAACTACATAGTTTTACCATTACAGCGTCTCTTCCTACTTCAAAACCCAGCTACATAGTTTTTACCCTTAAAGTCTCTCTTCCTACTTCAAAACCCAGCTACATAGTTTTTACCCTTACAGTGTCTCTTCCTACTTCAAAACCCAGCCACAAGATTTATACCCTTACAGCGTCTCTTCCTACTTCAAAACCCAATTACATAGTTTTACCCTTAAAGTCTCTCTTCCTACTTCAAACCCAGTCAAAAGGTTTATACCCTTACAGCGTCTCTTCTACTTCAAACCCAACTACATAGTTTTTACCCTTAAAGTCTCTCTTCTACTTCAAACCAGTCACAAGATTTATACCCTTACAGCGTCTCTTCTACTTCAAACCAATTACATAGTTTTACCCTTAAGTCTCTTTCCTACTTCAAAACCCAGTCACAAGGTTTTACCCTTACAGCGTCTCTTCCTACTTCAAACCCAGTCACAAGGTTTATACCTTACAGCGTCTCTTCCTACTTCAAAACCCAGTCACAAGGTTTTTACCCTTACAGCGTCTCTTCCTACTTCAAAACCCAGCCACAAGATTTTACCCTTACAGCGTCTCTTCCTACTTCAAAACCCAATTACATAGTTTTACCCTTAAAGTCTCTCTTCCTATTCAAAACCAGTCACAAGGTTTATTACCCTTACAGCGTCTCTTCCTACTTCAAAAACCCAGCCACAAGGTTTTATACCCTTACAGGTCTCTTCCTACTTCAAAACCTAGCCACAAGGTTTATACCCTTACAGGTCTCTCTTCCTACTTCAAAACCCAGTCAACAGGTTTTTACCCTTACAGCGTCTCTTCCTACTTCAAAACCCAGTCACAAGGTTTTATACCCTTACCGTCTCTTCCTACTTCAAAACCCAGTTACAAGGTTTATACCCTTACCCGTCTCTTCCTACTTCAAAACCCAGCCACAAGGTTTATACCCTTACAGCGTCTCTTCCTACTTCAAAACCCAGTCACAAGGTTTATACCCTTACAGCGTCTCTTCCTACTTCAAAACCCGGCCACATAGTTTTTACCCTTATAGCGTCTCTTCCAACTTCAAAACCCAGTCACAAGGTTTTACCCTTATAGCGTCTCTTCCTACTTCAAAACCCGGCCAATAGTTTTTACCCTTATAGCGTCTCTTCCAACTTCAAAACCCGGCCACATAGTTTTTACCTTATAGCGTCTCTTCCACTTCAAAACCCGGCCACATAGTTTTTACCCTTATAGCGTCTCTTCCAACTTCAAAACCCGGCCACATAGTTTATTACCCTTATAGCGTCTCTTCCAACTTCAAAACCCGGCCACATAGTTTTTACTCTTATAGCGTCTCTTCCGACATTTCCCAGGACGCGAACTCCAAAAAAAAAAAAAAACAGCCACATAGATTCAGCCAACATGACATCTCTTCCGTATTTCCCAGGAACTGACTGGAAGAATCCCAACCACTCTGTACACTATACACACAAGACTCATAAATCGTTACCTCCATAGTGCCAATCGACTTAGGTAAAGACGAGGAGGCTGAAAGGGAAGGGTTAGGAAGAGACGCTGAGAGCAGAAGGGGGGGGGGGGGGGGGAGACGAAGAAGAGAAGGGAGGAGGGACGGAAGGGAGATCTTACATCTAGTCCTACAGTTCTAAGCGTCACGCCATCGTTCGGATTTCAGGAACGCACAACTGACGTAAACATCAGTTATGACAACGTCAACATAAAAACCAGCATTAATTAACAAAAAAAACACAAGACGATGAAGGTCAGCAAAACATCAGAAAAACTTGTATAAAATGTACATTAAACACACTACACTCAAACAAGTCAGCGAAATCAAAGTACTCTGAGAAAGAGAGAGGGGGGGGGAGAGAGAGAGAGACAGACAGAGAGAGAGAGCTGAGAGAAAGAGTGACTAGAGACAGAGAGAGAGAGTGACATAGAGACAGAGACAAAGAGAGTGTGTGTGTTTATGTGTGTGTGTGTGTGTGTGTGTGAGAGAGAGAGATGAGAGAGAGGAGAGAGAAGAGAGAGAGCAAAAACAATAAGAACAAAGGACAGCAAATCATTGTTAATGGGGATAGTGGCATGTTAATTAAAAAGACATGTTTTTTAATGGTCAGCCTTCGGTTACTGAGGGTCCACACTGACACAAATTGTGTGTGTTGTGTGTGTGTGTGTGTATGTGGTGTGTGTGTGTGTGTGTTGGAGAGGGGAGAGAGAGAGAGAGGAGAGGGAGACAGAGAGACAGAGATAGGTAGGTAGACGGACAGGGAAGATGAGAGAATGAGAGAGAGAATGCGTGTGAGAGAGAGAAGTGAAGAGAGAGAAGAGAGAGACGAGAGAGGAGAGAGGGAGAGAGAGAGAGAGAGTGTGGGAGAGGACAGAGAGAGAGAGAGAGAGAGAGAGAGAGAGAGAGAGGGCAGAGAGAGAGAAGAGTCAAAAAACAACAACAACAAAAGAAAAAAGAAAAGAAAGAAACAAAGGAAAAGGTATAAGGAACAGACAAAAAAACAACAACAAAAAAACAAAACAACACCCCCCAAAAAACAACAACACAACAACACACACACAACACAAATCAGCTTCCCACCAGAAGAATGCTAACAACCATACACATCGTGACCACCACGTTTCACACCCAGCCCCATAGTTGTCACAGTTACCACACCCTTTCAGTACGTCCCAAGTACCGGGGACCCGCCAAGTAGACACCTAATTCTTTCTCTGTACACACAGGGCTGTGATACATCACCACCTCGGGTCTGCCGACTGAAGATAGGCAAAGGAAGAAGGAAGAAGAAGGGTGGTAAAAACAGAGTAGAAGTATATCAGGAGGGGGACAGGAGGATGAAGAGGGTACAGAGAGAGAGAGAGAGAGAGAGAGAGAGAGAGAACGAGAGAGAGAGAGAGTCATAAATGCGAGAGAGACAGAGAGAGAGAGAGACAAAGAGAAAGACAGAGAGTGCGCGCGCGCGCCGTGTTTGTGTGTGTGTAGTGTGATTTGTGTGTGTGTGAGAGAGAGAGAGAGAGGGAGGGAGAGAGAGAGTGAGAGTGAGAGAGATAGAGAGAGAGCGTGCGTGCATGTGTGTGTGTGTGTGTGTGTGTGTGTGGTGTGTGCGTGCGCATGTGTGTGTGTGTGATGTGAGAGAGAAAGACACACACACACACACACACACAGACACACACACACACAGACACACACACACACACACACACACACACACACACACACAACAGAGGAAATATGCAGCAATTGTAGGACCAAAGAAGGACATAATATGTCTGCTTTCCTCAAGGGAACACAGACATTAGGAACGAAGCAGCATGAGACAAAACAAAGACATAAAATCCCAAGAACTGACGGCATGGACCTAACAAACCTGTGACAAAAGAAAGGCATAAAAAGTCACCCTTCCCACAAAGGAGGCCTAACCATCACACAAATCAAGTCCGGAACCTCGTAGGCTGTCCCATAGTTCTATCCATTACGCTATCTTTTCCGATACTTGGAGACATTGGGGACCTGCTGGGCAGACACAGTTCTCTGTCCACATAACCACTGCCAAGACACATAGCTATCTTGATTCTGCAAACTGACGAAGACGGATGCAGGGACAGAATTAGGGTAGAACCTATGGAGGGTCAGGGATGAAGAAAGAAGAGAAAGAAAGAAATAGGATGAAGAAGGAGAAGAGAAAAACCTTAGCAGGAGCAGAAGAAGAAAGAGAGATTCTGATTCAAATGATTTATTCATTAAAAAAAAAAAAAAAAGACATGGAGGGGGAAAAAAAAAAAAAGAAAAAAAGACAAGAAGACGAGGACAAAGAAGAAGAAGAAGGAGGAGGAGGAGGAGGAGAAGGAGGAAAAGCAGAAGGAGTAGGATGAGGAGAAGAAGGAGATGTCGATGATGATGATGATGACGACGAAGAAAAAGAGGAATAGTAGAAAAAAGAAGAAGGAGGAGGAGGAGAAGAAGAAGAAGAATGAAATTAAGATTCAGGTGACGTTATTCATTAAAGGTCGTGACCCCTCATAAAGGGACGGGTGAAGTCTGCAAACATTTCACACTCAAACATTATAGATGACAACACACAATAATATCAATCAATATTTGAAACTATGTAGAATAATACGAGTCCTAATGATGAAGAATTATACAAGCTTCAGATTGTAAAGGCTCCATGCCAATACACAGCAAACCATTTGACGAATGTGTGTGTGTGTGTGTGTGTGTGTGTGTGTGTGTGTGTGTGTGTGTGTGTGTGTGTGTGTGTGTGTGTGTGTGTGTGTGTGTGTGTGTGTGTGTGTGTGTGTGTGTGTGTGTGTTGTGTGTGTGTGTGTGTGTGTGTGTGTGTGTGTGTGTGTGTGTGTGTGTGTGGTGTGTGTGTGTGTGTGTGTGGTGTGTGTGTTTTGTGTGTGTGTGTGTGTGTGTGTGTTGTGTGTGTGTTGTGTGTGTGTGTGTGTGTGTGTGTGTGTGTGTGTGTGT
>JAPXFY010000014.1:70221451-70241451 GCA_030674185.1 Monoplex corrugatus
AGGATGAAGAAGCGAAAGAATACGAAGACAACAAGACCCCCAGGACTTTTGCATGTTTTTCTTGCGCGTCTCTGTGCTGTCTAATGAACCATTTATCACACTCGTTGTCCTAATTTGTGGCTTACTAAGCACAAATTATTACTGCAGGGGAGGTTGTCCTCAATTTATTATTGCTTATAGCCCAGTCGACTGACTAGAACCAGATCAGGTCTAACACCACGTCAAAAACAACCAAGTCAAGAGAAAAGACAACAGTTAAAAAACATGCTCACCATTATTAACCTTGCAAGTCTAAATACAATTAAAGAAAATCATACTTGGACGTGCAATTATATCAGGTGAAATGTATTGATCTCTTGTAAAAACTGGAAAACTGCATCAGGGCGGACATCTCAGAAGAGGTTCTTAAAGGAGTTGGCTGTGTAAAGCTTGTGTCTGACATCGTACAAGTCCCAGCAATCAAGGAAGAGGTATCCTCTGAGTTGTTCCCAGAAGTTGTTTAAAAGAATTCTGTTTTCTCACCTTCCCTTCCATCCTCTGTTTCTCTGTTTCTTTCTCTCTGTGTTCCTTTGTCTCTGTCTCTCTATGTGTCAAACTTCTATTTCTTACAAGCTCTCTATCATCATCATCATCATCATGATCATCATCATCATCATGATCATCATCATGATCATCATCATCATCATCATCATCATGTGCTCTGCCACATGGCGTTGGCGATCATGGCCCTCCACACGAATCTATCCCTGTCGCTGCAAGTACATCTCCATCCTCTCTGTACTCAGCCACCCTGCAAGTCCGTCCAACATTTTCTCCCTGGTGTTCTCTCTCCCTCCAGCTTTCCTGTTGTGACCAGGCGCTCTAATTCCCCTTTCCTCATAAAATGTCCTATAAATGTTGCGTGTCTTTTCCTAATCTTCTTTATTAATAATAGTCTTGTGTCCGCCTCCTTCAAGATTGTCTCGTTTACTTTCTTTATTTTTGCTCTCTCTACAACAGACTAAATGCCTCTTGTTAACTCAGAACCAAAATCAATAGCGAGATCTGCCTGAAGCCAGGTCAGTTCTCTTCAGAAGCCAACATCTACCTAACTACACACATAACAGCCCACACTTCGAATCATACACAAAATGAAGGAAGCATTCACGCTACATGCAACCTACAAAAATGACTGACAAGCAGGTTTGGGTTTTGTTCAAACGTAGATTTCCTCAAGGATTAAACGTGGAAGCCAAATGAGTCCTGTGAGTTCAAATCCTGTGTATGTCCAAAATGAGTTCTGCAAGTAAAAATCCTGTGCATCCAAACTGAGTTCTGAGTTAAAATCATGTGAGCCCAAAATAAGTGCTGTGAGTAAAAATCCTGTGCGTACGAAATGAGTTCTGTGAGTAAAAAATCCAGTGCGTCCAAAATGAGTTCTGCGAGTAAAAAAATCTTGGGAGTTCTATGAGTAAAAATCCTGTGCGTCCAAAATGAGTTCTGTGAGTAAAAATCTTTTGCATTCAAAAAGAATTCTAAGAGTGAAAATTCTGTGGATCTAAAATGATTTCTGTGAGTAAAAATCCTGTGCGTCCAAAATGTTTCTGTGTGGAAAAACCCTGTGCATCCAAAACGTGTTCTGTGTGGAAAAACCCTGTGCGTCTAAAACGAGTTCTTTGAGTAAAAACCTGTGCGTCTAAAACGAGTTCTATGAGTAAAAATCCTGTGCGTCTAAAATGAATTCAGTAGGTTAAAATCCTATGTGTCCAAAACTTCTGAGTAAAAAATCCTCTGCATCCAAAATGAGTTCTGTGAGTAAAAATCCTGTCTTGAAGGACTGTGCGCTGTTTACCAGTTGATCAATTACAGTGGAATAAATGGTGGAGGCGTGGCGATGGGCGCTGGCCAAAACAATTATCGGAAGGCGCGGGCCGCTCGCTCCCCTGAGAGCAGTCCAAATTTGCCCAGACCACACAATGATTCCTTGCACGATCCCACGGGACATCACTTCTAAAATGACTGCTGCCATTGCAGACTGTTGATGGTGGTGGTGATGGTGAGCATGTGGTGATGGTGAGCATGGTGGCAGTGGTTGCAGTTGTTGTTGACGGTGGAGTGAGTGGTAATTTGGTACTGGCGTGTTTCTTGGTAAGTGACAAATGCTGTTCCAATGAGGGAGAAGTGTTGTGTGGATGCCAGAAGACGCCGTTATGAAACTCTTTTACTACCCGCACCCTACCCACCAACTGCAAAAACTTAACCTTTGACTCCCTCCCCCTACCTACCAGGAAGTCGGTGGATAAGATTAAGGAGTCAGAGGGTTAAGATGTTGCTTTTGCAGAAGTTGGTAGATAGGGTGAGGGAGTCAAAGGGTTGAGTGTATACTTTGCTAGCACGATTGGCAAAATACAGGATGCTGGTGGACTGGGTGCAGGAATCAAAGAGGTTAATGGCTGCTGCCATGCCATGCAGTTTTTCTTTTGTTAGTGATGTTGGGTGTCGATTCTGGACGTGACTGTTGGGATGGCGGTGATGTGTGGATGGAATTGAAAGAAAGGTGGAGAACAATGTCCCTATTTCATATTTACTATTGATATATCTCTTTGACAGTAAGAGATACTTGGAGGTGCATGGGTAAAATTGTGACCAAGGCAGAAAACACTGTCCCTGTTTCATACTTACACTTGATATGAGTCTCTGATAGTTATTAAACATATTTTGAGGAATGATGGCTATGATGCCAGGCTGTTAGCGCTGGTGATGTGGTTGCTAAGGTTGTAGTGAGATTACACGCATTACGGCATGTACGATGGTTTGCATTTACACATCAACATGACCAATCTATGCTGCAAAAGTCGAACTTTAAGTCTGTAAACAACAGAAATGTATCTGAAACTGGATTCTGGATCAAAGATTGCAGAAATGTTGTATCCATCAGACTCTGTATATAAAATTACATAGATAACGGACAACACCTTTAAAACTCTTTCTTGAACAGATTAAATGTCTTAAACTACTTTAAAACAAAAATAAATATGAGACTGTCCTTCTGGAAAAGTCAATGCCCTCAAATTATGTCTCAGAAACCAACGACCAACACCTACCAGGCTTTGTATAGAACAGCCTCTGTCTAGCCCCTGTGGGGATGCCGGGGGCTCTTTCAGTATAAACAGTATCCCCACCTTCTGGTAATTCTGTGCTAGAAATTTTCTCTTTTCTGTCACTCCCTTTATTTCTGCCTTGTTGCTTTGTTTCTGTCATTCCTTCCTATCATTTTCTGCCTTGCTGGTCCATTCACCTGTTTGTATTCGATAAGGTCTTACGTGCTTTTCCTAGGATTGACAATTGGGTGCATGTATTGGGTGCGTTTTCGGCTCTGGGGAGGTTAGATATGCAGAAGCAATTTCAGGTGATTTATGCCCGTTTTTGTATATGTTTTGGTGTCCTTAGGTGTGGTTAAATTTGTATTCAGTGTGTTTTTTAAATCCCCTGTGTGATGGATTGGACAGAGTGATTGGCGCCAGAGGGGGGAGGGCATTTCCTAAGATTACATTCGCGAATGCATTGACATAGGTACTTCATTATTTTTTTTCCTGTTGAAGTTTTGCATGTTTTGAAGTGGTTGTAGCCCTGATATAGCTCTACGCAGTCGGCTGGGTTTTAAACAACAATAAAAATAAGACTGCATCTAAAATACCAACAAAATCTAGTAAGCATTTGTGGTTACGTCAGTGTCCTCAAATTATGACTCAGAAACCATCACCTACCAGGCTTTGCATAGAACAGCCTCTGCCTAAAATACCAACACAAATTTAGTAAGCATTTGTGGTTACACGTAACCGACAAAAACGACTGACAAGTGGGGTCTGCTTCAGACCCACATTTCCCTAAGGACGATAACGGGGAAGCTGTGAGGTGTCCAGATGGAGGTCTGTGAGTGAAAGTCCTGTCCTTGAGGACCGCGCGCCGTTTGTCAGCCGATCAATTACAGGCGAGGAAGTGGCGGAGGAGTGGCGATGGGCGCTGGCTAAACCAATTATCACAGGGCGCAGACACTCCCTCCCCTAGGAACAGTCCAAATTTGCCTGGACCACTCAATGACCTTTTGCACGATCCCAAGGGACACCACTTCTAATGACCACTGCTATACCATGCTGGTGGTGGTGGTGGTGGTTATGATGGCGGTGGTGAGCACAGTCACTGGTTGGGGTTGTTGTTGATGGCTGTGTAAGTGGTATGGATAATACTTGTTGTTGTTGTTGTGGTGGTGCAGTGGTGATGGTGGTGGTGTGGTGATGTGGTGGCTGGGTGAGCACGTCATAGTGGTTGCGGTTGTTGTTGATGGTGTGTAAGTGGTATGGATAATTGTTGTTGTTGTGGTGGTGGTGGCAGTGGTGATGTGGTGAGCACGGTCATAGTGGTTGCGGTTGTTGTTGATGGCTGTGTAAGTGGTATGGATAATTGTTGTTGTTGTGGTGGTGGTGGTGGTGGTGATGGTGAGCAAGGACACAGCGGTTTCGGTTGTTGTTGATGGCTGTGTAAGTGGTATGGGTAATAGTTTGTTGTTGTTGTTGTTGTTGTTGTGGTGGTGGTGATGGTGGTGTGGTGATAGTGGTGGTGAGCACAATCACAGTGGTTGTGGTTGTTGTTGATGGCTCTGTAAGTGGTGTGGGTATTGGTGTGTTATTGGTGGTGGTGGTGGTGAGCATGGTCGCAGTGAATGCGGTTATTGTCGATGGCTGTGTAAGTGATATGGGTACTGGTGTGTTACGGTGATGGTGGTGGTGGCGGTGGTGGTGGTGAGCATGGTCGCAGTGGTTGCGGTTATTGTTGATGGCTGTGTAAGTGGTATGGGTATTGGTGTATCCTTTGGTGAGAAACGAATATTATTTCGAAGTTATTCCTATAGTGGTTCCATTGTTTCTCTCATACCAGAAGAAGCCCCAGATAATGACTGCTACCATACCAATTACCATGCTTTTTGTTTTGTTTGGTTTGGTTGTTTATCTTTTTTTTGTTAGTGACTCTAGAGGCCGTTTCATGTGGTAGTTACTGACATTCCAGAGGTATGTGGGTGGTACTGATGCATATGTATAAAATGCATTATACTGTTCCTATAATGAAGAAATTTATACATACACATGATCAATGTCTTTAATGCCAGGAGAAACTGCTTCTAGTGACTGCAACACTACCAGGCTGGTGGTGGTGGTGATGGTAGTAGACAGGATGGTACTGAGAGTAGTCTACATGCAGTAGGTACTGTGCTGAATGGACTAATATGTCTGCATGAGCAAGTCATGCTACAAAAACAAAAAAAAGAAAAAAAAAGAAAATTGTATTCAGCATGAATGTTCCTCAAATTAGTCACTGAACTAAAAAGAGTGTAAATGTTGTTCTCAGCAGAGAGAATATGTTGAAATATGCATTAAAACGTATCCTTTAGTTAAAGGCATTGTTACAACACACTGAATTCCATACACTACCACAGAATCAATATTACTACAGGAAACAACAAATTCTATAAGACTTTGTTGGTATTTTAGGCAGAAGCTGTTCTACCCAAAAACTTGGTAGAAGTCGGTCTGAGACATAATTTGAAGCCACTGACTTCTCCAGAAGGACAGCCCAAGGTGGTTATGTGGTTCCTAGGGTTGTATTGGGACTGTCATACACACATTATGGAATTATGATGGTGTGGGTTTACACGACCAGAATATAATGTGCCTCAAAATTAGTCAATGAACTAGAAAGAGTGTAAATACTGTAATGTGCTGAATGTGTTGATGAACGCATCAAGAAACAAAACCTTACAAGCCATCGTCACCACAGATCAAACGCCACACACTACAACAGAACCAATATTACAACAGGTCTCTCCTTCTGGCAGACGCAGTGTCCTCAAACTATATCTCAGAAATCAATATGTACCAAACCCGGCACAGAAGGGACTATACATCAACTTACACACACACAATTTAGCAAGCACTTAAGACTAACACGAAACCCACAAAAGTGACTGACAAGCAGGTTTGCTTCAGGCCCAAATCTCCCAAAGGAGCCAGGCCGGGGAAGCTTTGAGGCGTCCAGAAGAGAGACCGTGAGTGAAAATCCAGCGTTTGAGAACCGTGCGCTGTTTGTCAGCCGATCAATTACAGACGAGGAAGTGGCGGAGGCGTGGCGATGGACGCTGGCCAAAACAATTACTGGAGAGCACAGGCTGCTTGCTCCCCTGAGAGCAGTCCAAATTTGCCAGGACCACACAATGACCCCATACACCCATTCCACCAGACACCGCTTCCAATGACTGCTGCCATGCCCAGGCTGTTGGTGGAGGTAACGATGGTGGTAGCTGTGGTTGTGGTGGTGGAGGATGGAGGTGGTGATAGTATTGGTATAGGTGTGTATATCACCTGTACCGAATGTGGTCTCTACCATGGAGTTGCTTTTGTATGTATGCATGATTTATTTCTCCCATAGCCAATTTATTAACCCACTGACACCTCGAGTTGTCATGCTTTCTAAAATGGTTGTGGTGGTTGTACCAATACTAGTGTATAACGCACCAAAACAAAATCTTATAGAAAACTTCCCTGGTATATTTTTGAAGCACTGCAGAACAAGATATGACAGCTACCATGCGAGGGTGTTTGATGAAAAATAGTTTCTTACAGAAAAGCAGCCTCTTAAATTTCTTTTTGCTGAGGTTCTACACAATACATTCCTTCTCTACGTAAGACTCCAACCATTTTACTTATATCAATATACACTGCTTCTAACGACCTTTGTAACTGGTGTTAGAGGCTGGCATGGTTATTTTAGAATTTCCTTGCATGGTATACGTGAAATAACAAACGGAATCATATGACACATTCCTGGCTTATAGCTTTCCGTTTGATTACTGAAGAAAGATCACAACGTTTCCCTGATATCTTATACGCTACATCGCAAATACTTGATACATGAATCTCAAACATAAAGCTAACACTGACATATTTCACACAAGGGATTTTTTTCTCGACACTACACCAGCTTTGCATCTGCGTCATTTCACAAAACACTGTCCAGATTTCCAGACAGATGAAGCAGAAGACAAGAAACGTGTCTCTGGTATTACCACACAAAAGAAAGAAAGGAAACCACACTCGTTTCGTCATTCACCATGCCTAAAAAATAAGAAGAAAAAGGAAAGTACAGCCATTCTTATGTTGCATTTGTAAACAAGGACCTCTTACTTTATTATTATTTTGTTTATGCACTTTGCTTGCCTGTTGTTTGTGTTTGTGTGTGTGTGTGTGTGTGAGAGAGAGAGAGAAAGAGAGAGAGAGAAAGAGAGAGAGGAAAGGGATAAAACAGATAGATAAAAACAAAGGCAATAGCCAGATATTGGAGACCAGATAGAGAGAAAGAAAAATGAGAGATAAAGAAAAAGACAAAACATTCGATGGAGGCAAACTAGACAAAAAATAAATGGGGGAAGAGAAGGGAGAGAGAGAGAGAGAGAGAGAAACTGAAACTGAAACTGAAACTGTTTATTGTCATTACCCGAAAAGGTCTTTTGACAAGGGGGATAACAATTTTCCAGTAGTGCGACACATAATCCACTCTTTGTATGTGCGCAAATTCTTCACGCATAATCAAAAAAAAAAAATCGAACATCCATTCCTTAAACAGTCGAACATATTCAAATCATATATAATAAACAATCATCCATTTTATCAGTACTACATAATGCAAACAACAACAAAAAATATCAGAACAGTGTTCCTACATTCAGGCCAATAGAGAGAGAGAGAGAGAGAGAGAGAGAGAGAGAGAGAGAGAGAGACAGACAGACAGACAGACAGACAGACAGACAGAGACAGAGAGACAAAGAGCTTTAAATTAAAATTCCAAACATCTTCTTACTTCAAAAGAGACATTAAATACAAACGCTGCCAGTCATCCTGAAAGTAATTAGAACATGTAACTAGAAACAGACAGCAAGCGAACTAAGAGAGAGAGAGAGAGAGAGAGAGGGTGGGGAGAGACAGAAAGAGGGGAAAGAGAGAAAGGGGGAGACAGAGAGAGAGAGAGAGAAGGGAAGGTAGGAAGGGAGACAGACTGATGGACAGAGGGAGAGAGAGAGCGAGAGAAAGAGACGAAGGAGGGAGACAGATTGACGGGGGTAGGGGGGGGGGAGCGAGCGAGAGAGGAAGAGAGGAGGAAAGGAGACAGACTGACCCCCCAGAGGAGAGAGAGAGAGGGAAAGGGAGGGAGGGAGGGAGGAGAGAGAGAGAGAGAGAGACAGCAGGCATACACAATACATACATACAGTCTTGATCAAAAAGAAAATTTTAAAAAATGGGTGTCACTGCACAGCGGCGACGCGCTCTGAAAGGGGAGTGCAGCCCAAGTTTCACATGGTAAATCCACTGGGACAAAAGAAATGAATATGACTATGAATGTCACTTTGAATATGAATATGAATATGACTATGCACATGACCATAGCATCGAACTAATCTGCACAAAGAAAAAACAAAATGCAAACGTCATCTCAACAAGCCTGCACTGTTTCAAGGGAAACTAGAAATCGGAAATATGTAAGATTTCTGTCTCTATATATCCGTCACATAGTCCACACCAAATACAGATTTAAAAAAAAAAACCCATCTCCCTGGCATTTCCACACAAACAGAAAAGAAAGACACAATGTTCGCTTCGTCATTCAGCATATCAAAAAAAGCGATGAGAAAAAGCACATTCATTTGCATGTTGCGCTTGTAAACATGGGCCTCTTACATCTTTCTTTATTTGTGCATTTTATTGGCATGTTTGTGTGCATGAGAGAGATAAGGGGAATAAAACATAAACACAAGCGAAGAGAGACGGTGATAAAGGGAGTGCAGTGAGGTAGAAACAACAGAAAGAAAAGACTTAAGGCTGGTTGGAGCAAAAGGGGAGACACAAAATCGTAGAGAGAGAGATAGAGAGGTGAAGAGAGAGACGGGAGGGAGAGAGAGAGGGGGGAGCGAGAGAAACAGAGGGAGAGAGGGAGGGAGCGAGAGAAACAGAGGAGAGACAAAAGAAAGAGGGGAGAGACAGAGAGAGGGAGGGAGGAAGGGAGGGAGGGAGAGAGGGAGGGAGGGAGGGAGGGAGAGACAGAAGAGGAATACAGACAGACATGACAGAAAATGAACTAAGCTGAACAGGGAACAAACAAACAAAATGCAAACGTCAAAACGTCATCACATGCCCGCATTGTTTCACGAGAAACTAGGAATCGGCATTGCCTAAGGTTTCCTGTCTCCATCTGTCCGTCCCTAGCCCATACCAAGAAACGAGCAATTAATTCCAGTCAACGCCATCGACAAGGGCTATTAGGTAGAAGAGAGAAAGACGAAAAGACCCCCCCCCCCCTTCTTCCCCTAAAACAAACAAACAAAACATCTAAAGAACAAATCCATATGCACAAACCACAGAAAGACAGGCAAATGGATCACACACACACACACACACACACACACACACACACACACACACACACACACACACACACACACACACACACACACACACACACACACACACACACACGACAAATCATCATGCACACACACACAGATCTATCTATCTATCTATCTATCTATTCTATTCTCTATCTACACACACACACACCTCTCTGTGCCTATATACGTTTTTATATATAATACAACATACTAATACATACATACATACATACATACAACATACTACATATATATATACATACATAAGATAGATAGATAGATAGATAGATAGATAGACGATAGATAGACAGACAATAGACAGACAGACAGATAGATAGACAATAGACAGATAATAGATACAACATAGCTACACACACACACATATATAACACACAACGCACACGCGCGTGTATGCAAACACACAAACAAGGATGCGTGATCTTGAGCAGTTAAATAACGGGTTCCGGTGTAAAACAAGCAGATAAACAAATACATTAAAAGAAGTAATCACCTGGAAGCGTTAGACTCCCAACGTTGAACAGACATAACCATAGAATCCCCCTCCCCCCTTCGTCCTTCTGTCTCACTAATTAGTCTAACACACGCACACACACATACACGCATGCAAACACTTACATAGATGTACACACACACACAACAAACACACACACACACATACAGACACCACACAACACACACACACACACACACAACAGACACGCTCCGGATACACGCAGGCACAGACACACAGACACACACACACACGACCACACACACAATAACACAAAAACACAACCACACACACACGTGACACAGCAAAAACACGAACGCAAACACACACGTGAGCACGAAGAGAGAGAGAGAGAGGCATAAACACACACACAAACACACGCATACACGCGCACAGAAACGGAAAGAATGAGAGAGAGAGAGAGAGAGAGAGAGAGGAGAGAGAGAGAGAGAGAAGAAGAGAGAGAGCAGAGAGAGATGGAGAGAGACAGACTAGACAGACAGAGAGAAAGACAGAGAGAGAGAGAGCTAGAGAGAGAGAGAGACAGAAAGACAGAGACACAGAGATAGAGAGCACACACACACACACACACACACACACCACACACACACACACACACACACACACACACACACACACAATATCAACCCTTCCCCCTTTTCTCTGTCTCTATTAGTAGATGACTCACCCTTCAAAGAGGCTTACCACAAGATATCCAAAAGAAAACAAGGAAAGACAACCTGCCTGGCCATGGCAGAATGAAGCTAATGACGAGGGGCAGATAAAAGACACACAGAGCTATAAAACACACAGCAAGGTTCGTTTTGATGACAGTTCAACAGGCTTCTTGCAACCGAAGCAGCCATGGATGTTATCTGATGTCATGCCCGTTGACAGTTAACTCTGTGGGTTCCAGTGGCCGAAAGTTAAGAAGACGGTCACACTATACCAACATTCTTTTGCTCTGGTGAAAGGTAAAATGCGAGCCTGCTTGGGTTCCAAGACAAGACGACCATGCCAGACAGAGAGAGAGAGAGAGAGAAAGAGAGAGAGAGAGAGAGGGGGAGAGAGAGAGAGAGAGAGAGAGAGACAGACTGAGAGAGAGAGACAGACAGAGAGACAGACAGAGACAGAGTTCCAAATGAAAAAGAAAAGGAAAAAAAGATGATCCAACCGCACTAACAATCCGTTGTTTTGACGAAAGATAAATGCGCAAAACAGTTACAGAGTTTACCGATGTACAAATAAAATGCACGATTTTCACTCTGCTTTGGATTCTTTGTAGTAATACTTCTCTCCTCTCTCTCTCTCTCTGTCCGCCTGTCTGTCCGTCTTTTTGTCATACCTCCTCCCCTTTCTCCAAACACACACACACACACGCATACACACACGCACGCACGCCGCGCACACACACTCATAGAGAGAGAGAAGCAGACAGACAGACAGACAGACTGAGAGAGAGAGAGAGAGAAGACAGAGAGAAATAGAGAGACAGAGAAACAGTGGGTAGAGAGAGAAAAGAGAGAAGAGAAGAGAGAGAGAGAGAGACAGACAGACAGAGACAGACTAATGATAGAGACAGACAGACAGACAGACAGACAGACGCACACATACACAAACACACACACTATCTCCCATTTCAGCTGAGATCCATCCAGTCTTGCCATTCCTTCAACTTGTTCCCATCCACAGGTTTCCAATCTCCACTCGAGAGAAATAGCTATCTCCTCCCATCCCTCCTAATTGGCGCTTTTAGAGCTCTCCTGTAGACAGCCAGCCTTTTCTTCTCTTTTTTCCTTTGCTTTGCCAATATTTTCATTTGTATCATCTTTCCTCTTGTTCTTATTTATAGGTTTTTCTATTTTTCATCCCCCTCTTCCTTCTCCTCGTCCCTTCCCTTTTTCATCCCCTCTCCCTTTTCTTTTGGTTATTTCTGCTTCATCACCGTCTTATTTTCTTGTCTTTCTCTTCTTTCTTTGTCAGTAATATGAGAGATGGCATTCTCGTCTTTGCCAGTGCACGTATTCAAATTCATGGAGATAAATTTATCCTAAGTTACGTTTCAATGCTGTCTTTCTTTCGAGGGGGACGTTCGCTCACTCTGGATCTGTGACCGAGAGCTAAGTCTCGTTAGTGGGTGTATTTTGAATCAGAACAAGCAATACTGAGCCCCACTAAACTGAACCAGCAGCCATGAGCAGTCTGCAAGGAGAGTGGCCATACAGCGGTTTTATTCTTATTCTTATTGTTTTAAGCCCAGCCGACTGCGTAGAGCCACACCAGGGCTATAACCATTTCAAAACGTAAAAAAGAAAGAAAATTCAGTACAGGTATCAATCCATGGGCGCAAATAATCTAAGGCTTTGCCCCTGGCGTTGACCCTTCCATCCAATTTATCACTAGAGGATTTCAAAAACCAAACCTGAATACAATTGTGAATTTGATCTTGCTTGTTCTTTACGAACATTCTTCAAACACTGGGACTTAAACTAGATAATTACGACTGGAACAAGCTTTCCTCTGTGTCTTTGGTAGCTAAAAACTCTCTCTTCCTTCAAGTGTAACTTGATGGAAGACATCTTTTTGACCAGCACTGATTTCCGCCTTCACAGCCCGTTTCTGCCTCCTCCTGTTCTGCCTGTCCAATTTTGCGAGTGCTTTGTACTCTTAAGTTGTTTTCGCTACTGTGAGTGAATGCTTTGGTTTGATATACACATCAATATCTAACGTCTTATTATTATTATGTAATCATTATTATTATCATTATTATTAGTATTCCTGTAGTAGTAGTATCATCATTATTATCATTATTATTATCATTTTCTTCTTCTTCTTCTTCTTCTTCTTCTTTTTCTTCTTCTGATTAAACTCCATGTTTTTTATTGGTGAAAAAAAAATCAAACTTCAAACATCGAAACACTTTATTATATTACTCAACGATAATAGTATCAGCTCCCACTGGCCTGTCTTACACAGATGATCACACAGACGGCACAAGTTAATTTCAATTAAAAGATAAATAAATAAATAGATAAATGAATAAATAAACAAACAAATAAAAAAACATAAATAAATAAATAAATAATAAATAAATAAACAAATAAATAAATAAATAAATAAATAAATAAATAAATAAATAAATAAATAAATAAATAAATAAGCCAAAATTGGAAAATGAAATATACACACGTAAAACGATCCTGTGTCAATAACACGCAGTTTACAATTGTAGATGTTCATCAAACGGAAAATGAATAATAATAATAAAAAAAGAAAAAAGAAAAAAAAGAAAAAGGCAACATGAATTTTCACCAGAACTCTATTTTCGCTCTTCTACAGATACGAAGCGTCACAACCATAGCCATACATCTCTGACAAGTGCTGTGTTTGTGTCAGCCGATGTTTTTGCCATGCATATTTCATGTCATGCCTCAACCTCCTATTCTCCAATACTCGCCTTTGAGGTCCTCCTTAAAAGGAAGAAAAAGAAAAAAACTGAAAAAGAACTGAAGTGACGAACGAAAAAGTTAGAGAAAAAGTCAACTATACAAATTATCTCCCTTCTTATCTTAAAACTATCATCTATACAAATTGTCTCCCTTCTTATCTTAAAACTATCATCTATACAAATTGTCTCCCTTCTTATCTTAAAACTATCATCTATACAAATTGTCTCCCTTCTTATCTTAAAACTAATCATCTATACAAATTATCTCCCTTCTTATCTTAAAACTATCATCTATACAAATTATCTCCCTTCTTATCTTAAAACTATCATCTATACAAATTATCTCCCTTCTTATCTTAAAACTATCATCTATACAAATTATCTCCCTTCTTATCTTAAAACTATCATCTATACAAATTGTCTCCCTTCTTATCTTAAAACTATCATCTATACAAATTATCTCCCTTCTTATCTTAAAATACTTTTTTGCTAAAAGAATGTAATACAAAAGGCACGAAACAATACAAGGCTTTTAAAGCTGAGTAACATAAACAATTTTAACGTGAACACTACGCTCCCCCCCCCCCCTTTTTTTTTTTTTTAATTTAAAACAGTCAATTACTCAAAAATAATTTCCCCACACAACAGAGTTGGTTCTTTTTCAATCAAGCCACATGTTCATCACTGCCAGTGAACGTCCGAGTGAACGACGGGAATGTGTGCTTTGAGTTGATTTATGCATCAAGATTTAGTACCTAACAAATAACATTGCCATCGCCATTATCATGATCATGACCATTACTATTCTCATTATAAGTGTACCATCATCATCATCACCACTTCCACTGCCACCACAATCCTCTTCCTCCTCCTCATTGTCGTAATCATAATCATCATCGTCATTGTTATCATTATGGTTATGACTATCATCATCATCATCATCATCATCATCGTAATCACCATCATCATCATTATTACTATCATCATCATCATCAACATCGTCATATGATTCTTCTTATTATTACGCACTTCTAATTTCCATGCACAAAACCCACGACACCATAATACCCATGGCAGATTTTACACAAGGGATTCTTCTGCAACGCTACACCGGGTTTCGCACGCAGCGTCATTCCACAAAACACCGTCCTGATTTTCGGAGAAATGAAGCAGAAGACAAGAAACATGTCTCTGCCATTTCCATACTAAGGAAAGAAAGGACACGATGCTCGTTTCGTCATTCAGCATGCGAAAAAGCGATGAGAAAAAGCACAGTCATTTGCATGTTGCGTTGGTAAACAAGGATCTCTTAGTCTGTCTTTGTTTATGCATTTTACAGGCATGTTTGTGTGCATGAGAGAGATAAGGGGAATAAAATATAAACACAGGCGAAGAGAGACGGTGATAAAGGGAGCGCCAGTGAGCTAGAAAAAGACAGAAAGAGAAGATTGAAGGACGGTTCCAGGGAAAAGAGAGACAGACAAAATCAGAGACAGAGGGAAGGAGAGGAGGAGAGAGAGAGGGAGGGATGGAGAGAGACAAAGAGAAGAGAAAAGAAAAGAGAGAAGAAAGAGACAGACGTTGAAGAGGAGAGTGAGAGAGATGGAGAGAAAGGCAGAGATGGAAAAAGAGTGAGTGAGACAGAGAAAGGGAGAGAGAGAGAGAGAGAGATGGAAAGAGAGAGTATGAGGCAGAGAAAGAGAGAAGAAAGAAACAGAAGCATGCAGGGAGGGAGGAAGGGAGGTGGGGAAGAGGAGAAATAGAGAGAGAGGGGAGAGAGAGGAGGAGGAGGAGGAGAAGAAGAAGAAGAGGCAAAGAGAGAGAGAGAAAGATAGACAGACAGACAGACAGACAGAGAGTGACACGGAGAGAAAGGTGGAAGAAAGAGACAAGACAGAAACAGAAGCAAGCAGATAAGGAGGAAGGGAGGAAGGAAGGGACAGAGAGAGAGAGGAAAGAGAAAAAGAGACAGAGACAGAGACAGAGACAGAGACAGAGACAGAGAGATAGACATAAGCTATGTAAAGAACAAAACTTTAGCGTGATCCCCACTGTTTTAATCGTGGGTAAGAATGGACATTGCACAAGATCTCCTGTCTCCAGCAGACCATCATCCCACCCCCCCAAACAAAAAACGAGCAACAAATCCTTTAAACACCACCAGCAAAATATATCACGGTCTGAGAGTGTTGGGGAGGGGGGGTAAGACAGAAAGAGCGAGCAAATATCTATGAACAAAACACCACACAAGCACAGAAAGACAGACACAGACAGACAGGACACGTAAAACACATACACAAACGCACCTTCCACCAGCATGTACACAAACCAGGAAGTATTGTCTTAAACAGTTAAATAACATGTTACAGCGTGGAACAAACGAAGAAAGTAATAAACAGATTTTGAACAAAAATAAGTCTTGAACACCCGGAAGCGTACTAATTGAGACGTTTAACATTGTTTGTGCGTGTGTGTGTGCAATCACACTCATGCACACACGCACGTGCGCGCGCGCACTCACACACACACACACACATCTAATATCACATTATGTGGATAGACATTAAATGAAATTGTACACACACAAGTACACACACACACACACACACATATATATATATATATAATATATATATATATATATTATGTGTGTGTGTGTGTGTGTGTGTGTGCGTGTGGTGTGTGTGTGTGTGTGTGTATGCATACCCATTTACACATAAACACACATATACAAGATGTTTCATACTCTTTGTGTGTGCAATCACACTCAAGCTCACATCTGCCCCCCCCCCCCCCCCCTCACTTCCTGGTTGCCTTCTTCTCTGCCTCTGTTGAGGATAATTATCCTTCACAGGGCTTACCACAGGATCCAGACAAAACAAGGAAAGACAACTTGCCTGGCCATGGCAGAATGAAGCTAATGACAGGGGCAGATAAAAGACACATAGAGCTATAAAACACACAGCCACCGTTCGTTTTGATGACAGTTCAACATGCGGTTTTTGTTTGCTTGTTTGTGCGTTTGTTTGATGTTGCATTTTGTACGCAGCACGCCAAGGACATTATTAAACTTTTTTTTCTTTTTCTTGCTGAAATGTAGCTTGTTGACTTCCAGTTGCTATACAAGAACACACTGGTCAAGTTGTCCTGACATTCTTTTGTCCTGCTGAAATGAAAACTGCATGGGTGTCCAAACGTACAAAAAAAACAACAACAAAAAAACAGTCATGTAAATAAATACATGAATATATCACAGCTGGAAACAAATGAATGAATACATAAATAAAATGTTATTTAGACAATGAAAGTAAGATAAGGCAAAATAAGATGAACATCAAAATAAGATAAGAAGACAAAACAATAGAAGACAAATAAAATAAGATAAGATGGTCAAGCCAGGCTAAAGTTCTTCTGTCTCGATATGGGCTTATTTTCAGTTACTGACATCCACACACCGACATACACAGATCAAGTATAGTAACACTCTGGTGAAAGAAATGGGAAAGAAAACTCAACGAAACTTCAAAGTAAAAAAAAATCAAGGTGTCAGAATGAAGGTGGTTTCAAATGATAATTATACACTGGATTATAGGAACAAATGGTCATTCTACGAGAACTAGGAGTAATAAAGACCTATGCAAGTTGTTTCCATAACCTTGTAAAGGAAAGCATTAAACACATTATTTTGAACTGTGAAATCAGCTACAACTTTAGGCAGATGATCGAAAACACATCTAATTCAAGTTGTAAAACAGCTTCAAAAGTAAGAATGTCGAGGGACATAACTCTTTTTAGCACTGATAGAAGCGTTTGCACTCCTGTTGCATTTGACTTTACTATACTCTTTGCCAAGCGCTATCTGTCCACATGCTCGATGAGCTAGTGCTGTCAAATGTATGTATTTTTAGGAAGCAACACTACACTCAAGGTTCTTAGTAGAAAAGCATAATGCTAAAAATTAATCTTGATCTTGATTTAGGCAATTCTTTGCCAGGTTGCGCTTTCATAAACCTATATTTTTGAAAATTAGGTTACATTAGTTTCCTTATTTATCTGTCCTCACTGTCACTCCTCAATGATGTCTGCTTAAACATATACCTTTCAAAATGAATTCTTTAAATTCTATACTTTCATGTGCCAGAACGTTAGGTCTAAGAACATCAATTCAACTGCAAAAAGATAAATAAGATGGTCGTGTCATAGTAACGGTTTTCTGTCCTAATTAAAAGTTAATCAGTATAGCCCTGCTAAAGTTCAAGTAATAAAATGGACACAAGTTGACCAAGCTTTAACTAGCATTCTGTTGTTCTGTTCAAAGATAAAAGTATTACACACACACACACACACACACACACACACACACACACACACACACACACACACACACACACACAACAACAACAAACAAACAAAACAAAGCAAAAACGACGAAAGTAAAAACTGTTCAATGATAAAAGTATTAAACAATATGCAAAAACAAAACAAAACAAACAATACAAATAAAAACAAAATTATTCAAAGATAAAATTATTAAGCACATATACAAAAAACAAACAAACAAAACAAGTAAACAAAAGAAAAACACCGGACAGAGCTGCAGGGAAGTTTCAGTCTTTTTCTCCTAATTTTTGTATCTGGTGTTCGTTTTTGATCGTGTTTGCTTTTGATTTTACTCTTGACAAAGGCCAGTTGGCCGAAAATTTGCGCCTGTCTTGTCTTGTGTATTAAATACGCGTTCGTATTTTTTCGTGTTTTTTTCTGGTTCTTGTTTGCTTGAACGCGGGCAGTCGCGCTTGTTTTGAAAAAGAAAAACAAACAATCAAAACTGTTCAAAAATAAAAGTATTAAACACACACACACACACACACACACACACACACACACACACACACACACACACCCACGCGTGCGCACACAAACAAATAAACGAAACAAAACAAACAGACCACGATATGATCGTCACGCTACGATGGATTATCAAAACTTTATTTCTCTGTATACTGGCCCGTTTCTCACTTATTCTATTCTCTTCTCTCTCTCTCTCTCTCTCTCTCTCTCTCTCCACACACACACACACACACCACACACACACACACACACACACACACACCACACACACACACACACACACACACACACACACACACACACACACACACACACCACAAAACGTCATCGTAATAAACCATTTACTGTCAGCTTAACATAAAAGTTGTACTAGGATATCAAAAAAATATGTGTAACTCAACTGGGAATAGTAAAAAAAAAAAAAAAAAAAAATCATCACGAATGGAATTCGAGAAACATGCTCAAAAATTGTTAAAATGCAATGATCGAAAGAGAAATTGCAAAATTATAAAATTCCGAACAACAAATGTAATTGAAACTTCAATTGAAAATGAAACACACGCACGCGCGCACACGCAAGCAAACAGAGAAGAGAGAGAGAGAGAGAGAGAGAGAGAGAGAAGAGATAGAGAAGAGAGAGAGAGAGAGAGAAGAGAGAGAGAGAGAGAGAAGAAGAGAGAGAGAGAGAATACACACGCTTCCCCTCTCTCATATTCATTTTCTCCTTTTTTTAATCATTCTTAACTCGCGAAAAACAGCTACCCCCCCCTCCTTTCCTCCTTTCCCCCTAACTGACGTTTTACAGTCTTTTGTAACAACCAGCCTTTTCTTTTGTCTTTTTATTTTGCTTTGCCAATATTTCTTTCATTTGTATCATCTTTACTCTTGGCCTTGCCTACATATCATTTCTTCTTTTCCATCAATCTCCTTATTATTTTATCCTCTTCTTCCGGCAGCTCATTATTTGTCTCTCCTTCTCTCCTGTCTTTTTTCTTCTACTCCTCCTCTCCTTCTTCTGTCCATCCTCCTGGTCCTCCTCTTGTCGTCTTCTTCTTTATTCTTTCAGTATCCTCTTTATCTTCTTATTTGTTCTCCTCCTCAGCTTTCTCCTCCTCCTCGCCCTCCATCCCCGTTTTGTTTTCTTCTTTGTCCCCTTCTCTTTTTCCTTTCGTTATACAGAAACTGAATTCTTGTCACAGCCTTTGCATTATTCAAGCAGAGACTGCAGTCTCGTTTCTGCCATTGAATATATTACATCTGAGACAATGTTCTTGCCACTGTCTTTGTATATATTGTTCCATAGTCTGTCATCTTGTGACTGCCTTTGTCTGCATTGTATGAAATATTTTATTTTCGACTCTGCCTTTGTATGTATGTATGTATGTATGTATGTATGTATGCATGTATGTATGTATGTATGTATGTATGTATGTATGTATGTATGTATGTATTATATCAAACATTGTGTTTCCGTTTCGGCCATTGCATGTATTACTTGGAAGACTGTACACTATCAAAAACTGTATTCTCGTCTCCGCCTTTGTCTGTATTCTATCAAAGACTGTATTTTCGTCTCTGCCTTTGAATTCTATCAAAGACTGTATTTTCATCTCTGCCTTTGTCTGTATTGTCTGTATTCTATCAAAGACTGTATTTTCGTCTCTGCCTTTGTCTGTATTGTCTGTATTCTATCAAAGACTGTATTTTCATCTCTGCCTTTGTAT
>JAPXFY010000014.1:70246451-70251451 GCA_030674185.1 Monoplex corrugatus
ACGCTGAATGCCTGGGGTACGGGTTTTGTTGTGGAAATGGTTGAAGGAAAAAAGAAAAGAGAAAATAGACGGAAACATGCAATATCTCTCTCTCTGTCTGTCTGTCTGTCTGTCTCTCTCTCTGTGTCTGTCTGTCTGTCTGTTTGTCTCTCTCTCGCTCTCTCTCTTTCTGTCTCCCTTCTTCCCTCCATCTCTGTCTCTCTCTCTCTGTCTCTCTCTCTCTCTGTCTCCCTCTCTCCCTCACAGATACATAAAAACATATGCAAAACCACAACACATGCAAACAAGCAAACACACACACACACACACACACACACACACACACACACACACACACACACACACACACACACACACACACACACACACACACACTTCACATACACATAAACATACAAACACACACACACACACACACACTCTCTCCCCCCTCACAAACAAACTCGTTATTTTCTCTCAACGAAAAGAGCGTGAATATGTCTACTTCCAAAAACCGAGGACAAATCAGGTCGCCAGAGTGTAATAGGTATCACTGATATGTACCTGCTGTAGTTTGATTCTTGGCATAACAAGTTTGTAAACAAATTGCTGTTGCTGCACACGCGCGCGCGCGCGCGTGTGTGTGTGTCTGTGTGATCTCTCTCTCTCTCCCTCTCTCTCTCTCTCTCTCTCTCTTTTATATGTGTATATTGGGGGGGGGGGGGGGGGCATGTGAGCTTGACTGTGCCTACACACACAAAGAGTATGAAACGTCTCTATTTTCTATCTTATCTTATCTAATCTATCTAATCTATTTATCTATCTACCTACCTACCTAGCTAGCTAGCTATCCATCTACCACTCTATCTGTGTATCTGTATATGTATATATGTATGTGTGTGTGTGTGCACAGACAGATGATAGATATGTGTGTATGTATATATATACACACATTTATACGTCTCTCTCTCTCTCTCTCTCTCTCTCTCTACCACACACACACACACACAACACACACACACACACACTTGTATACATATAGTTATGGTGGAGAATAAGTGAGTGAGTGAGTGAGTGAATGTGTGTGTGTGTGTGTGTGTGTGTGTGTGTGTGTGTGTGTGTGTGTGTGTGTGTGTGTGTGTGTGTGTGTACCTGCGTGCGCGCGTGCGTTCAGAAACAGGCATTTTTTCTGTGCAGTTTTGCAGATTTTCTACTTCAATTTACATAACAAAGTCACAGCAATGTGTCAGACAGTGATGGCCACAATTCCACGTCCATTCTCACGTACTGTTTCACTCGTTCGGTGATTAATTATGAAGCAGAAATGGAAAATGAATTGTTAGAGAATAAGAGCTAGGAGATGAGAAACTGCACCATCAGAATAACTCTCACACACACGCTCGCACGTACACACACACACACACACACATACACACACACACACACACACAAGTACAAACACACACACACACACACAAACACACACACACACCCCCTCATCCCACCAACCCTCCTAATTCACACAGGCACTTCAAAGATTCACTTTTATCTCAGAATAAAAGCGCGTGATTCGTCTCTTTCACAGCAATCAATCGATGAAACACACACATACACACACACACACACACACACACACACACACACCGCACACAAACACACGCACACACACACACACACACACACACACACACACACACACACACACACACACACACACACACACACACACACACACACACACACAGAGGAGCTCTATGTTAGAAGTCATCAAACACGCCTGCTGTGATTTTTTTACCAGGAATAACAAGTTCACAATAAATGATTAACCGTGGGTGGTCCCACACGATGTCTTTGTTTTCCCTTTTATAGTTAAAAAAAAGTTCCTAGCCACTTTCCCCCTGCAATGTGTTTTCCACATCTGCTTCATAATTAATCGGTGGCAGATTGCAAAACAGCACACGCAAAGAAGCATGGAATATGGTCTACATCATTTCAGCACAGAGAAACAGAATGGAGTGATTTGGGGGGGGGGGGGGGGGTGGTATGCAAAACGTTTGAGATAATTCAGGAAAAATAATGTAAGAGACAAGGCATTGCTCCTACGCATAGGGAAGACCTGCAGCTTCTTATCCCTCCCACTCGTTATTCTTTCAATCCCCTCTACACACACACGCGCGCGCGTGTGCGATCGTCGATTCATATGCATAAACGTATGTACACATAAATTGTCTCACATTCATACCTACTAATATTATCTCTCCCTCACACCCCCCCCTCTCTCTCTCATTCGTCCACAAATATGAAATTGCACACACACACACACACACACACACACACACACACACACACAACACACACACACACACACACACACACACACACACACACAACACATCTTCCAAACATCTCCATTATCACCGCCGTACATACATGGTTTATGTCTTCCGATCACCATCATTTCACACAAGCGTGCATGCACGCATGCATGCACGCACGCAGCACGCATACACACACACAGACACACACACGCGCGACCAAAAAAAACAACACATGGTCTCTCTCTCTCTCTCCTCTCTCTCTCTCTCAAAACACACACACACACTCTCTCTCTCACTCTCTCTCTCTCCTTCTCTCCCTCTCTCTCATATACACACACATGCGCGCGCGCACTGTCCGTCTCTCTCTCCTTCTCTCCCTCTCTGTCTGTCTCTTTACACACACACACACACACACACACACACACACACACACACACACACACACACATACACACACACACACAACACACACACACAACACACACACACACACACACACACACAACACACACACACATCCATCCACACAACCCACCCTAAACACATACAAAGACCGACATTAAAATACGAAGGGTAAAGTCGATATGACTTGGTGCCAAAGAAAAAAGTCTTCCTAATTCCCAAGTCTCCTAACCCGTTTCCTCTTCCATTTCTACAATCGTGTAATTCTACAAACAACACAACATCAACACACACACAACAACACACACACACACACACACACACACACACACACACACAACACACACACACGACAACAACACACACACACACACACACAACAACACACAACACACTTACACAAACACACACACACACACTAATACACAAAACACACTTACACAAACACACACACACACAAACTTACAAAAACACACACACACACACAAAACACGCGTGCGCACACATACACACACACACACACACACCCACACACGAACAACACACACACACACACACACACACACACACACACACACACACACACACACACACACACACACACAAAGAGAGGCTGAGTAAACCAGTCACGCCATATTGACAAAAAACATCCATACATCTCTCTCCTCGCTCCCCCGACTTTCAAACCAACCGAGGAACAAACAGGACTATGCACTAAGGTTAAAAACCTCCAATATTATCCAACGTCAAGCACTGATGTTAAGACAATTTTGCGTAATTAAGAGCTGAAACAAGATGGTCAAGCCACGCTAAAATTCTTCTTTTTACAGATATACCCGTGTACGCTGTAAGAAGGGAAGTAATAGGAAGGAATCTTTATTTAATGTCTGTTCACAATAGTGATTTTAGACACACAAACACACAACACACACACAACACACACACACACACACACACACACATTCACCTCTCTCTCTCTCTCTCTCACTCACACACACACACACAAACACACACCCCTTCCAAATATCACTGTCACCGCCGTACATACATGGTTTATGTCTCCGATCACCCTCATTTCACACAGCAAGACACACACACACACACACACACACACACACACACACACACACACACACACACACACACACCACACACACACGCGCGACCAAAAACACATAGTCTCTCTCTCTCTCTCTCTCTCTCAAACACACTCTCACTCTCTCTCTCTCTCTCTCTCACAACACACACACACACACACACGAGCTGGTCATACCAAAGAAAGTTCCTATCCTTATGGCCATATACTTCATCTGTATTACATACGTATTGCCCGCTATGCCACTGGCAGCAACAAAGATTAAACAAAATTAAACACACACACACACATACACACACACACACACACACACACACACACACACACACACACACACAACACGTGCGCACTCACACACACGTGCGCACTCACACACAGCTCTCTCTCTCTCACTCCCCCTCTCTCTCTGTCTCACATACACACACAGTCACAGACAGACAGACAACAACACACACACACACACACACACACAAACACACACACACACACACACACACACACACACACACACACACACACACCACACACTTCACCCAGACAATCACAAATTGAACAAAAACACCCCACCTGCAGCCCGTCAGATGCAGACAAGACGAAAACGTTGGCACTGGCCTTTCTCTCCAATCCGTGGATACATATATACGTACATCATCTTACGTCCATCTCTTTATTTTCCTATTCACTGTGAGTTTACACAGGTTGCCAAGTCTATTTTGCTTGAGTTCATGGTAATTAGGCGTCACCGCTTTCTTGTCTCTACCAGTGTTACGGTTAGCGCGCGCGCGCGCGCGCGTGTGTGTGTGTGGTGTGTGTGTGTGTGTGTGTGCGTGTATGTGTGTGTGTGCGTGCGTGTGTGTGTGCGTGTGTTGTTTTGTGTGTCTATGTGTAATGTGAGAGAGAGACAGTATGCGTGTGAGAGAGAGAGAAAGAGAAAGGAGATAGACAAATAGAGAGATAGACAGAGACAGAGAGACATACAGACAGAAAGACACAGAAAGACACAAGAGACAAACAGACAGAGACAAACAGAGAGAGAGAGACAGAAAGAGAGAGAGAAACAGAGAGAGAGAGAGAGAAAGAAGAGAGAGAGAGAGAAAAGAAAAGGCAATCAGACAGGCAGGCAGGCAGGCAGGCAGGCAGGCAGGAGGTTGTGAAGGAGCCTTATGTAGCCGACAGTGGTGCTTGTAGTGCTGGTGATCTCGATC
>JAPXFY010000014.1:70256451-70271451 GCA_030674185.1 Monoplex corrugatus
AGAGAGGGAGAGAGGAGAGAGAGGAGAGAGAGGAGAGAGAGAGAGAGAGAGAGAGGAAAATCGTTTGCAATTCAGCAAATCGAGTAACTGCGCTCATATTTACCTATCTCATCCTTATTTGATTATTTGTTCCAGCAACATACAGGTCTGACGTCGTGCTGACGTTCATCAGTTTGTTTAGTATGTATTAATATATTTTAATTTACTTGTTATCCTAAGAAATGGAACCACTATGATTAAAAAATACTGATTTACACACACACAACACACACACACACACACACACACCACACCCCACACACACACATACACATACACACACACACGCACACGCAGCGGCCGACTAACACCAGTACACTGAATCAACAAATCACTTCTTTCTGAGCTGAGGGGTGGGTGGAGAGAGACAGACTAACAGACAGACAGACACAGAGAGAGACAGAGACAAGAGAGGGGCGAGACACAGAGAGAGAGGGGGGGGGGAAGAGAGAGAGACAGAGACAGAGAAAGAAACAGACAGACAGACAGACAGAGACAGGGACAGAGATACAGGCAGACAGACAGGAGAAGAGAGATAGAGATAGATAGAGAGACAGAGAGACACACACACACACACAGACAGACAGAGACAGACAGACAGTGAAGGATAGTGAGAGAAAGAAAGAAAGAAAGACAGACAGAGACAGATATAGAGTGAAGGACAGAGATAGAAAAAAGCGTGAAAGAGACAGAGAGACAGACAGACAAACAGAGAGAAGAGAGAGGAGAGAGAGAGAGACAAAGAGACTGACAGAGAGACTGACCGAGAGAAACAGCGAAAGAGACAAGAGAGAGACAGAGAAGAAAAAATAAATAAACAGACATAGATAAGAATAGGACAGGGATAGTTGAGACATGGGTATTTCAGAATGCCGTGTCTTGGAACCTCGTATCTTGAAGATCGGTGACTGTTCTAAAAGCGGGTGCCGCAGCCCCTGAAATTAAAACAATCCCATTCCGTACGTGTGTTGGACCGGTGGAACCTATCGAGTTTACCTTTTTTGTTTACTTTTCTTTTCTTTGTTTGTTTGTTTCAGTCTTTTTCAACTAATTTTTGTATCTGTGTTTGTTTGTTTGTGATCTTACGCTTTGACAAAGGCCAGTTGGCCGACAATTTGCGCCTGTCTTGTCTTGTTGTATTAAATACGCGTTCTTATTCTTTTTTCGTGTTTTTTTTTCTGGTTCCTGTTTGTTTGTTTGTTTAATCTATTCTGCTTGCTTTGCTTTCCTACTTTTTTCCACATTCTCAGTTACTGTTCATGTGAACCTCGAGTTTAGTAATTGCAAGCGAAAGTGTGAACCATTCTGCCCTTCTTACACACTCGACAAATACAAAAACAAACAAACCAAACAAAACAAAACAAACAAAACAAAAGCACAAACAAAAACAACAAACCCCGAAAAAAACAAAACAAACAAAAAAGAAAAACAAAACCCCTAACAATGATAATACAACCAACAATAAATATATACTAATGAAAATAATTATAATTCTACTACTCTATTATACTACTACTGCTACTATACTACTACTACTATACTAGTGATGATGATGATGATGATGTATGATGTGATGATAAACAACAATATCGCTGTTCCCCCTCCACCCCACCTCCCCCAAAAAGAACACACACACACACACACACACACACACACACACACACACACACACACACACACACACACACACACACACACACACACGCTCGTATAAGGCATATACTCATGCAAACGTGCACGCGTGTAGCAATGATTTTTTTATTTTTCAAAGTTTATAAGCTGGGACCATCAGCACACAAAACTACTTAAAACTGGAATTATCCCGACCGAAATATCGATCGTGTCTGGTTCTTCTCTTGTGTGCATACAACCACACCAGGTCATGGGCAGGGGGGGGTGGGGTGGGGTGAGTTTGAAAGGGCAATCGCAGTCTTAACCCTTTGACTCCCGCACCCTATACACCAATTGCAAAAACTTAACCCTTTGCTTCCTCGCCCTATATCACCAGCTTCATGCCGAAAACTGGTGGATAAGGTGAAAAGGTCAAAAAGTTACGTTTTTGTTTTGCTTACATGGTTGGCAATGCAGGATGCTGGTGGACAGGGCGCGGGAGTCAAAGGGTTAATACGTATAGAATATACATGTAAGTAAATCCATATGAGCGACTAGGAAAGTGAGAAAATCGGGACTAATCGTTATCGTTGTTTAAAGCCCAGCCGACTGCGTAGAGCCATATCAGGGCTATAACTGTTTCAAAACATATACACTTCAAAGGGGGGGGGGGGGAAGAGAGAAAAGAATATTAAGTACACATAAATTAAGTATACATATTAATGCATTCGCGCACACAATCTAAGGAGATGCTCCTGACGTTGACCACTCCATTCAATTCATCGCACAGGGGATTTGAAACACACACCTGATACACATTCAAGCATGTACCTAAGGACACCAAAATATAAAAATGGGCCTAAATTACCTAAAATTGCTTCCGCATATCTCACTTCCATTTTCATGTTCTGCTTATAATATACTTATCACTTAACTCTTTCACGCCAAGTTTCCCCAGAAACGGCACTCCTCAGTGCCAAGTATATTTTGGGCAGCCAATTTTGCAGTGCAGTATGCATTTTTAAAAGCTTATATCTCAAAGACTATTACAGATTTTCACTTACTTTTTTTGCTGTGTAAAGGGCAGATGTTGTATTTATATATGAATGCTTGTTTATGTTTATGTGCTTGATTGATTATTCCACAGATAATCATATTATTAAAAAAAACATTTTTTTTCCATACGGTTTATTAGTTGTACTACTGACCTTATTTCGTGAGTTGTGCACCAGATATCATTATAGTAAATGAGGAAAAGCAATGGAAAATCTACACACAAAGTCAGCTGTCTGCTTATTCTACTCGGAGTGATAACAATGCCCTCGATTTGCATCTTTGGAGAACGCTCGGATAAAGTGAGTAATTTCGACAGTTAACAAAGCCACACTTCGGCCTTACTGCAGAAAAACTAGGTCGCTGGGTAAAGTTTCAAAATAGCACAGTCGCCTGCATTCACAGTGGAGCTGACAGAAGCTTTGTACCCCGTGAAAAGCTTATTGCTGAGCATGACCCCCCAAGTCGCATAAATGCGACCATGGCGGTCGCTACGGGATGTCGCTTGATTGCGACCATGGCGGGAAAAGAGTTAATCATTCTCGCAATAAAAATGTGTTTTGGTTAATTTAGATACAGCACTCCCATCAACATTACACACATATTTAAACAGCTAAAACTGAGATGTTTCGAATAGGGGGATGGGATGGGAGAGGGTGATGAGGAGATAAGAGGGAGGGAAAGGGGTGAAGACAGGGCTGAGGGAAGAAGAGGAGAGAAAGAGGTACAATGAATAAACGAGTGAACGTTACCTCAGAATATGAGGGACTATCGCGCGCGCACGCACACACACACACACACGCACACAACACACACACACACACACACACACACACACACACACACACACACACACACACACCACACACACACACACACACACACACACACACACACACACACACACACACACACCCCTATGATAGGGCACACAAAGTCTCGTGCCAGAAACAAACAAAATCTAAGACATTTCCATTAACAAAAAAATTGTCCATCTAACAGTCTGACAGTTAGAGGACTATTTTCCTTTTGTACTGACATGTTGTATGATCCGCCAAAAATGTTACACTTCTCAAAAAACAAAAAACACAAACAAAACAAAAACAAAGCAACAACAGACCAATGAAGAAGGTCATGTAGCAACATCAAAAACAAAAGCAAACAAATGACAAAAAAGAAAAAAGAAAGGAAAAGAAAAGAAAAACAATAAACTCCTCCCCCCAAAACAACAACAACAAACAAACAAAAAATTAAAACAAAACAAATCAAGACAAAAACAAAAAGGTGCTCCATCGATTGCATGCAACTGAGGTCATTAAAAATAACTTATGATGAATGGAAATAGGAAATATGCTCCTTCTCTCACATCTTTCAAAACCGGTCTCAAGACCTACCTGTTCAAAAATGCTTTTGAGACAACACTCCATATTCACTCTTGATTCTATCATTCCTCCTTATCCCATTGTTGAAGAGGGTGCATGCTGTGTGTGTATGTGTGTGTGTGTGTGTGTGTGTGTGTGTGTTGTGTGTGTGTGTGTGTGTGTGTGTGTGTGTGTGTGTGTGTGTGTGTGTGTGTGGGTGTTTTGTTGTCATGCATAGTTCTGTTTTCCTTTCCATATTTGTGTGTAGTGATGTGGTATGAGATGTGTTATTATGTTATCATGTGGTATTATGCGGTATGATGTGTTTTGCAGTATGAAGTGTGACATATCTGTCCATATGTCTTATGTTATATGTGTACACTATTTGTGGCTGTTCTGTGCGTCTATTATGTGAAGCGCCTTGTGCTCCCTCCTTGTGAGGGAGGAAGGCGCTCAACAAATGTCCAATATTATTATTATTATTATTAATAGAGTCATACTGTAGATATGAATGTGTCTGACATTTACAGTAATGATGACGGAAACCAACAACAAAAACCACAAAAAATCATGTTCATGTTCACTTGACATTCATGTTCATTATGTAAGGGACAGACATCTGTTAACTGTACTGACAGAACTCGAGTAAAGAAAATATATTCCCAGGAGCAGTAAACTACCACAAGACAATTTCAAAAGGAACAGCTTATGTTTCAATAAGAAAATCAACCACAGACTGTTCTGGCAATCTCCATATCTACGAGTATTCTGGAGGACATCCGGTCATTTTTCAGTTATTGTATGTCATGTGTTTCTCTGTGTCAAGAACGTTTCTAAATACTTTCTGAAAAAAATCTATATGTCGATGTAGTCTTTTTTATAGTTGCATTTGTAAACATAGACTTTTGCATGGAATATCATGTAACTGGATTTGAAATGGGTGACATACACAAACAATACAATCGTTTCAGTATCATGTAAATGGAAGTGGGCATGGATTTTATTCAACGTCTTTTGTTTAGACAAGAATCTTTTCACTGTAGTCTCTGTGGCGTTTTTTTGGATAAACGAGGCATAAATTTGACATCTGTGGCGTTTTTTTTTGTTTTGTGACATCAGAACACCAAACAAACAAACACGAAGAAAAGACCTGCTCGTCTTTGTAAATCTTTTGGATACGGTTGCATATAACGGTGACATCTATAAAGAGGGAGCTCTACTGATGTGGAAATGTACTGTAGCAGTTTGACAAGAAAAAAATAGGACCTTCTCAGTGTGGCACTGAGTAGGTGAGAAGAAAAATATAAATGATAAAGGAAACTAAACGTTAAGAAAGAAAGAAAAAGAGTGAAAGAAAGAAACAAACAAACAAAGAAAGAAGAAAGAAAGAAGATTGTGTATATGTACATATATCAAAGCATTCGCGTACGTAATGTAAGGAAATGCCCCTGGCGTTGATCATTCCGTACAATTTATCAGCATGGGATTTTTAAAAAAACCTGAATACAAATATAAGCACAACTAACAACTCTAAAGCATACATAAAAACGGGTCTTATCACCTACAACTGGTCCTACACTTTACATTTTCTTACAGCCAAAAATGTACTTGATACATGTACCCAATTACCAATCCTAAAAGAAAATACTTAAGTCTTTATAGAACACATGCAGGTGAATGGACTATCAAGGCAGAAAATAATACGAAGAAATGACAGAAAGCAAAGGAGGAACGAAGAAACAAAGAGTGACAGAAAAGAGGAAATTTCTAGCACAGAATTCCCAGAAGATGGGGATATTATTCATACCGAAACATCCCCCAGCATGCCCGGGTGGGGATGGCAGATTCCTTGAATCTGGGAAAAACCATAAGCGCTGGAAGGTCCTGAAATGGGTGGGGAAAGGGAGGAGAAGGGACCCATGAAACACTAAGCTAACAACGGACAGAATGACTGGAGCAACAAGATGGGCAGGTATTGGGCCAGCTTTTTATGTTGCTGGTTGGGAATAACTCAAAATATCAGATCCTGAATCCACGGTTATTTTGATTTGAATAACAACAACAATAACAACAACAACAACACAGCCTCCGTAAACTTTGGCCCCATCGGGACTTGAACCCGAACCCTCTCGCACCCTGAGGAAAATCATACCCATAGATCAACGAGCCAATGTAAAACCTATGGCTCTTCTGAGTGTCAAACCCATCAGATTCATAAAGCACATGAAGATAAAAGGCAGAGGCAGAGAAAGATAGGAGGAAAAGACAGACAGATGGCTGGGTGGGTGGGTGGATGGATGGATGGACAGATAGACTGAGGAGAGACAGACAGGCAGATAGATATATAGATAGATAGATAGATAGATAGATAGACAGATAGACAGATAGACAGACAGATATATATATATATATATATATATATATAGATAGATAGATAGATAGATAACAGACATACAGACAGACAAATAGATCGAGAGAAAGAGAGAGAAACAGACAGAGACAGAAACAGACAGACAGACAGACAGACAGAGCAGTTAGCTCACAAAAACTTTCGCCATTCACAAAAAGTTTATTTCCGACAATTCCCTTTAGAATCGATTTTCTCATTTAAACAGTGTTTCCTTCCCACAGTTTTGTGTTTTTCTTCTTTCTTTCTTTAGATGACATTCAGAGTATAGTTTTTCTTCTTGTTGTTTTCTACAGACTCACAACCCTGTGAAATTTCAATCAACCTGGCTATTGCATACAATGTAAAAAAATAAAAAAAACTTTTTTGTGTGTATAAAAGTGGGTTATTGTTTGGTTAGCTGTTTATCTGTTTATTGCTTTCCATCTTCCTTTTAAAAGTGTTACATGTGGGTAACCGGAGGCTACTTTCTGTCTGTCTGTCTGCATGTCTGTCTGTCTGTCTGTCTCTCTCTCTTAACGGTGAGCATGGTTTTTAACTGTTGTCTTTTATCTTAACGGGTTTTGTTGTTGTTGTTGTTGTTTTGTGAATTTGACGTGGTGTTAGCCCTGATATGGCTCTAGTGGTCGGCTGGGCTATAAGCAATATGAACTGAACTGAACTGAACTGAACTGAACTGAACTCTCTAGCTCCATCATAGCACGGATGCGTTTAGCGCCAGCATCTCCACCTTACCCCAACCTACTTTCCTCCCCCCCTCTCTCTCTCTCTCCTCTCTTCCCTCCCTTTCCTTTTGCATCTATTTGTTTAGCATACGAATGTGCATACCTTTAGGCGTTTGATTTGATGTTTCACGACTTGCTCTCGATGATAGACGCAAACTTTGATATTGCCGGTTTCTCAATGGGCGACTTTCTCATGTAGTTTTTTCTTCTTCCGGTTTTTCATTGAGATAGAGGTGTAAAATGTACAAGCATGGTTTAGAGCACTTGCTGACAGATTGTACAGGATACTTGCAGCTTCGTGTACACTAATAAACACGTGGAGTGTTAGGGAGAGACAAATTTTTTTCCTGGTAATTATTTTTTTTCTCTCGTAATGATTGCGTGTTGGCGGTGGCGGTAAGGGCGAAGTAAAAAAACATGAGAGGAGAGAGTGAGTGGGGGGGGGGGGAGGGAGAGAGGAGAGAGAGAGAGAGAGAGAGACAGACAGACAGACAGAGAGAGAGGAGAGGAAGAGAGAATAAGAGAAAGAGAGAGGGGAAAAGAGAAAGGGCAGAGAGAGACAGAGAGAGATAGGGGGGAAGAGAAACATGTTAACAGCGAGGAGAGAGAGAGAGAGAGACAGAGAGAGCGAGCGAGAGAGAGAGAGGGAGAAGGCAGACAGAGAGTGAAAAGGGGCACAGAGAGAAAGAAAGAAAGAGAGAGAGAGAGAGAGAGGAGGGACAGGTGTGTGTGTGTCTGTGTATGTGTGCGTGTGTGTGGCGCGCGTGCCTGCGTGTATGCGCGCACGTCTGTGTGTATGTACACATGTGACGTGTTTTTACGTCTGTCATTTATGTCGGATTTCTGTACATGTATCTATGCAAGCGTCGAAGTGCAAACATGTATATGTGTGCATGCCTGCAACCTCTACAAGTTTTCGCCTGTGTGTGCGTGCACAAACACTATGTGTGCGCGCGCACGCGCCAGCGCGCGGCGCGCGTGTGTGTGTGTGTATATGTGTGTGTATGTGTGTGTGTTTGTGTGTGTGTTTGTGTTTGTGTCTATGTGTGTGTGTTTGTATGTATGTCTGAGTGTGTTGTGTCTGTATGTCTGTGTGAACTGTGCTGAAAGCACTAAACAATTAAATCTACGCTAATACCACTCAAAAGTTTTCAAGGTAACGCATTTTAAAGGATGGAAGATGGCACAAAAATTAAGTTTTGCCACTCAAAGAAAGCAAACTTTACAACAAGACTGGACAACTCAGGCAAATGGAATGGACAGTGGCAAGAAATGATGATCTCAGAACACACACACACACACACACACACACACACACACATTTATATATATATATATATATATATATATATATATATGTATACAAAAACACACACACATGGTCGATAATGGTGATCAATAAAGTCCAACCTAGCACTTTATTCATTTGTGTACCCTCATGTGGGATCTCAGGCCAAAGTCTGATGCACACAGGGGCCGTTTACTGGACACTCAATGGAACGCTCTGGAGAGCTGGTTCTGGCCTTTATTGCTGCACGCTTTTACACTTAGCTGTTTCGTCTTTCATTTTCTTAAGCTTCACACACACACACACAACACACAACAACAAACCCACACACACAACACACAAACAAACACACACACATGCACACAACAACACACAACACATACACACACACACATACACACACACCAAAGACACACATTCTCTCTCTCTCTTTCTCTCTCTCTCTCTCCTTCTCCCTTTCACACCACACACACACACAAAACACTTTCTCACTCTTTCTCTCTCTCTCTCCTCACGCACACACACACACACACACACACAACACACACACACACACACACACACCACACACACACACACACAAGCAGCATACAAAATAACAGCCCCATTCCAGGGCCTTACCGCGCAACAAGCAAGCACACAGTATCATTTTTCTGTCTAGCAGCATGTTGATGCATCGTAATTGAAATCAGAACGGCAACGGAATGACAAAGCGGCCTTTCCAGCGCTGTGGATATTGCAATGGAAGCTGAGAAATATTGATCCCAATGAACAAGATCATTCTTGCAGCCGAACAAGGACCCTTCTCCGCGGTTTGTGTCAGCCATTTGCATGCCATCAAGAAACATGAAATTGGTTTACAGCGCTAGAAGAACGCCGTATCCCGTTGCCGCCAGACTTTTTGAGAAGACGAGGAGATCGCATTTCGTGTGAGGAGATTGAGAAAGAGAGATGTAAACAAAGAGTTGGAGTGAAAGACAGTAGGCGTTAGAGAGAGTGAACTAGAACATTTTTATTTATTTTTCAGAGTAGTGGCATAAGCACATTGATGCTTTTTCGCATCACCCTTCGCCCAAGGAGGTTCTACTTTAATGTCTAATATCGAGAGAGAGAGAGAGAAGGGGGGAGAGGAGAGAAGAGAGAGAAGAAGAAAGAGAGAGAATGGATATGGATGTTTATCGAAAATAGCCCACACCCTTGAAATTTCCAATTTCTATTCTTTGTCGACTCTCTCTCTCCATCTTCTCTCTCTCTCTCTCTCCTCTCTCCAAAAAAATATAAACACCAAAATCTGACAATACCGGAAACGAAACTTGTCTGGCAAATAATCAGGACTAAACGGATGGTTTTTAGTAACTTTTATAAAGCCATCCACATAAGTTAAAAAATACCAACATTGAAGAAACACAAGGAAACCGCTACTCTCAACTAAAAAATACTTCACACACACACACACACACACACAACACACACACACACACACCCACACACACACACACACAAGCAGCAAAAATACACCCACCAGGCTACACCCAACAACAACACACATACATCGCACAGCATTAGCAACATTAACAAACGCAACGAATACAAAGCGCGCCTCCACCTAACAATAACTGATAACCAAAACAAGACATTCTGCACCGAACAACCCTCTCCACCACCATTTCAGCACAAAACAGAAAGGTACAGCGCTAGAAGACGACCATATCCGCCTCCAACTAAAACGAGAGATCGCACAGAGATAAAAAGAATAACAAAATTGAAAGACACAACTACAGAATGAACTAAACATTTTTACTCAATTCAAACATCATAACACAATGCTTCGACACCACCCTCGCCCAAGAGTTCACGATGCCAAATACAAGAAGAGAAGAAACAGAAAGAGAGAGACAGAAACAACCAGACAGAGAGCAGTCGATGGATACAGAGTTAGAAAATAGCCACCAACTCTTGACTATCAAATATTCCCTAATTTAAACCTTCTCTTTCAGTTTTGGTTGTTCTCTTTTTTTTTTCTACTACCTCCCCCTCCCCCACACCCCCTTTTCACAACACACAAACAGACTAAGCGACGAACGCCAGAGCAAAAGTAACAGACAACGGAGAGATAGTCGTGCTCCTCTCGTTCCAACCACAACACAACACACACCCTCCACTAAACCACACACACACACACACACAACACACACCACAACACACACACCACACACACACACACACACAACAGCATACAAATAACAACCCATTCAGGCCTACCGCGCAACAAGCAAGCACACAGTATCATTTTCGTCTAGCACATGTGATGCATCGTAATGAAATCAGAACGGCAACGAATGACAAAGCGGCCTTTCCAGCGCTGTGGATATTGCAATGGAAGCTGAGAAATATTGATCCCAATGAACAGATCATTCTTGCAGCGAACAAGACCCTTCTCCGCGGTTTGTGTCAGCCATTTGCATGCCATCAGAAACATGAAATTGGTTTACAGCGCTAGAAGAACGAGTATCGAGTTGCGGCCAGACTTTGAGAAGACGAGGAGATCGATTTCGTGTGAGGAGATTGAGATAGGAGATGTCAAGAGTTGGGAGTGAGGGAGTAGGGCTGTGAGAGAGGAACTAGAACATTTGTAAATTGTTTAAGAGTAGTGGCATAAGCCACATTGATGTTTTTTGCATCACCTTCGCCAGGGGTTGCTACTGTAGTGTTCTATATGAGAGGAAGAGAGACGAAGAGGAGGAGAGAGGAGAGAGAGAGAGAGAGAAGAGGAATGTGTGATGAGATGGATTATCGGGAGTGTTATTGAAAAGGGCCGTCCCCCTTGCTGTCATTGTCCTATGTTTGGAGATTTTACTCGTTCTGTGTTTGACGTTTCCTAATTTTACACTTTATCAATTCCATTACATACAAACGTGAAGTGACATATAGTGTTGACTGCCTTGTTATTGTACAATGATATCGGTTAGGCTGTTTTTGAATTACACGTTTATGTTAATGCTTTACATAGTTAAAATATGTACCTATTCATTCGAGCATCACATTGAACAATATTGTTAGATAATATTACTTCACCCAATAACTGAATCTCCCACCCCACCCCTTCTTGTTTTGTTTTTACTTCTACCACTAGCACATCAAATCACTTCCTGCTGACGAACATCCACCCACCACATTTTTCTCGCTGCGTTGTCTGCTGTCTTCTGATCGAACGGCACGATCAGCTGGCTGTCTCCGCTGTCCCTACCCTATCACTTTCATCACTTGTATTCTTCCACAATCATCAACTCTGCTTGCCATTCGCAAACGAACCTCCTCCCTCTCAGCTCTATTTCTCACAAGAAACATGAAATTGGTTACAGCGCTAGAAGAAACGGCATAATCCGTTCCGCCAGAATTTTAGAAAACGAGGAGATCGCATTTCGTGTGGAGAGATGAGAAAGAGAGATTAAACAAAGAGTTGGAGTGAAGACAGCAGACGTAGCGAGAGATGAACTAGAACATTTTATTATTTCAAGTAGTGCATAAGACATTATGCTTTTCGCATCACCTTCGACCAAAGAGGTCTACTTATGTCTAATATCGAGAGAGAGAGAGAGAGAGGGGAGGGAGAGAGAGAGAGAGAGAAAGAAAGAGGAGAATGGATACGGATGTTTATGAAAATAGCACATCACTTACATATTCCTCTAATTTCTACAGTCTTCTCTCTCTCGTTTTGTCGTAGTCTGTATCGCACACACACACACACACTACACACACACACACACACACACACACACACCACAACCCCACACACACCACACACACACACACACACGACACACACAACCAGCACGCAACATGCTAAACGAACTGCTGACAAAGAAATAGACCAACGTGTTTCTTGTAACACTATAAACACACATGCAGAAAAAATGCAACAGACAAACACAGACATACGCACTCCAACAAAAAGATACTTCATACACAACACACACACACAACAACACACACACACACACACACACCACACGACACACACATCACACCTAACAACACATTACACATACACCCATTCAAGGCCTTACCTGCGCAAAAAAGTCCACAGTATCATTTTTTGTCTACAGCATGTTGAGCATCGTAATTGAATCAAACGCACGAATCCAAAGCCGCCTTCCCCCCCCTTTTTTTTTTTCTTCCATGATGAGAAAGAGAGAGAGGGGGAGCCCAGAGAGAAGAGAGGTAAATCTGCAGGAGAGAAGGATGTGCTGTTGTGTATCTTCTCGTTCAGCGTGTGTGTGTGTGGGGGGGGGCTGTATGCATGTGTGGACAGAGAGAGAAGAACAGACAGACAGACAGAGACTGAGGGGAGAGAAAGCGGCGCATGTGTGTTGTGGGGCCGGCCGACTGTTGTTGCGCATGATGGCGTGTGTGTGTGCATTCATGTGTTTTGTAGTGGTGAGTGAGTGAGAGAGAGAGAGAGAGAGAGTGTGTGGTGTGTGTGACGTAGTTGTGTGGTGCTGCGCGCGCGCGCGTGCGTGTATGCGAGGTGTCTGTGTGTGCGCGCGCTCTGTCAGTGTTTGTGTGTGAAATTACCGTTCTGATGTTGACGTTTCCTAAATTTACACTTTTACAATTCCATTACATAACTGTGATGTGGACAGCCTGAGTGAGTGGTTGCTGCCTTTATGACAATCTGATCGTAGGCTTTTGTGAATTTCACACGTTTTATGTAAGTTTGTGAGAAAGTGAATGATGAGCGTGGTGTCAGTCCGAGCATGCACATTTGAATTCAAATGTGGGTTAGCTAAGTAGTGATGACTTGTCCCAAGTGAACTGAATCGTCCTCTATCTCTTCACTCTCTGTCTGTCTATCTGTCTGTCTGTGTCTCGTATTTCTTCACTTCTCCACTGCCTCCGTCACTTCCTGCTGATCTGGATCATCCCCCCCTCTCTCACATTCCGTTTCTCGCTGTCTGTCTGTCTGTCTGTCTGTCTGTCTGTCTGTGTCTGTCTGTCTGTGTCTGTCTCTCTCTGTCTGTCCCTCCCTATCCTTTTCTCTCTCTTGTATTTCTTTCCCACGATCTCCTCTCTGCCTTCGCCATTTCTTGCTGAAACGAATCCTCCTCCTCTCTCAGTCTCTATTTCTCGCCGTTTCTCTGTCTCTGTTTGTCTCTGTCTGTCCGTCTCTCTCTCTCTCCCCCCTCCCTCCCTCCCTCTCTCACTTGTATTTCTTTTTCACGATCTCCTCTGCCTTCGCCACTTCTTGCTAAATTGAATCATCCCCCCCCCCCTCTCTCTCACTTTGTTTCTGTCTGTCTATCTGTCTGTCTGTCTGTCTGTCTGTCTCTCTCTCTCCTCTCCCTCTCTCACTTGTATTTCTTTTTCACGATCTCCTCTGCCTTCGCTACTTCTTGCTAAATTCAATCATCCCCCCTCCCTCTCTTACTTTGTTTCTGTCTGTCTATCTGTCTGTCTGTCTGTCTGTCTGTCTGTCTGTCTGTGTCTCTCTCTCTCACTCTAATTTCTTTCTCACGTTCTCCATCGTCACCGCCACATCTTCCTGAACTGAATCATTCCTCCCCCCGCTCTTAGTCTCAGTTTGTCTTTGTCTGTCAGTCCGTCTGTCCGTCTGTCTGTCTCTCTTTCTTTCTCTGTCCCTTCCTATCCTTCTCTCTCTTGTATTTCTTTCTCACGATCTCCTCTCTGCCTTCGCCATTTCTTGCTGAACTGAATCATCCCCCCTCTCTCTCAGTCTCTCTGCCTGCCTGCCTGCCTGCCTGCTGCTGCCTGCCTGTCTGCCTGCCTGCCTGCCTTCCTGCCTGCCTGCCTGCCTGCCTGCCTGCCTGCCTGCCTGTCTGTCTGTCTGTCTGTCTGTCTCTCTGGTATTTCTTGTTCACGTTCCTCCACTACCTCCGCCTGATCCTCCTATTCTTCTTCTTTCCACACTCTTTTTTTTTTTTTTTTCTCTCCCTTTTCTTCTTCAAACAAAAACGTCCATCTTCATGGATCATGACAGACTGTAAAACAGATATACGGAGGCTGCAAAAACAGACGGTCCAGCGTACTCTTGACATGTTCATCGGCACATCGTTCAAGCTGCTTTTCTTCCTTGTCGTTGTTTTTCACAGAACTACACTCACCTTTTGCTACGGTAAAAACAAATGCTATCAAAAAACAAAACAAAAAGAAGAAGAAAAAGTCAGGACCGTAATAACGATTCTGGATATTCAAAATGTCATAGAGGTGTGTGTGTGTGTGTGTGTGTGTGTGTGTGTGGGGTGAGAGAGAGAGAGAGAGACAGACAGAGACAGAGACTGAGAGAGACAGAGAGACAGACAGAGAGAGAGACAGAGGCGAGACAGAGAGAGAGAGAGAGAGGAGACAGAGCCAGAGAAATAAAGAGACATAGAGACAGAGACAGAGGGAGGGAGGGAGGGAGGGAGGGAAAGAGAGACAGACAGAGAGAGACAGGCAGAGATGGGAGATTACAAGAGACGCAAACAGACAGGGACAGACAGACAGTCTCACAAAGAG
>JAPXFY010000014.1:70276451-70293951 GCA_030674185.1 Monoplex corrugatus
GACAGAGAACAAAAGTTGAAGACTAATGAAAATAAAGATTACATTAGAAGGTTTGTCTAGACCAGCACAAATGGGTAGAAGCATAGATTCCAAGTCGTGCACAACTGCCCCCCCCCCCCCCCACCTCCAAATTAAGTAATCAAAAACTAATAAACTCACTCTTTTTCGTAACTTGACTAATGCGTGATCTTACATCTGCCGCAGCCAATGATATGTTTATGTACGTGTAAAATATTGATAAGTAAATATGTTATAGGTTTTAAGCCTAGGCTTTTTTGGCGTAAGTGCACGTCATGACCACAACGCCTCCTGGTGCAGACTATCATCTCCTGAATGTAAAGAGGCCGACGATATAAATACACACACACACACACACACACACACACACACACACACACACACAATATATATATATATATCTCTCTTATATAATATATAACATACACACATACACATATCACACACATGTCTTTTGTTTCTGTCTGTTGGACTGTTTATCTGCTTCTTTTTTCTTTATTTTTTTATCTTAAAGGGTGTGAAAAAAATTTTTTTTTCTAAAAGCTCACTCACTCACTACACCTTGCTCTCTCTCTCTCTCTCTCTCTCTCTCTCACACAAAACACACACACACACACACACACACACACACACACACACACACACACACACACATATGTATATATATATATGTGTGTGTGTGTGTGTGTGTGTGTATGTATGTATATCAAAACGATTATATTCAATAACAGCCAAAGAAACAAACAGATACTTCAGAAAGAAGAGGAAGGGTATGACAAAGTCTGTTTTGAAAAAAAATCCCAAAGGACGAAAAAGTAGGGAGAGACAGAGACAAGAGGAAGACAGACAGGCAGACAGACACAGACGGACAGAAGACAAACAAACAGACGAACAGAATATTTAACCTATAACAAAACTTTTCGCCCTTCACAAACATGTAAACTTTTGACAATTCCCTTAGAGTCCATGTTTTCATTTAATTACTGTTTCTCTCCCAACCTATTTTGTCTGCTTTACAAGACATTCAGAGACGAGGTTTCTTCATCCATCTAAAGACTCAAACACAGCCTTCTAAAATTTCAATCAACTCGGTAATTGCATGACATTATCGTTGCTTGTTTTCGCATTAAAACTGTTTATTGTTTGGCTGGCTTTTCCCGTCGTGCTTTAAAAAGAACTGAAATCAGGCTGCCCAAAGGCAAACTAGAGCACGCCATTTTCCCGCCCTCTGTCACCTTCATTTGCTGGCAACTATGGTGCCGAGTGTTGTATACGGCCCAATATTTGGGTGACAGTGATAAAACCAAGGATGGGCATTTCTCACAAGTCTGTTTCTTTTTTCTTTTTAGAAGACAATCGTATTCAGACTGAGTACTCCTCTTTCGACTTTTTCGAACGCTTTTTTTGTTGTTTAGGGTGTCGTAGTCAAGCGAGTAAACATCGAACTTTCAAACTTGGCAAGGCCCCCCCCCCCCCTCCACCTCTCTCTCTCTCTCTCGTCTTTATATTCCAATTTTGTATAATTCTGATGTCTTTATGTTATTACTGTTCAGTTGTGTTAGTATAGATTCTCTCTGGATATGTACATGAATTACTGTAGATCCTCAATGAACGAGGGCTGAATACAGAAAGCAATAACGTGCTTAAGCAACCCTCGAAAATGAAAATTTGTGCTTGTTCTAAATGTTCTCTCTCTCTCTCTGTTTGTGTGTGTGTGTGTTGTGTGTGTGTGTGTGTGTGTGTGTGTGTGTGTGTGTGTGTGTGTGTGTGTGGCGCGCGCGCGTGTGTGTGTGTGTGTATCTCCCTCTGTCTGCTCGCTGCCTGCCTGCCTGCCTGCCTGCCCTCTCTCTCTCTCTCTCTCTTCTCTTCCCAATCCCTTCTTTGTATTTCCATCTCTCTCTGTGTCTCCCCCCCCCCCCTCTCTCTCTCTTCCCACTCTCTTCCTTTGTAATTTTCTCTCTCTCTTTTTCGTTCTCTCTCCCCCCGTCTCTCTCTTCCTCCTCCCCAACCCCTTCCTTTTTATTTCCCTCTACTCCTGCCCCACTTACGTACCCATCCAATTTAGTGTATGCACGCCTGAAGGCGTTCCATCTGTTGTTTCACGACTTGTTTCCTAAGACAGATGCACAATTTGATATAGCTTCTCTTCTTTATGGGCGATTTTCATCGGTAATTTTCTGATCTTCCTTGAGATATACACTCATATGCTTATTTTGTTATCTGGAAAACGGATCGGATCCGACAGGATGCTTAGGTTTATATGCACGTCTTTCATATAGCTTGGAGGAGGGGAGGGTGGGAGGTTCGACAATGAACTGAAAAGCTTCCTTCTGATGTGTTTTTTGTTGTTGGTGGTGGTGGTGATAAGGGTGACGATGGCGCCTGTGATTGTATTAGTGGTGGATTGTTGAATGAAAGAGAAAAACTAACAGAAAGAGAGAGAGAGAGGAGGAGAGAGAGGAAGAGAGAGAGAAGAACGAGAGGAGAGAAGAGAGAGAGAGAGAGAGACAGAGAGGGAGAGAAGAGAGGAGAGAGAGAGAGAAGAGAGGAGAGAGAGAGAGAGAGAGAGAACAGAGTAGAGAGAGAGAGAGAGAGAGAGAGAAGGAGAGAGAGAGAGAGAGAGAGAGAGAGAGAGAGAGGAGACAGAGAGATGAGAGAGAGAGAGAGAGAGAGAGAGAGAAGAGAGAGAGAGGAGAGAGAAGAAGAGAAAGAGAGAGAGAGAGGAGAGGAGAGAGAGAGAGAGAGATTAACCGATGTTGTATACCTTGTATACATCGCTCTTGCACACTTTCTGCCTGATAGTGGAACCAGAACCTGTCCAAACATCAGCGTCTGTATCATGCTGTTCCCATTGTAAGTGTTTCTGTAAAGGACACTAAAACCGTTTCCATACGCGTTTCTTCGATTTAGGCGACTTTTTATGTCCGTGCTTGTGATGATGGTTCTACAAAAAAGGTTGCTGAGCAGAAATCCGTTCGCCCTCCTATGTTGTAGTTTGTTGGGGCTGACTTTTTTCTTTCCGTAAAAAAAAAAAGGGGGGGGGGGTGAAGAGAGAGAGAGAGAGGGAGGGAGAGTGAGAGAGTGAACAGAGAGAGAAAGAGAAAAAGAGGCAGGGAGTGAGACAGAGACAGAGAGATAAAGAGAGAGAGAGATGAGAGAAAGAGAGAAAGAGAGGTACGGGAGAGAGAGAAAGAGAGAAGGAGAGAAAGAGAGAGAGAGAGAAAGAGAGAGTGAGACACGGAGTGGAGAGTGACAGAGAAATGAAAGAGAGTGAGAGAGAGAAGAGACAGAGACAGACAGAGAGAGAGACAGACAGAGACTAAGAGACAAAGAGACAGATAAAGAGAGACAGACAGACAGACGACCAGAGACAAACAGGGACAGACAGGGACAGAAAGAACGATAAACGATGACAGAATACACAATCTTTGCACAAAAATAACACCTCTTTGTGGGCTTTTCTCTATAACAACCATTTCAATTTCCCGTCCTACATCAAGTTTACACTTACTTCGTAACTGAAAGAAAAAGAAGAAGAAACGCAACAGAATGACGAAGCAACAGGCAAACGGCGGGAGGATATTGCAAGCAAGTTGAGAAAAAATATTGATTCCAATAAACAGGCCCGTTTTGCAGCCAAACAGCCAGCCAATCAGGGCCTTTCCCCGCGTTTGCGTCAGCAATTTGCATGCCATCAAGAAACATGAAATTGGTTTACACCGCAGCAGAATGGCCGTATCCCGTTGCCGGCCAGACTTTCGAGAAGAAGATGAGATCACATTTTGCGGACAGGATCGAGAAAGCAAGATGGGAAGAGAGTAGGAGGGGGAGGCTGAGAGAGAGAGAGAGAGAGAGAGCCAGAGACAGAGAGAGAGAGAGCCAGAGACAGACTGAAAAAGAGAAGAGAGAGAGAGAGAGAGAGAGAGAGAGCCAGAGACAGACTGAGAGAGAGAGAGCAAGAGAGAAAGAACGAGAGACAGACAGACAGTCAGACAGACAGACAGACACACAGACAGAGACATAGATAGAGACACATAGAGAGAGAACAAAAGAGAGAGAGAGAGCGAGCGAGCGAGCGAAAGAGAGAGAGAGAGAGAGAGAGAGAGAGAGAGAGAGAGAGAGAGAGAGAGAAGCACAAACAAATAATGAGGGGAAAATTGAATGATATTCTATTCAAATAAGCCAAAAACCCTTTTACAAAGCGTGCGCATAAACATAGAGAGAAGAGAGAGAGAGAGAGAGCGGGGCACAAACAAATAATGAGGGGAAAATTGAATGATATTATATTCAAATAAGCCAAACCCTCTTATAAAGCGTGCACATAACATGCAGAGAGAAGAGAGAGAGAGAGAGAGGAGGAGAGCGAGAAAGACAGGGGGATGAGAGAGGGGGATAAGTAAATAATGAGGGGAAATTGAATGATATTTTCTATTCGAATAACCCAAAACCCTTCTACAAAGCGTGCGCATAAACATGGAGGAGAGAGAGAGGGGAGAGAGAGAGAGAGAGAGAGAGAGAGAGAGAGAGAAAAGAGAGAGAGAAAACAGACAGAGAGACTGAGACAGACAGACAGGCAGCAGACAGAAGAAAGAAAGAAAGAAAGAAAAACAAAGACAGAAAGAGACAGACAGAAATAGACAATTACTTTCTTCACTAGTCCTTTCTTTCACTATTTTGTCCAGATAGACATATAACAAAGTAGTGCACGCAAGTATACATATATCTCTGCCTCTCGCTCAGTCTGTCTGTCTGTCTGTCTGTCTCCTCTTCGTATTCTCTTCTCTCTCTCTCTCTCTCTCTCTCTCTCTCTCTCTCTTCTTTCTTTTTTTTTTTTTTATCTATGAGTTATGATTTAGATTGTAGAGGCAAATGTTCCCGGGCGTCAAATGTTCGCATGTGCTTGTGTGTGTCAATATGAATTTGCTCTTATCTGGAAAAATCAAGGAGCTGAAAATGCAAATGCATTCATACAGTGTTTGAAAGAGAGAATGATTGACCGCCAATGGCAGAACTGGAACAATCATATTCAGACTAGTGGCCGATTTGCCTTTTACAAAGTATCTAAAACTTCAAAATGCATCGCGCCTTCTATGTTCATGAATATGAATGATTTTACTTTTAAGCCAAACTCTTGCAAAATTTAGATGTGGTTTGTCAGAAATTGCTTGCATTCCGAAAGATGTACTGCACCTGATGAAGATGTTTTGACGAGTAAATTATGCAGTTGTGTCACCGAAGATTAGTATATTTGTTTTAGGGCGTTCTACCTTCGAAGAGTTCAGAAAAGAACTTTTTCCGCAAAAATACTGGCACATCTTTACAAAGTCAGTTCTACTTTTCTCAACAGATAATGAAGAAATAATGAAAAATGCGGCGATATTTCAGCAGAAATCTCTCAAAAGAATAAAACATGTCTCGAAGATACGTTAGCTTATTTGTCCAAGTTTTGTTTTCTCATTATTTTGGTCATGCGTTTGTTGCAAAATTCTTTGGTTCACACTGATAAATAATGCTTATGTGCTTACAACGTATTTTTGATAACTTGATTCATTTTGAAATTCACAACCCGTCACGAGGGGTTTGACCTGAATGAATGAAATTAATTATCTCAGTTGTGAACAACACACACACACCACCACACACACACACACACACACACACACACACACACACACACACACACACACACACACACACACACACACCGCACGCACGCACGCACGCACACACACACACACACACACTCTCTCTCTCTCTCTCATTTTGTCCTATTTTCTCTCTCCTCCCACTGACTGTCAATTACAGCAAATCTAACGACACATCTGCAATCATCCACCCACTCTGTGAACTAATTATTCACAAGCTGGGAGAGAGACGAGATCATTTATTACATTGATCAACTCACTACGCCTGTTTACGTGAGTATTGAACAACTGGCAGTAACCATCCAATTGTGAACCATCATAACGGTCTTGTCTTGTCTTGTCTTGTTTTGTCTTGTCTTGTTTTGTCTGATTGTATTAAAGACGCGTTCTTAATTTTTTTTCGTGTTTTTTTTCTTCTTCTTCTTTTGGTTCCTGTTTGCTTGAACGCGGGCAGCCACACATGTTTTGGATAACCATCCAATGACGGGGCTAGTGGTTTCATCTATTGTAAGTGTGTTCTACACCACTCGACTATATATAGCAGGTACATATGTCCCATACTGACAAGCCACAACTGGAAGCTGACAGGATCTATAAAAGATCTTGGATGTCGCTGCCATCGAGAACCTGAGCTGAGATAAAAGAGTAGAGTCAATGAACAACAACGCAGTAAAATTCAGAGAGAGAGAGAGAGAGAGAGAGAGAAAGAGAGAGAGAGACAGAGAGAGAGACAGACAGACAGACAGGGTGGGAGGGAGGGGGAGAGAGAGAGAGATCTTAGCTTCCAGTACAGACTTCAATGGTCTGTCATTGTGCGTTACAATACGATTTCAATACATTTTAAGTTACTGTGTTTCTAATATGAGCTATAGACGATTTCTAAAAACACACATTACAGTTCCGTAGAGCTCTGAAACTTGGCATCTCTCTCCTCTCTCTCTCTCTCTCTCTCTCTCTCTCTCTCTCTCTCTCTCTCTCTCTCTCTCTCTCTCTCTCTCTCTCTCTCTCTCTCTCTCTCTCTCAATCCGTCCATCCATAGAAAGAAAAAGTCAACAATAACAAACTACAACATAGGCGGGCGAATGGATTCCTACTCAGCAACCGTTTTTGTGAAGCCATCATCACAAGCACGAAAATAAAAACTGTCGCCTAAATGGAAGAAACACGTATGGAAACTGTTTTAGTGTCCTTTACAGAAACACTTACAATGGGAACAGCATGATACAGCGACTGGTTTTTGACAGGTTCTGGTTCCACTATCAGGCAGAAAGTGTGCAAGAGCGAATGGTATACAAGGTATAAACATCTCTCTCTCTCTCTCTCACTCTCTCTCTCCTCACTCTCTCTCTCTCTCTCACCACACACACACACACACACACACACACACTCTCTCTCTCTCACGCCCTCATCTCCACACCTCTCTCTCTCTCTCTCTCTCTGCAATTAATTATAAGAGAACTTATGCATTACAAAATTTCGATTTTGTCCTTTGATGTATGCATTTTCCTTTGTTTAAACGCCTCAGCTCAGAAGTTGTTTTTTTTTTTTTTTTAATTTTTCAAAATTATTAATTTTTTTTATGATTATTGATCACTTTTACATTTGTCATATTTCAGCTTTGTAAAAAAAAAAAAAAATTTAGCAAAGGCAGACAAAAAATTGATCGTCAAACACTGTTGTACTGTCACTCTCTTTGACGTTAGAAAATTAAGATCCACCCATCAATCAATCAACAATCAAGCAATCAATCATCATCATCTCATCCTCACACACATGCAGTCATTCACTGGTATACATAATTTATTCACTCATATATACACACATCAACACACACACACACACACACACACACACACACACACACACACACACACACACACACACACACATGTATACATATAAATATATATATATATACAAACACGGACACATACGCACGCAAGCAAGCACATACGCATGCACGCACACGCACTCCACAAAATAAATAACAGCAGCAACAACACAAAACATAAAAAAGAGGCCCGTTTTTTGTGGCAATACAACGAAGAAAGGGACAGAATTACAATAGATATCAACCAGCTTCAAAAAATGAATCAAATAAAGATTTTTAACATATATTTCCTTCATTTCTTTATCTTTTCTTTTTTCTTTTCATATTGTCTCAGTTTTGTCTCAGTTCTTTGTTATCTCCTTTCTTTCAATTTTCACCTCTAAACAAAAAATTCCAAATTCACAGATCATGAGAGGCTGTTGAGCAGATATATGGAGGATGCTAAGACAGATGGTCTAGTCTGCTTCTGACACATTTACAGGCGCGTCTTTCAAGCTGCCTTTTTTGTCACAGAATTATACCCATCTCTGGAACAGTAAAAACAAGATTTTTTGTCTTTTACCCTCCCAAAAAAACTTCCATCTTCATGGATCATGAGTGGCCGTTAAATAGACTCAACGAGGGTGGTAAGACAGATGGTGTAGTCTATTATTCTTGACACATTCTGTAGGCATGTTTCAAAAGATGCTTTTTTTTATTTTTTTTTTTTTACAAAACCATACCACATATGGTATGGTAAAAACAAATGATAAAAAAGTTAGGACCACCACGACAGTTGGTAAATGAATAGGACTCGTAGAGCAAATTCAAAAATTAACGAGATATAAAAAGGAAACAGATAATCAAATACTGAGAGAGAGAGAGAGATACAGAGAGACAGAGACACAGAGAGAGACAGAGACAGAGAGAGAGAGAGAGCAGAAAGAGAGCCAGACACAGACAGAGAGAGAGACAGACAGACAGAGAGAAAGAGACAGACAGAGAGAGAAGATTCAAATCCACATGGTTTAGTGTACAGGGCTACTGCCAAAATAGGAAAACAAGATGAAAGGAAAATAACTGAATGCGTAGATGGTGTTACTGGCCGAGAAGAAATTGCCTGAGACAGAAATTGGGTATAGCACATTGAAAGCCACAGAGAACACAAACAGATGGACAGAGACGACGGAAGGGGAAAAAGAAAGGAAGACAGAGAGAGGGGGAAAGGGAGGAGAGGGAGAGAAAGAGAATGAGAGGGACAGACAGACAAAGAAAAAAGAGAAACAGAGAGGCAGAGAGCGAAGAGCAGAGAGACAGACAGACAGACAGACAGAGAGAGATAACAGACACAGACACAGAGACAGAGAGACAGACAGACTAGGGAGAGACAGACAGATAGAGACAGAGACACGAGAGACACACAGAGACAGACAGACATATACATCAAGTTGAAACCATCATAGATAAACAGTGACACACACACACACACACACAACAACAAAAAACACACACACACACACACACACACACACACAACACAACAACAAGGAGCAACTAAAACACAGAGGAACAAAAGGACTGAAAGAAACACAGACAGATGAGATACAGACAGACAGAAGCAGCCACAAAAAGACAGCAACATTAATATACAACTTTACAAGTTCATTTTTACCACTCAGTCACTCGGAAATAACTGCCAGAGACTGTGACTGTAAAAAAGAAAGGGAGGTAAAGCAGTGTGGCAAGAAGCCATAAACATACAGACCTAATGACAGACAGGCGGTCGCCATAAACCGAAGTTTATTCTGCTCTGCAAGAAATTGATTCTCTGAGATCCCGATTTATGGCTCACAATCTTGAAAACTGGATGGAGAAAATATTCGTACAGGCGCGACTTGTTTTTCTTCGGTTCTGGTATGATGATGACTGGAGTTTTTAATTTTGACTGATGTTTCGTCTGGAAGATTGGTTATTCTCTCTTGGTCTCTGCCATTGGTTATTCTCTCTTGGTCTCTGCCATTGGTTATTCTCTCTTGGTCCATGTCATTGGTTATTCTCTCTTGGTCCATGTCATTGGTTATTCTCTCTTGGTCCATGTCATTGGTTATTCTCTCTTGGTCCTTGTCATTGGTTATTCTCTCTTGGTCCATGTCATTGGTTATTCTCTCTTGGTCCTGGTCATTGGTTATTCTCTCTTGGTCCATGTCATTGGTTATTCTCTCTTGGTCTCTGCCATTGGTTATTCTCCTCTTGGTCCATGTCATTGGTTATTCTCTCTTGGTCTCTGCCATTGGTTATTCTCTCTTGGTCTCTGCCATTGGTTATTCTCTCTTGGTCTCTGCCATTGGTTATTCTCTCTTGGTCTCTGCCATTGGTTATTCTCTCTTGGTTCTCTGCCATTGGTTATTCTCTCTTGGTCTCTGTCATTGGTTATTCTCTCTTGGTCTCTGCCATTGGTTATTCTCTCTTGGTCTCTGCCATTGGTTATTCTCTCTTGTTCCCCGTCATTGGTTATTCTCTCTTGGTTCCTGCCATTGGTTATTCTGTCTTGGTCCAGACCATTGGTTATTCTCTTTTGGTCCAGACCATTGGTTATTCTCTTTTGGTTCCTGCCATTGGTTATTCTCTCTTGGTTCCTGCCATTGGTTATTCTGTCTTGGTTCCTGCCATTGGTTATTCTGTCTTGGTCCAGACCATTGGTTATTCTCTTTTGGTCCAGACCATTGGTTATTCTCTCTTGGTCCAGACCATTGGTTATTCTCTCTTGGTCTCTGCCATTGGTTATTCTCTCTTGGTCTCTGCCATTGGTTATTCTCTCTTGGTTCAGACCATTGGTTATTCTCTCTTGGTCCCTGCCATTGGTTATTCTCTCTTGGTCTCTGCCATTGGTTATTCTCTCTTGGTCCAGACCATTGGTTATTCTCTCTTGGTCTCTGCCATTGGTTATTCTCTCTTGGTCTCTGCCATTGGTTATTCTCTCTTGGTTCAGACCATTGGTTATTCTCTCTTGGTCCAGACCATTGGTTATTCTCTCTTGGTCCAGACCATTGGTTATTCTCTCTTGGTCTCTGCCATTGGTTATTCTCTCTTGGTCTCTGCCATTGGTTATTCTCTCTTGGTCTCTGCCATTGGTTATTCTCTCTTGGTTCCTGCCATTGGTTATTCTCTCTTGGTTCAGACCATTGGTTATTCTCTCTTTGGTCCAGACCATTGGTTATTCTCTCTTGGTCTCTGCCATTGGTTATTCTCTCTTGGTCCCTGTCATTGGTTATTCTCTCTTGGTTCCTGCCATTGGTTATTCTCTCTTGGTTCCTGCCATTGGTTATTCTCTCTTGGTCTCTGCCATTGGTTATTCTCTCTTGGTCCCTGTCATTGGTTTTCTCTCTTGGTCCCTGTCATTGGTTATTCTGTCTTGGTCCCTGTCATTGGTTATTCTCTCTTGGTCCCTGTCATTGGTTATTCTCTCTTGGTCCTTGCCATTGGTTATTCTGTCTCGGTCCCTGCCATTGGTTATTCTGTCTTGGTCCCTGTCATTGGTTATTCTCTCTTGGTCCCTGTCATTGGTTATTCTCTCTTGGTCCCTGTCATTGGTTATTCTCTCTTGGTCCTTGCCATTGGTTATTCTGTCTCGGTCCCTGCCATTGGTTATTCTGTCTTGGTCCCAGTCATTGGTTATTCTGTCTTGGTCCCTGTCATTGGTTATTCTGTCTTGGTCTCTGTCATTGGTTATTCTGTCTTGGTCTCTGCCATTGGTTATTGTCTCTTGGTCCCTGTCATTGGTTATTCTGTCTTGGTCTCTCGTCATTGGTTATTCTGTCTTGGTCCTCTGCCATTGGTTATTCTCTCTTGGTCCCTGCCATTGGTTATTCTCTCTTGTTCCCTGCTATTGGTTATTCTCTCTTGTTCCCTGCTATTGGTTATTCTCTCTTGTTCCCTGCTATTGGTTATTCTCTCTTGGTTCCTGCCATTGGTTATTCTCTCTTGGTTCATATCATTGGTTATTCTCTTCTGATCCTGCCATTGGTTATTCTCTCTTGGTTCCTGCTATTGGTTATTCCTCATCTTGGTTCCTGCCATTGGTTATTCTCTCTTGGTTCCTCCCATTGGTTATTCTCTTTGGTTCCTGCCATTGATTTAGTTTCTCTCTCTCGTTCCCTGCTACTGGTTATTCTCTCTCAGGTCCCTGCCATTGGTTATTCTCTCTCGTTCCTCCATTGGTTATTCTCTCTCGGTTCCTGCCATTGGTTATTCTTTCTTGGTTCCTGCCATTGGTTATTCTCTCTTGGTTCCTGCCATTGGTTATTCTCTCTTGGTTCCTGCCATTGGTTATTCTCTCTTGGTTCCTGCCATTGGTTATTCTCTCTTGGTTCCTGCCATTGGTTATTCTCTCTTGGTTCCTGCCATTGGTTATTCTCTCTTGGTTTCCTGCCATTGGTTATTTCTCTCTTGGTCCCTGCCATTGATTATTCTCTCTCTCGTTCCCTGCTACTGGTTATTCTCTCTCAGTCCCTGCCATTGGTTATTCTCTCTCGTTCCCTGCTACTGGTTATTCTCTCTCGGTCCCTGCCATTGGTTATTCTTTCTTGGTTCCTGCATTGGTTATTCTCTCTTGGTTCCTGTAATGGTTATTCTCTTCTCGTCCTTGCTACTGGTTATTCTCTCTTGGTCCCTGCCATTGGTTATTCTTTCTTGGTTCCTGCATTGGTTATTCTCTCTTGGTCCCTGCTACTGGTTATTCTCTTTCAGTCCCTGCTACATGGTTATTCTCTCTTGGTCCCTGCTATTGGTTATTCTCTCTTGGTCCCTGCCATTGGTTATTTGCCTTTGGTCCTTGCTATTGGTTATTCTCTTTCAGTCCTGCCATCATATATTTCTCTCTTGGTCCGTGCCTGCCTGTCTCTCTGTCTTTCTTTTTCTCCCCGCTCCCGCTCCCTCCACCTTCTTCTCTTTCTGAAAGTGTATGTTTATGTATCTTTCCTGTCTCTCTGTCAGTGTGTGTGTGTGTTTACGTCCTTTCGTTCTCTTCCCGACCTCCTCACTCCAACTGCACAATAATCACGACGCTAAGGAGCTCCATTTAGGGTTGAGACTGTGAGGCAGAGCTGTACTTTGCACTTGTTTTCACAATGTAATCTGGCATCAACCTATGGAGTTCCACTGCAGTCAGATTGATAGACAGACAGACAGACAACAGACAGACGGACATAGATAGATAAATAAATAGATAGATAGATAGATAGATAGATAGATAAATAGATAGATAGATAAATAGATAGATAGATAGATAAATAGATATATAAATAGATAGATAGATAGACAGACAGATAGATAAATAGATAGATAGATAAATAGATACAGATAGATAGACGATAGATAGATAGATAGATAGCATAGATAGATAGATGATAGATAGATAGATAGATAGATAGATAGATAGATAGATAGATAGATAGATAATGATACATACATACATGCGTGTGGTATGTGTGTGTGTGTGTGGGGGTGTAATTTCATAATGCAAGTTTTAAAAGCAAGCTTTGTTATCAAATGTCAAATCGTCAAGCTTTACAATGGAGAAAAGTTTTGGCTGTCGAGTGTTGGGTTTCCTACGAATAACATAATGCATGCATATTTTTTTTGGTCAAATATCAGTTCATGTATGCGAACATATGCTACTTTTTCCCTTGTTGAATTTTCCCTCTGCATATATGAAAGTGAATTAGCTTGTGCGTGTTTGTTTACTTATCGTAGACATCTTTTGTATGCTATGCAACCGCATGCGTACATACATTACGCGTTGTGTTTCCATTCATTTGCATTAACAAATACCCATGCGAGGAAGGGTCGAATATCTGTTGTTTTTTCACACACACACACACGCTCTCTCTCTCTCTCTCTCTTGTCTGTGTGCGTGTGTGTCTGTGTGATGGCGTGTGAGTGTGTGTGTCAGTGTGTATAAATGTGTGGTGTGAGGAGAGGGAGAGAGAGAGATGTGGTGTGTGTGTGCGCGCGCGCGCGCGTGTGTGTATGTTTATGTCTGCTGTGTGTGTGTGTGTGTGTGTGTCTGTGTGTGTGTTGTGTGTGTGTGTGTGTGTGTTGTGTGTGTGTAAGTGAACCAGGACTTTTTTGAGGGGGGGGGGGGGTTATAGATTAAACGTCATTTTTGTGTCAACAACTATGTATTTATTCTATGGATCGATATCTATGTTTGATGATGATGGTGAGCACCATGACGGCGGTCGGTGCTGTTGTTGCAACTGTCGTTTTGTGAACTTGTACATGCTTTTATTTCCTCTCCATGCATGTACGGCTTCTAAAGCAAACAAGTAAGTAACGAAAGATCTTTGCTTACTTTCTGTGTCCCTTAACAAGACACATTATACAATTTACCAGGCAATTACAAGTCATTTTTAAATAATAATAATAACAATTATACTATAACTAATAATAATACTAATGATATAATGATAATAACAACAATAATAATAATACTGATAACAACAACAATAATAATAACAATAACAACAATAACAATAATGATAATAACGGAGAAGCGGCTTCTTCTACGTCAGTTCATGCGCAAAACAATCCCAATGTCTTTCTCTGCAACACACGTAAATGTTAAGGAGTGGTGGCAACAAAGCGAGTGTGCTCTGGACGACTTAATTACAGAGGAATCGCGTATGAAAATTGTTATTTGATACAGAGCTCCATGTAGTCACGAGACTGGCTGACTCACACACACAACACACACACACACACACACACACACACACACAACACACACACACACACACACACACACACACACACACACACACACACACACACACACACACACACACATTCTCTCTCTCTCTCTCTCTCTCTCAATTTATTGTTATTTCTGTTTGCGTACAGCCCTATCAGGGCTACAGCCTTTTCAAAACATACACAATACTTCAACAGGAAAAAAAGGAAAAGAACATTAAATATACATATCAATGCATCTGCGCACACAATCAAAGGAGATGCCCCTGGCACTGACCACTCCATCCGGATTTTCACAAAATGGATTTAAAAAACATACCGGGATACAAATGTAAACATAACTAAGAACACTAAAACATAGATATAAAAATGGGCCTAAATTACCTAAAATTGCTTCTGCACACCTAAATGTTAACATATGTTGCAACAACAACCTTGAACCATAACAAACTGTAACAAATAGGCGAATCAATGGTGCCACAGGGACTATAAATTGCAGCGCAACGTACGAGTTACCACAATGCCATCAAAAATCCATAAAACAAGAATGAAACAAAACAAAAGAAAAACAAAAATAAAAAATAAAGAAGGGGAATTGCCCTGAATAAGCAAGCAAACAAACAATTAAAACATTTATATTGTGAGGTGAAGTAAGAGACATTCCCTTCAAAAAGTAAACGAAAATATGAACTCTGGGACGAGTACGAAGCACTGTCCTAGGAAAAGCAAACGAAGTTATAAACACTGGGATGAAGCATGAGGCACAGCCCTTAAAAAAGCAAACACAAAACAGAAACTGTGGGAGAAAGTGCGAAAAACTGCATGAAAAGGTGAGAAAAAAATCAAACTCTAAGGTGGAGTACAAGGCATTGCCATTAAAAAGACTCAAAAATCATGGAGACTATGGGAGAAATTAGAATGTATTGTCATGAGCAAAGCAAATAAACAAAAACAAACTTCAGGATGAAATACAAGGTACTGCCCTTAAAAAAGAAACTATTAACAGTGGGCAAAGTATTAGCCACTGTCCTTACAGAAAAAGAGACAGAGACAGAGAGAATGACAATGATGCTTGATTTTCCAACAGTGAAAGTTATTGACTAGAAGCCATAGTTTAAAACTTCTCGTTGCTAATCTATACACATTACATTTGTTTACACACACACACACACACACACACACACACACACACACACACACACACACACACACACACACACACACACACACACAACACACACACAACACACACAACACACAGAGTTAGAGAGAGCGTGAGAGAGAGACAGAGAGACAAAGACAGAGACAAACAAAGGACAGATAGAGAGGATAGAGAGACAGACACGCAGACAGGCAGAGGCAGGGAGAAAAACAAGATAGATACCGAGACAGAGACAGGGAGACAGACAGAGAGGAAAAGAGACAGACAAACAGAGAGAGAGAGAGACGGGAAGAGAGAGACAGAGAGAGAGACAGAGAGCAGTAAAAGAGCAGTAAACCCAGACTGTTATGGCTGGCACCCCTGGCCCGATTCCATCAACTCTACTCCACCACCCACACCACCCACCCCTCGCACCATCTAAAGTCAAGTGTACGCGATAACAGGACAGCTTATTGTACAGGTAGAGTGGCCAGCCCAGACACTGATTACTTAACTGTTAGATGGTGTACACTCTACACTGATGAGCCACGGTGCGCACAGGTGTGAATAGGTAACTCACCTCTATCACTCCTGTGATTTATATCTCCTGTGTGCGATTTATGTCTGTACAGTGTGTGTACAGTCAGCCTATCTTTTCTAATAACGATGGCTTGTCTACTGTGCCTCTGGGTGTGTGAGCGTCTCTCTCTCTCTCTCTCTTGTTGTGTGTGTGTGTGTGTGTGTGTGTGTGTGTGTGTGTGTGTGTGTGTGTGTGTGTTTGTTGTGTATGCGTGTGTGTTTGTTGTGTATGCGTGTGTGTGTTCGTGTGTGCATTCATTTTTGTTTCTATTTGTGTTATACATGTATGTACATATATTCTAAAAAAAACAACCATTGATTATGTGTGTTTCTGCGTGCGTGCGTGCGGGGTGCGTGCGTGCGTGCGAGTGTGAATGCATGCGCTTGTCTTCTTTCTTGGTGCTGAGGTTTGATTCTATTAAATTCTCTCTCTCTCTCTCTCTCTCTCTCTCTCTCTCTCTCTCTCTCTCTCTCTCTCTCTCTCTCCATACATATGTATGTGTACATAAACTTAGTCTATTTTCATTTAAAATACGTATACAGATAACAATAACAGATTGTAAATGCCACGCTGTCAGCTGTTATCTCCTCGTGTTGTGCAAGTCATCAAACTGCAATTCACCAGGGTTTAGTCTGAGGAACGATGTTAACATTTAAATCAAATGTAATTTAGCCGACCACTTATTTCATCAATTCACAGCAGTACACTTATCAAGAAATATTGCAACAGACTGAGACGACCCTGGTCAAATTCCAATCTATCCAGAGCACAACAAAGACATTACAGAATGAAAACATGAATAAGGAAGACAAAAAGCCAAAGCATTAAAAACGTAATGGTAAAATAAGCTAGGTAGTGAATCTAGGGCCAGCCTTCAGTTTGATTGAATCCTTCCAGATTACCCCTCCCCTTATAAAATGTGTCAATATTTAAAAAATGCAACAAAGCAATCAAAAACAAAAAATAATCAATAAGCAGATAAAAAAAAATGCAACAAAGCAATCAAGAACAAAAAATGATAATAACAGATACAAATGCAACAAGCAATCAAGAACAAAATGATAATAGAGATACAAAATGCAACAAAGCAATCAAGAACAAAAAAATGATAATCAATAAGCAGATACAAAATGCAACAAAGCAATCAAGAACAAAAAAATGATAATAAGCAGATACAAAATGCAACAAAGCAATCAAGAACAAAAAAATGATAATAAGCAGATAAAAATGCAAAAAGCAATCAAGAACAAAAAAATGATAATCAATAAGCAGATACAAAATGCAACAAAGCAATCAAGAACAAAAAAATGATAATCAATAAGCAGATACAAAATGCAACAAAGCAATCAAGAACAAAAAAATGATAATCAATAAGCAGATACAAAATGCAACAAAGCAATCAAGAACAAAAAAATGATAATCAATAAGCAGATAAAAAATGAAACAAAGCAATCAAGAACAAAAAAATATAATAAGCAGATACAAAATGCAACAAAGCAATCAAGAACAAAAAAATGATATAATAAAAGCAGATAAAAGCAACAAAGCAATCAAGA
>JAPXFY010000014.1:70298951-70311451 GCA_030674185.1 Monoplex corrugatus
CAGCTGAAATGCATATTAATGAACAACTATACACGCTTATAATAAATGTTCCTAAAGTTTCTGTAGACTGAAACGCATTACCACGTTAACCACGTATAAGCACAAACCATATACACCTCAACGTTGAAAGCAAACAGAACTGAATGGTAATGTCAGATCAAATGTCAAGGCTTTGAGTTATAGGGGTCTCAGACCACGGAGATCCCCAGAGAAGATGTGGTTCCTCCATCTTTATCGATAAGAACTGCAGACTACGATTGCTCTCTCTCTCTCTCTCTCTCTCTCTCTCTCTCTCTCTCTCTCTCTCTCCCCTGTCTGTGTGTGTCTCTCTCTGTCTCTCTCTCTCTCCCCCCTTAACTCTCTATCTCTCTTTGCCTCTCTTTTTATCTCTCTGCATATCTGTCTGTCTGTCTCTTTCTCTCTCTCTCTCTAACACATACACACACTCTCACTCACTCACTCACTCATTCACTCTCTCTCTCTCCAGACTACGAGCTCTCTGTCTCTCACTCATTCACTCACTCTCTCTCTCTCTTCAGACTACGATCTCTCTCTCCCCCCCCCCCCCTCTCTCTCTCACTCAACTCACTCGCTCGGTCACTCTCTCCTCTCTCCTTCCCTTTCTCTCTGTCTTACTCACTCACTCACTCTCTCTCTCTGCAGACTACGAGCGCTCTCTCTCTCTCTCTCTCTCTCTCTCTCTCTCTCTCACTCCCACTCTCTTTCTCTTTTTCCCCCTCTCTCTCCCCCACCAAACCAATCGAACTTTTCTATTAAAATTCAGCAGAATGGAATTCCTACGAAACCCTCACGAGGCAGCCAGGGGAACTAATCTTCTTTGATTCCATCCGTCCCAGGATTTCGGATATCTGTGCGCTGTGCCGTGTTGCGCTGCGCTGGAAGAAGCCAGGGCCTTTGCTTTTTTGGTCCATCAAAAAGCCCCAACGTTAATGACGCATCAGTTGACCCGGAGACAGAAGACGTTTACGAGTGCTGTGTTCCTTTTACGTTCCTTCAATGAACGTGAAAACCAAATGCGAAGACAGAAGGGGGAGGGAGGGAAAGAGAGAGAGAGAGAGAGGGGGGGGACAGAGACAGAGACAGACTGACAGAGACAGGGAGAGAGAGGGGGAGACAGAGAGAGAAAGGACTGAGAGAAAGAGAGAGAGAGAGAGAGACAGAGAGAGACAGAGACAAAGAGAGAGAGAGAGAGAGACACACACACACACACACACACACACACACACACACACACACACACACACACACACACACACACACACACAAAACAAGACACTCACAGACAGAGACAGAGAAAGAAAGAGAAAGAAAGAGAGATAGGCAGACAGAAAGAGACAGACATAGAGACAGCGAGAGACCGAGACAGAGACATACAGACAGAGACAGAAAGAGGGAAGAAGACAAGACGATACAGAGAAAACGTAATACTCAGGTGCTGGGAGGCAGTATTCTCGGTTTTAATTTCCATCCTTTTATTTCTAGACGTAGTAATCTGTAACCCCCCACCCCAACCCCCATATTTCCAACTACTATTCTCTATCCCATGTGTAACATGCACTGGCACATGTAAAAGAGCCATGGCAAGAGGGAAATTGTCCCGGGAAAAGTTCTGTAGAAAAACTCATTTCAAATGGTAAATAAACTGAACACAATCAAAGAACAAAAAACTGGTGAGGTTGCACTGTGGTGACGTGCTGTCTTTGCGAACAGAGTGTGAACATTCGTCGTGACACGTTCAAGTTCATATTGCGTATAGCCCAGCCGACTATAGGGCCATATCAGGGCTAACACCACGTCAAAAACGGGAATCAGGTTAAGATAAGTCTTAAGTTTATATTGCTTATAGCACAGCCGACTACTAGAGCCATATCAGGGCTAACACCACGTCAGAAACGATAATCGGTTAAGACAAGTTCAAGTTCATATTGCTTATAGCACAGCCGACTACTAGAGCCGTATCAGGGCTAACACCACGTCAAAAACGATAATCCGGTTAAGACAAGTTCAAGTTCATATTGCGTATAGCCCAGCCGACTACTAGAGCCATATCAGGGCTAACACCACGTCAAAAACGGGAATCAGGTTAAGTTCATGTTCATATTGCTTATAGCCCAGCCGACTACTAGAGCCATATCAGGGCTAACACCACGTCAAAAACGAGAAACAGGTCAAGACAAGTTCAAGTTCATATTGCTTATAGCACAGCCGACTACTGGAGCCATATCAGGGCTAACAACACGTCAAAAACGACAACCCCTTAACATAAAAGACAACAGCGTGACACGATGTAGTATAAGACCATACAGTACAGTGCAGTACAGTACAGTACAGTACAGTACAATACGGGACTAAACTAGAGTACGCTGGACTAGGCTAGGCTAGGCTACGATATGCTATGCTATATTACGCCATACCATGCCATACCAAACCATGCCATGCCATGCCATCTGGGCTGAGCTGGACCAACCGGACAGGGTAATACAATACAATACAATACAATACAACACAACACAACACTATACAATACAATGGAGGCAATTAGTGCACCATCTAAATGATGCATGGAACATAACAGAAGATGATCCTCCATCGCCCATTCATATGATATCGACTGTCTCACTTTCGGATCAACTTCCCATTAATATTCATGACAATAGCGTGGGCATGCTTCTTTGGCTCAAGCTGATTCGCCGGTGACGTGTTAATTAATCCATGGCCGCAGAGGCCTGGATGTAGATGGTTATTCTCGAAGTACATCTTTACGCATGCATCTAAAGAGGTTTTCAACGGGCGGGATGGTCCAGCGGATAAGACGTTGGAGTGCCAGTCGAAACGGCTGGGTTCGATTCTCCCTGATGTACCTCCTGTTGGCACAGGTGGGAAAATAAAGAGGGCAGATTTGTTTCCAATCTCCTAGGTCAACATGTGTGTAGGACTGCCTGAGTGCCTAAGCCCCAATCGTATGTACATGCACGTAGAAATTACATCACCATCATCACCATCATCACATCATCATCATCATCATCATCATCATCATCATCATATGCCTTGCCGCATGGCGTTGGCGAACATGGCCCTCCATACAGATCTATCCCCTGTCGCTGCAAGTACATCTTCCACCTTCTCTGTCCTCGGCCACTCTGCAAGTCCGTCCAATATTTTCTCCCTGGGTCTACCTGGTGCTCTTTTACCCTCCAGCTTTCCTGTTGTGACTAGGTGCTCTGACTTATCTCGCCTCATGAAAAGAAATCACCTATGTACATTAAATATCGTGAAAGTCACGTTAGTGTCCGGTGACTTAAAGAAACTTAAAAACATCTAGAACGGACAGACACCAAAGAGGAAGTATGCAAACTATGCACTATTGCAGTATACTACTTGCACAGCGAGGGGAGGAGGAACAACGTGAATCCACGCTTCCAGGGTAAAAACTTGCCTTTTAAAATACATAAATAAAAGAATGACTGAATAAATACAAGAATAAATATCTTTCATATTCATATTCATTTCTTTTATCACAGTGGATTTACTATTTTTAGTTTCTTGCAGGCGAACGTCTGAACCATTCTGCCACGCCTCTCCTTTAGATACATAAATAAATGTATAAATGAATGAACAAATTTTTTTTTAACATTTTAGAGATGGCCTGGTATTAGTGAGGTCTCTGTGAAGTCTTTACCGCACGTCTTTACCTGCAAAAAAAAAAAAAAAAAAAAAAAAAAAAAAAAAAATCCCTACAAAGCCTCTCCTAATAAACTGTTGATGCTATGCATTTATATTGTGTCTCTTAAATTCACGTACTTTGGTTTTACTGATCCGTCCTGCAGTACAATGAATAATAAAAGTCAATTCGTAAGTCACGTGCGTTGTGACATTATATTTAATGAATCAGTGTTCTTGTGTGTGTGTGTGTGTGTGTGTGTGTGTGTTGTGTGTGTGTGTGTGTGTGTGTGTGTGTGTGTGTGTGTGTGTGTGTGGTGTGCGCGTGTGCGCGCGTGCGTGCGTGCGTGCGTGTGTGTGTGTTGTATGTGTTGTGTGTGCAAGTGCGTGTGTGTGTGTGTGTCCGTGTCTTAAAGCCATCACGTCTAATAACTTGCTTGTACTTTTCTTCACGAGTTTCAGCGATTTTTATGTTCGTCACGTTATCACATCTAATAAGCTTCTGTAGTGTCTTTTACGAGTGTGTGTGGTCTTCAGGGTCGTACTGATATCACATCCAATACATTTCTCTTTCCTTTTAAACTAAAGCTGCTGTCACAAGTTGTTGACTGTTGCCCAACGCACAGACTGAACGAAATTGATGTTATGCTTTACCTTCTGTCGGGCCATATTCAGTCATGGAAAGCTTCTAAGATAACCATTCTCTCTCTCTCTCTCTCTCTCTCTCTCTCTCTCTCTCTCTCTGTGTGTGTGTGTGTGTGTGTGTGTGTGTGTGTTTATGTGCACGCATCTCTCTCTCCCTCTCTCTCTCTGAGTGTGTGTGTGTGTGTGTGTGTGTGTGTGTGTGTGTGTGTGTGTGTGTGTGTGTGTATTATATATGTGTGTGTTATGTGTTGTGTGTGTGTGTGTGTGTGTGTGTGTGTGTGTGTGTGTGTGTGTGTGTGTGTGTGTGTGTGTGTGTGTGTGACGGGTCCCAGTAGCTAAGTTGGTTTGAGCGTTGGATTCACATGCTAATGGTTGTGGGTTCGAATTCCTGGGTGTGCTACATTACTGGCCTTCCCACAGTCCCATCTTAACATCACTGTTATTCTGGTGGTGTCGGTATAGGATTAGATAACTCCCCTTTCCCCCACTTCCCTGGGATGGTTATCCCTGTCGGCCATATCACATGAGGTGGGTGCCGACGTAAAAACTGAACCAAATCAATCAATCAATCAATCAATCTCTCTCTCTCTCTGTATGTGTGTGTGTGTGTGTGTGTGTGTGCACGCGCGCGTGCGTGCGTGTGTCTGTCTGTCTCTCTATCTCTTTTCTTTTTTTGCGCACTGGTTTTATTCGTGATTAACGTATTATTTTTCTCTATTCTAGCTTTAATTTCTTCTTATACTGAAAATACAAAAACTTAAACATCAACACGTGTGCATCATTTATTTATATATATATTTATTTGTTTATTTCATTTATATACATATATATCTATTTATTCGTTTATTTCTTTATTTAATCATGTATTCCTATAATCATTTTATTTATTTATTTATTTATTTATTTATTTACTTATTTATCTATTCATTCATTCATTCATTTATTGCTGGCCAACCAAAGGACATCGGCTTTTAACAGTTCGCAAACAAACAAAACGTGTAACACTTAACACCTCTGTCTGCTCATGTGTGAAGATGCACTGTATTGACAGCGAGGCCCGGAGCTATACATAATTTAACCTGCCGGCTCAGTGGAATAACAAGTAAAGAAACACAAGTCACATGCCGTATCGATCCAGGCTTTTCCCAGGTCGAGCTGCAGGCATACAAGGCTAGGCTGACACGCATGTACACGCACGCACGCGCGCATACACACACACGCATGCATAAGCCTACGTGTCTGATTGTGTGTACAATTCATGCACAAGCAAGCAAGCGTACACACAGACATACACATACACAGGCGCGCGCGCGCACATACACACACACATTGTTGTATTAACAATTATCTTTTTATGTTTGTTTGCTTTTAGTGAAGACCTTAATCAGTTTCTTAACAAAGAACATAAGATTGAATGGCCTGACAAATGGTGTAACAGTGTCTTAGCAAAGAACATAACAGATTCTTAACAAAGAACATAAGATTGAATGGCCTGACAAATGGTGTAACAGTGTCTTAGCAAAGAACATAACAGATTCTTAACAAAGAACATAAGATTGAATGGCCTGACAAATGGTGTAACAGTGTCTTAGCAAAGAACATAACAGATTCTTAACAAAGAACATAAGCTTCTTGACAAAGAATATAACAGTTTCTGGACAAAGAACATAATCGTTTCTGAACAGAGAACATAATAGTTTCTTGACAAAGAACATACAGTTTCTTAACAAAGAACATAATTTTTGAACAAATAACACAATCAGCTTTTGAACAAAGAACTTAAGTGTCTTAACAAAGAACATAACAGTTTCTTAAAGAACATAGCAATCAATTTCCAGCTACAAACAAACAAACAGACGCATAAACAAACACAAATCATAAACACAAAGAACATAACAGTTCTTTAACGGAGAACGTAACACTCAGTTTCTTAAAGAACACAATCAATTTCTAGCTACAAACAAACAAAAGCATAAACAAACAAAAAGCATAAACACAAATAGCATAACATTTTCTTAACAAAGAACATACCATTCACTTTCTTAAAGAACACAACAATCAATTTCCAGCAACAAACAAACAAACAAAAGCATAAACAAACAAACAGAAAGCAGAAAGAAACAGATAACTGCAAATGATATTTTCAGCTGAAAATGTCAATCTCGTGCCGATTCTGTCACTTCAATTGTGAACCCGTTTCCAGCAGACAATCTGCAGACCAGCATGCAGAGACAGTTTTCAAGATGTTCGCATGGAAGCAGTTTGCCAGCATCGTGCTGTTTGTGTTTTTAACATCTAGATGAGAACGCAGCACACACACACACACAACACACACAGAGACTGAGACAGAGAGAGAGAGAGAGAGACAGACAGACAGACAGACAGAGGAGGGAAAGCAGAGACAGAGAGACGACAGAGAGAAAGCCAGCAAAAGAGAGAGCGAGGGGGAGAGAGAGAGAAAGAAATCGAGGGAGAGACGGAGAGACAGACAGACAGAGAGAGAGAGAGAGAGAGACAGAGACAGAGACAGAGAGGGAGAGAGACAGAAAGACAAGGAGAGAGAGAGAATCATTTTCTTCTCTTCTCTCAGACAGGGAAAGGAGAGGGACAAAGAATCATCTGTCGTTATATTCTCTTTTCTGAGATAAGATACGGAGGAAAGGAGAGAGAGAGAGAGAGGGAGGGAGGGAGAGAGAGAGGGAGGGAGAGAGACAGAGGGAGGGAGGGAGAGAGAGGGAGGAGAGAGAGAGAGAGAGAGGAGAGAGAGAGAGAGACAGACAGACAGACAGACAAGAGAGACACATAGAGACAAGGGAGACAGAGAAAGAAGAGAGAAGGGAGATAGCGAGAGAGACAGACAGGAGGGCTTGCTGAGAGCAGGAAGAGGATAGAGGAGGAAGGGAGGCGTAAGAAGACTCGATGTTGTGGGGCAGAAGAAGAGATGTTGGGGGTCCTTGGCAGAAACGCTTAACTGAAGCCGGAATGCAATCAAGAGCTCGTAGCACGGGATAGAGATTAAAACCTCCCACGGAATGCACTTAGCTAAAATATGTTGGGTGATAGTTTTATCGGCTCCCAGTTTCAGGTGTAGGGCTGCGCGGGCTTCGACGCTTGTGGCCCGAACTCCTGTGATAGCGAACAGAAAACAGCAAGTGAGTAATACCGCAGATGAGAAACGCCAGATAAAGGCGAAGCAAACTGTAGCGCTGCAAGCAAGCATTGCAGCAGCCACGTCACAGAAATACACCTCAACGCTTTTGGACAGCTCATCACCATCATGTGCCCTGCCGCATGGCGTTGGCGATCACGGCCCTCCATACGAATCTATCCCTTGTCACTGCAAGTACATCTCCCACCCTCTCTATCCTCAGCCGCTCCGCAAGTCCGTCCAATATTTTCTCCCCGGGTCTACCTGGTGCTCTCTTCCCTCCAGCTTTCCTGTTGTGACCAGGTGCTCTAATTTCTCTTGCCTCATAAAAAGTCCTATAAATGTTACTTGTCTTTTTATATTACTCTTTATTAATGATCTTCTTGTGTCTGCCTCCTTTACGACTGTCTCCTTTGTTTTCTTTTTTGTTGTCCATGGAACTCTCAACATTCTTCTTAGAAATTATATTTCCGTTGCCTCAATTTTGTTCAGGCTCTGGACCACTAGACATCTTAAAGTCTTGGCAATCGAGTTCACAGCCAGGAGGTGTATGCTGAAGACATCTGTGTGTGCTGAAGACGTATGTGTGTATCTTTCATCTCAGAAACCATTATAAATTGGTTACACACTGATGAAGAGATGATTCCACAGGCTGAAGAACGGAGAATCATCGTACAGGAATGGGCTGCACTGGTAGCTACAGCGGCAGGGCAGTGGAAATGTTTTGACCCTTTTACTTCCTTGCCTTATCCACCATTATTTTTTTGTTTGCGGGGGATAGGGTGTAGGAGTCAAGGGTTAAGCATCTGGCCCTCACCAAACTAAGTGAACAATATTTTAAGAAAATAAGTTAATAACTGACAACAAACAAAATAAAGTAACTAAAGAGAGGAGTTGCAGAATGGTTCAGACGTTCGCCTGCCAATAACTAAACTCGAGGTTCCGGCGTTCCTATCTTAGGCTCCGACTTTTTTCCTCTGTTGACCGCGGAAAATCAAACTGAACGTCTACTCCTTCGGAAGGGGACGAAAAACAAGTCGGACCCGTGTGCCTTCCAGCCTTAGCACGTTTAAGATCCGACGGTAGCTGAAAATCGTGAAGAGCAGGGCTTTCGGCCGGTTACCCTGGTATAAAGCATTGACGAAAAAGTTACGATTTCCCAGGTCTCTTCTCTTGAAGGCCAATTAGTCTTTCAAAGGGGAGAGCAGCCTGAGTTTCATACGGCATATACATATAGATAGACAGACAGGCAGACAGACAGACAGACAGATAGACAGATAAATAGACAGACAGATAGATAGATAGACAGACAGATAGATAGATAGATACAGACATAGATAGATAGATAGATAGATAGATAGATAGATAGATAGATAGATAGATAGATGGATAGATGGATAGACAGACATAATTATATAGGTGTATACGGTATATATGCACACACACAAAAAATGAAGTCCTTTTGTTACATTTGGTTGGTTGGCTAATCGTTCAGTTGATTGCCTGCTGGTTTTGTTGTTGTTGTTTTTTCCTTATCTCTTCATTTCTCCGAACAGATCGGATTCAGACTCTCTCTCTCTCTCTCTCTCTCTCTCTCTCTCTCTCTCCTCTCTCTCTCTCTCTCTCTCTCTCTCTCCACACACACACGCAACACACACACACACACACATACACACACACATATATATATATATACATATGTATATATAAACACACGTGTGTGTGTGTGTGTGTGTGTGTGTGTGTGTGTGTGTGTGTGTGTGTGTGTGTGTGTGTGTGTGTGTGTGTGTGTGTGTGTGTGTGTACTTACTATTACAATAATTCATAGCAATATGTATCTAAAATCAGATGTTTCAAAGTACACCTTCAAAGATCTCTGATCACAATTTCTTATTCCCCAACTGCAAAAGCCTTTGACTTTCATGAAATTTGATATATTTCAATATTTCAATGAACAACATTCTAAACGAAAACTTCACATTCTTTCGACTTGAGACGGTCACATTATTTGAAAGCGGTCTGAATGTCCCTTTATGCAGTTCGTATTCACTAGGATCAGTTTTAGATTACTTTTCTGTTCTGCTCAGAATACCATTGTTACTTATTGACTGAAAATCTTCCTATTCCATACAGAAAACCTAAGAATAAATACCCCACGGCTTCTTTCTGCAACTCAGCAGACACAGCGGTGTCCTTAAGTGGATTCATTTGATCTCTCCCTCCCTCTCTCTTTGTCTGTCTGTCTATGTGTGTCTCTCTATATATGTATGTATATATCTATATCTATCAATCTATCTATCGATATATATATATATATATATATATATATATATATATATATATATGTCTTTCTCTGTCTCTCTCTAGCTCTCCCTCCCTCCCCCCTCTGTGTGTGTGTGTGTGTGTGTCTGTGTCTGTGTCTCTCTCTCTCTCTCTCTCTCCTCTCTCTCTCTCTCTCTCTCTCTCTCTCTCTCTCTCTCTCTACTCGTCTCTTAACTTCCGATTTATGTATCGAGTCGTCTATCATTTTCTTTTTGTTCGGGTTTCGTTGGGTTGAAAATAATAGCATCGATTGCCTCTGTCAGATGTCAAGGAGATAAAATAGTGGGTGTTTCCAATGTACTCCTTCGACTCTCAGGTTTTACAATCCCCCCTCCTTTAGTTAAACAGGCAATTTGAAATCGAGACAAGCTTCTCAGCCACTTACTACCCTCTCTCCCCTTCTCCCCATCCACATTCCCGTAACTTATTATTTAGGCTGAAAGCTGAATCTTTGAAAACACGCTATCAATCAAGAAAAGTGGCTTTATAACCTACTAGATTCGTCATACAGTCATTCTTTGGCATTTTGCATATCTGTACGCATATCACCATCAGAGCGAATTGCATTTGTGTGTGTGTGTGTGTGTGTGTGTGTGTGTGTGTGTGTGTGTGTGTGGTGTGTGTGTGTGTGTGTGTATGTGTGTGTGTGAGAGAGAGAGAGAGAGAGAGAGAGAGAGAGAGAAGGATATAGACAGACAGACAGACAATTACAGACAGAGACAGAGAGAGAGACAGACAGACAGACAAAGAGCCAGAGAGAAAGAGAAAAACAGGAGAGAGAGAGAGACAGAGACAGAGACAGAGCGAGAGAGGGGAGGGAGGGATGGAGGGGAGAGTGACACACACACAGAAACAGACAATTATAGATAGAGACAAACACAGAGAGAGAACGAAGACAAAGAGAGAGACAGAGACAGACAGACAGACAGATAGATACAGACAGACAGACAGACAGAAACAGAGACAGAAAGACAGAGGCACAGAGAAAGAACAAGACGACCATCACTCTTGATCCACACAGGCAATACCACCACCACCAAGAGACACTAGCTCACAGCACCAAGAGACACTAGCTATCAAACGAGTCCCTGTTGGCACAGGACCCTATATCCTGATCAAATAGTCATCCATTGTGCCAAACCAGCAGCCGCATAAAGAAGGAATGACTGAACGTGGAAGGCAGAAAGGCAGCTCACCATATCTTATCTAACGCCACCCCCCTGTGGGGATGCCGGCGGCTCTTTCAGTGTAAATAATATCCCCACTTTCTGGAAATTCTGTGCGAGAGATCTCCTCTTTTCTCTCACTCTCTTTGTTTCTGCCTTGTTCCTTTGCTTTGTTCCATTTCTGCCGTCTTGGTCCATTCATCTGTATGTGTTCGATAAAGTCTTACTAATTTTATCTTATGATTGATAACTGGGTACATGTATTAAGTGCATTTTTGGCTCTAGGGAGGTGAGATACGCAGAAGCAATTTTAAGTCATTTATGCCTGTTTTTATGTTTTGGTGTCCTTAGGTATGCTTACATTTGTATTCAGGTGTGTGTTTTTAAATCCCCTGTGCAATAAATTGTACAGAGTGGTCAACGCCAGGGGCATGTCCTTAGATTATGTTCGCGAATGCATTGATACGTGCACTTAATTTTCTTTTCTTTTCTTTTTTTTTTCGTCTTGAAGTTTTGTATTTTCTGAAGCGGTTATAGCTTCGATATAGCTCTACGCAGTCGGCTGGACTTTAAAACAACAATAACAATAACAATAACAATCTAACGCCAGTCTCTCTTCAAAAACACACAGTATCAAAAAGACCAGTACATCTGTTTGTAGCCAGGCTCGTCTGACTACAGTTACAAAGGGGAAGACATTAAACAGATAAAGGATTCTAAAGACAGAGAGCAACAAAGGAAACTGTCTGTGTTTGTTTACCTATCCACAGAGAAAGCCTTCCTACGTCTAGAACTGTCACTGATGAGGGACAATAGTGAATGGAGGAAAGGGTAAGGTTAGGGTTCTATCCTGGCAAATGGTGTATATAATATGTGAATAATATGTACATAATATGCACATAATATAGAGTGCTTGGGAGGCTAATCATGTTGCGCGCACGCGCGCGCAGGTGTGTGTGTGTGTGTGTGTGTGTGTGTGTGTGTGTGTGTGTGTTAGTGTGTTTGTGAGTGTGTGTGTGTGTGTGTGTGTATGTGTGTGTGTGTGTGAGCGAGAGAGAGAGAGACAGAGAGAGAGAGCAGAGAGAGAGAGAAAGAGAGAGGTGTGTGTGTGTCTGTGTCTGTCTTTCTGTCTGTCTGTCTGTCTGTCTGTCTCTCTCTCTCTCACTGCGTGCGTGCGTGCGTGTGTGCGTGTGTGTGTATGTGTGTGTGTGTGTGTGTGTGTGTGTGTGTGTGTGTGTGTGTGCGCGCGCGCGCGCGCGTGCGTATGTGTCTGTATGTGCGAGCACACGCGGGTTTTTTATTTTTTGTATGTTTTCCCCCCAAGATCTGAAGAAAAGACTTTATGTTCTCTTAAAACAAAGAGAACCAACATACACTGATAGGAAGCTGTTACTTGGATAACCATGAAGGAAACTCTTATAATCTACAGTACATTACACCTTTACCGCATAACGTTTAAGCCCTAAATCTTCCAATGAATTAATTCATATAAAACACATAACGTCTAATTTTGTTTGCTTTCGGTTCGAAACTGTCAG
>JAPXFY010000014.1:70316451-70318951 GCA_030674185.1 Monoplex corrugatus
ATAAATATATAGATAGATAAATAGATATATAGATAGACAATCAAACTGATGACTGTGAGGTTACGGGTTCGAATTCAGACAGATAGACAGACAGACAGACAAACAGGCAGACAGACAGGCAGGCAGGCAGACAGACAAACAGACAGACTGACTGTAAGGTTATAGGTTCGAATTCCACATCAGCGACCACTAAGGCATCACAGCCGATGGGAAACACAATAACTGACTATTTATCTACCGTTACATAATCTATGCACGATAACACAAAACAGCTGATTTGTTAACTCTGAAGGACATCATATACATACAATTTACCATCATTAATTTAGAAGCTGGAAGTTCTAATAACCTATGTCTCTTAAAATGCAAAACTTCGCGTTATTTCTTATTGTGCTACTGTGACCTAGATTTCGACCATATCCTGAATTTCTCTTGCATAACCTTGAAAGTATTTCACCATCACAGAATCCAGAAGGAAAAAAAAAAAAAAAAAAAAAAAAAAAAAAAAAACGAGTCAATAACCTTCCGACTTTTCAGGAAAAAAGACATCACGTATAATTTGGTCTTTCGCTGCCTACGTAAGAAGTTCGTCGTGTTTCTCTTTGTGGAACCTTTTCATACTGTTCTATTTTTAAAGCAGTTGTTCAGTTCTGTTCTGAATATCATTGTTAGTTACTGATCAAAATCCTCCCATTTCATACCGAAGAACCCGAGGATCCATGACGAAACTTTTTATTTTTCAATCTCGGTGAACGCTGGAATGTTTCTAAATGGCTTCATTTGATCTTTCATTTTCCTGCACTTAATGCCACTCTTAAACCTAGAGTCATTCCCCCCACTTTACTGTCCATTTTACGTTCCCGTCTCGTCTACCAATTTCTTTTTGTTTGGATTTTCTTTGCTCAAATGAATGAATCGGTGTCTTTGTTAGATTTAGGGGAGATGAAAAGGTCAGTGTTTCCAAATTATTGCACCGTCTTTCTCCCATGTTACATCTATACTTTAAAAGTGATTGAAAAGAAAAAAAAAGGAACATAGAAATGAAAATGTCTCTCTGGGTCTCTCTGAATGTCTGCTTGTCTGTACACACTATCCCCCTTGGAGTCTGAATAAGAAAAAAGAAAAAACAGAAATTAATGACATATTCGGATGTATGCTTGGCCAATGCTTATTCCCAAGCGAGTAGCCATTTTACTGAGAGATAGGTTTAGCCCGGTAGTCATTATTCCCAAGTATTAGCAACTGGAGTGAGAAAAATAAAAGGAGAGACAGACACAGACATACACACAGACATTGGAGTGAGAAAAATAAAAAAAGAGAGACAGACACGTACATACACACAAACAGATGGAGTGAGAAAAATAAAAGGACAGACACAGACATACACACAGACAGATGGAGTGAGAAAAATAAAAGGACAGACAGACACCGACATACACACAGACAGTTGGGTGGAGAGATACAGAGGAAGAGAGAAGAGCCAGTCTAGACAAAGACCAACACAGACATTACGATAACGTAACAAAAAAAACGTGACCAACAGCACTGTAAGATTAACTACAAATAACCTGCCTGCTGGTTATCACAGGCACATTCAACGGCATTCCTGCACAGTTTGAACGACAGAAAAAGAGGCATTGTTGTATAAAGCAAACATGCATTCACCACAACATACGGATAGAAAAGACACACGTACACAGACACAAAGATACAGGGACACACAAACACAGACACAGAGACATACAACGCGCGCGCGCAACAGAGAGAGAGCGACAGACAGACAGACAGAAGACAGAGCAGGGAAAGAGGGGGAGAGAGAGAGAGAGAGAGAGAGAGAGAGACAGACAGACAGAGACAGACAGAACAGACAACCCAGACAGATAGAGAAGAGAGGAGTGAGACAGAGCGAAACACATACATGCACATGCAGGCACAGACACAAAGACACACACAACAGGACACACACACACACACACACACACACACACACACACACACACACACACACACACACACACACACCACACACGCAACCACACACACACACACACAGCCATCAGTTTTAACAAACGAGGGAGGAGAGCGTCCATTCGTCATTTGATCCAAAGTTAACTGAAGACAGGTGAGCGACGTGAGGTACGGTGCTCCTCTCGCTAATGGTCGTCAAAGGCTTGATGCAGGTAAGACAGGTGAGCGTAGCACGTGTTTTAACGAGGTGCATCATCCACACTATCATCTCTCTCATCTCTGATATTTCAGGCAATGGTGGCTGGGATGGGGCATAGAAATGAGGTTAATATAGTGTTAAGAGGAACATATATGTACTTTCGGTTTTTGTATTTGTATGCGTTTTGTTTTTCTGTTTTGCTTGTTTTTGTTTGGGCTTTGTTGTTGTTGTTGTTTGTGTGTGTGTGTGTGTGTGTTGTGTGTGTGTGGTGTGTGTGTTGTGTGTGTTTTTGTTTTTTTGTTTGTTTTTTTGTTTTTGTTTTGTTTTGCTTGT
>JAPXFY010000014.1:70323951-70326451 GCA_030674185.1 Monoplex corrugatus
GAGGGAGGGCCTAGGTGGGAAAGAGAGAGAGAGAGAGAGAGAGAGAGGAGAGAGATGAGAGAGAGACAGAGACAGGGAGTGAGACAGAAAGAGAGAGAGAGAGAGAGAGAGAGACAGGGAGTGAGACAGAAAGAAAGACACAGAGAGAGAGGACAGGGAGTGAGACAGAAAGAAAGACACAGAGAGAGACAGGGAGTGAGACAGAAAGAAAGACAGAGAAGAGAGAGAAGAAGAGAGAGAGAAGAGAAGAGAGAGAGAGAGAGAGAGATATGAATGTTAAGCGAAGAAATAAAGCAGGTAGAGAAAAAATCAGTGGAAGAGAAGAAGAGAAATGATGGAACGATATGGGAGTGACAAAGGGAGATAAAAAGAGGCCTGGGAATGTCATAAACGTTAAAGACTCGTAGACCTAAGTGTTTTAACAGTTTTCTGTGAACAGCTCAATTGTGTCCCAAAACAGAGAAGAGAGACGGGGGGGGGGGTGGGGGGAGAGTGAGAGAGAGAAAGAGTGAGAGAGACAGACAGACAGAGAAAGGGACAGAGACAGACAGACACAGACAGGGGGGGGGGGGGGGAGAGAGAGAGAGAGAGAGAGAAGGGGAGAGAGAGAGTGTGTGAGAGAGACAGACAGACAGACAGAGGCATGTAGTCAAAGAGAGACAGACAGACACAGACAGACAGACAGACAGACACACGCACACACACAAAGAGAACAAAGAAACAGAAAAAAGCAGAAATACAGAAAGAGTGAGCTACTGAGGGGGAAAAAAAGCAAGCAGAGAGACAGATAACCAGACAGACAAAACAGACACAGAAACCTGACATTTGTAAACACTTCACTACTCAAGGACAGTAGAATTACGTCCAGGTGGACCTGTACACGTGTTGCAGCCAGTCCTTGTTCTACACAGGCAACGTAAACACAAAATCAAAATACAGTAATTTAAAAACAGAGAAAAGGAATTAAAACATACACATAAGGAAACGAAGAAACAAAAACAGAAAAAGGACAGAAATAATAATAATAATGATGATCATAATAATATTACAACAAACAAACAAACAACAACAACAACAACAACAATTAATAATAATAATAATAATAATAATAATAATAATAATGAAATACAAAAAATAAAACATACACATATACATAAGGAAAAAGGAAGAAACAAAAAAGCAAGACAAACAGACAGCGAGACGAGACAGGGAAGGAGAAACAGACAAACCCACAACAGACAAAACAGATGATTGATACTTTCAAAAAATAAAAAAAAATTAACGTGAAGCTGTAAAACATAACAAGAAAGAGGGGTGGGAGAAGTAGGGTAGGGAGGGGGGGGGGTAGCGTTTGATCTGAAGTTTCTCTTAAGATCTTTAACTGACTTGGGATGCTGTGCTGTGCTCGCCTTGCTTAATGGTCTGCAAGACGGATGGGGGAGAAGACAGGTAAAAAGGACGCACGTAGTTTAATGAGGTGCATCACTCTCGTTATCATCTCTTTCATCTCTGATATCTCAGACAATGTTGGGTGGGCTGGGAGGGGTAGGAGTAAGGGAGAGGAGGGCAATAATGACTTTCAAAAGTGAGTTAATGGACGAGAAGCAATCTGTGAATTTTCTGATTTTAGAACCTTGGAGGAGGACAAAGAGAGAGAGAGAGAGAGAGAGAGAGAGAGAGAGAGAGAGAGAGAGAGAGAGAGAGAAAGAGAGACAGAGAGAGAAAGAGAGACAGACAGACACAGAGAAAGACACAGAGAAAGAGGGAGAGAGGAAGCGAAACAGGAGACAGAGAAAAAATGGATAGAGACGAAAGAGAGACGGGTAGATAGAGAGAGAAAGAGAGGGGGAGGAGAGAGAGAGAGAGAGAGAGAGAGAAGGAGAGAGAAATAGACAGACAGAAAAAAGAGAGAGAGATAGGCAGAGGGAGGAGTTAAGAGGAGAGGGAACAGAGAGAGAGAGAGGAAGGAGAGAGAGAGAGAGGAAGAGAGAGAGAGAGAGAGAGAGAGAGAGAGACAGACAGACAGACAGACTGACTGACAGACAGACAGACAGAGACAGACAGAGACACACAAACAGAGACAAACAGACGTTGTCTTATTGCCAAAGCAACCAGCCCCCACATAACCAAAGGTATATGTGAGACAGTAAGACAAAGTAGGAGATATCTTTGTGACAGACACAGAACAGAGATACATATATCCAGAGAGATAGCAACAGAACCACTGAAAATAAGACAAACAGCCACAAACAACCGGACAAACAAACAAACAGACAACAACAACAACAACAACAAAATAAAAATAGCCATACACACAAAGAGAAGAGTTGGCAACAATACGTCATCTATTACAAAAGACCAGCCTTTTTTTTTTTTTTTTTTCTTTGCTCTTTTTTTTTTCCCCCTTTCTCTTTTTTTTTTCCCCCTTGCGACTGACAAGAAAACACAGTCCAAGCAGCAATGCACTCTTTGAATACACGCGCTTGCCCTGCGAGTCCAG
>JAPXFY010000014.1:70336451-70351451 GCA_030674185.1 Monoplex corrugatus
TGTGTGTGTGTGTGTGTGTGTGTGTGTGTGTGTGTGTGTGTGTGTGTGTGTGAGAGAGAGAGAGAGAGAGAGAGAGTGAGTGAGTGAGTGAGTGAGTGAGTGAGTGAGAGAGAGAGAGTGTGTGTGTATGTGTGTGTGTGTGTGTGTGTGAGAGAGAGAGAGAGAGAGAGAGAGAGAGAGAGAGAGAGAGAGAGAGAGAGAGAGAGGCATGATCAAAGACCACAAACTAATCATATTTACGAAAATGTGAAATGGGCAATGTATATGCTTTTTCAAAATCCAGCCCTCGCCCAAATATAGGATACACTTCATATAAATTATACATAAACTAACTTCAGTATTTCAATAATGCAAACATTAAATATTAGAGGAATTAAAGTTCAGAGAAAGAAATATCATCTTTCCATAATAAGTATATATATCTACATATGAATGAAAATAAAGTCCAACGAAAATGTTATTACGCTCTCGTGCTAAGAATAACACATTTTAATGATTCATCTCAATGTTCGGTAATGTAAGAATGTTTAGCAGTTCAAGTGTTGTGTTGTTTACCTCTTCGTAAATATTGAGACATTCTCGCGTATTTCCTGCTAGTATGTTCCAGAGGGTAGTCCCTTCATATATAAGGCTGAGAGAGAGAGAGAGAGAGAGAGAGAGAGAAGGGGGGGGGGAAGAAAGACAAAGACAATGACGATGATAGTTTATTTTCGAGCAGTGGATATCATAAGCTCATCGTCTTGTGCCTTGCCGCATGGCGTTGGCGATCAAAGCCCCACCCCCATCTTTTGTTGCTGCAGGTGTATGTCCAACCCTATCTGTCATCATCCACTCTGCACAACAGTCTTACATTTTCTCCCTGCGTTTACCTGGTGTTCTTTCCCGCTCTAGCTTTCCTGCTGTAACCAGGTGCATCAAAGTAATTAATCTTGATTCATAAAATGTCCTATAAACGTTGCTTGCCTTTTCCTAATGTTCTTCACTAATGTACTTGCTTCTTTCAAGACCGTCTCATTTGCTTTTCTTTTAAGGTCCATGACATCTTGCAATCTGTATATCAGTCTTGAACTAAGACAGAAATAAAGAGACAGACAGACGAATAGATGTACAGACATAGGCGGACAGAAAGAGCCAGAAGCTGTAGGAAAGTTACAAACTGGTGGAAAGCAAACATAAACGGAAGGATATGTAAGAACAGACAGGAAATGTAGCAAAACGGTTCAGAGAGCTAACAGAAGGAGGAGGGGGAGGGGGAGGGGGGCTGTCTGCACATGCCAACAACTGTACCGTGATACTGCATTGCAGTCAGGGCATAAAGTGTTCAGTAATTACTGTCAAAACATATATGCAACACACAGCAGCGAAATCTCTTTTTTTTCTGTCTTTTTTCTCCCATCTTTCAGCGTTGTTGTGTGTTGGAAGTATGTGTGATTTGAGGTTCATAAAGTGTGTGTGTGCGTGCGTGCGTGCGTGTGTGTGTGTGTGTGTGTGTGCGTGCGTGCGTGCGTGCGTGCGTGCGTGCGTGCGTGCGTGTGTGTGTGTGTGTGTTTATGTGTATATGTGTGTTTGAGTGTGTGTGTGTGTGTTTATGTGTATATGTGTGTTTGAGTGTGTGTGTGTGTGTTTATGTGTATATGTGTGTTTGAGTGTGTGTGTGTGTGTTTATGTGTATATGTGTGTTTGAGTGTGTGTGTGTGTGTTTATGTGTATATGTGTGTTTGAGTGTGTGTGTGTGTGTGTTTATGTGTATATGTGTGTTTGAGTGTGTGTGTGTGTGTGTTTATGTGTATATGTGTGTGAATACAAAAAATGGAAGAGACAACAACAGGAGACAACACAACGAGAAGAAAACGTCAGAGACAAAACGTCAGAGACAAAACGTCAGAGACAAAACGTCAGAGACAAAACGTCAGAAACAATGAGAGTTAAGATACAAAGACAATTTACAGGGACAGGGACAGAGACAGATAGAAGATGCAAGAAAGTTACAGCCTGTTTGAAAGAAAGTAAAAACGAAAGGATATATAACAACAGACAGAAAATGTAGCCAAAAAGAGCTTACAAAACGAGGGGCGGGGGGAGGGGGGGGGGGGGGGGGGGGGGGGGGGTCTGTTTGCACATGCCAACACCTATATGGTGTTCTGGTATTACTGTCAGGGCATAAAGTGTTCAGTGATTACTGTCTAAACATATTCAACAGATAGCAGCAAATCTATTTTCTGGGCCATCTTTCAGCGTTGTTTTGTGTTGGAAGTAAGTGTGATTCGAGGTTCATAAAGGTGTGTGTGTGTGTGTGTGTGTGTGTGTGTGTGTGTGTGTGTGTGCGTGCGTGCGTGCGTGTGTGTGTGTGTGTGTGTGCTGTGTGTGTGTGTGTGTGTGTGTGTGTGTGTGTGTGTGTGTGTGTGTGTCTGTGTACACGTGTGTGTGTGTACACGTGGTGTGCGTGTGTGCGTGTGTGTGTGTATGTGGGCGCGCGTGTGCGTGCATGTATGCGTGCGTGCGTGCGTGCGCTCGCGTGTATTTGTGGTGTATGTGCGTTTGTGTGTGTGTTTGTGAATGTGTGTGTGTGTGTGTATGCACCCGCGCGTGTTTGCGTATATATGTGTGTATGTGCGTGCGCGCGTGTGTGTGTGCGCGCGCGCACGCGTGTAAGTGTGTGTGTGAATGAAAAAAATATGAGAGAGACAATCAAACAAGACAAAACAACGAGGTGGACGAGAAATAATTTTCAAGAGACAAAGACAGGACGTCGGAAACTGAAAGACACACGGACAGATACAGGCGAGCAGAGACATAGAGAAGACGCAGAACAGTCACAGACAATTGAAAAGAAAGTTCAAATGGACGGATATACCAGAACAGATGGGAAATGTAGCAAAACTGTTCACAGAGCTTTCAGCGTTGTTGTGTGTTGGAAGTATGTGTGATTCGAGCTTAATACACATACAGAATTATGTCACATATACCTTTACATACAAATCACATAGATGCACACACACACACATACACACACACGCACACACACACACACACACACACACACACACACACACACACACACACACACACACACACACACAGACACACAGACAGACACACACACACACACACCACACGCACACAAGGAGAGAGAGACAAAGAGAGAGACAGAGAGAGACAGAAAGAGAGACAGAGACAGAGAGAGAGAGACAAATAGAGACAGACAGACAGCGAGAGAGAGAGAGAGACAGACAGACAGACAGACAGACAGAAAGAGAAAGACAGACAGACAGAGACAGAAGACAGACAGAGACAGAAACGGTGCCATCCAGTGAAAGCGGCGACACATCAGACACAAGACTTGGAAACCAACACCACACAGTTCCAATCAATAAGAGATCAATACAACAGTCCCTCACAGGATATCACAGTCAATCCAGCCCACTTTTCCACATGTCACTTAACGAAGGGCAGCGCCAACCCTCTTGCACATTCCTGTCGCATCATTAGACTTTTCTGCTACTCCAACTTTTCCTACAGTTCGGAGTTCAAAATTTGGAGTACCTTCAAGGAGGATTCACTGAACTAGGAAAATGCCATATGCGCAGATCTGCCAGAACTTACACTGCAGACTCTTTGGACCTGAGCAAAACTCTATATGGTGGGGCAAAGCCTTGGGAAAAGGGGAAACAGGATATATTATGAAACGCTACACAGACACGACCAGAATGTTTCAGCATTCAGATGAGCAACAAGCCAGACCAGATTTTACGTTGCAGGCTGGGAATACACGCAGGACATGAAATAATAATAATAATAATAACAACAAAAACAACAATAGTAATGATGATGATGAAAATGAAGGTGGTGGTCGTGGTGGGTGGTGTTGCTGCTGCTGTTGATGATGATAATGATGATGACATTTATAAGGCGCCAAATCTTTATTCGAGAATCAAAGACGCACACTCTCGTCATTCACCAGAGCTATCACCAACAACAACCAAACCACCAGGGCACACAGCACACGTAAATTGAACGGGGAGGGGGGAGAAGGGGAGGGGGAGAGGAAAATAGGGGAGCTTGCCGTTTGACCACTGACCCAAGCCGTTATCCTCCCTCTGTCACACACACACACACACACACACACACACACACACACACATACACACACACACACACACACACACACACACACACACACACACACACACACACACACATACGCACACACGCGCGCGCAAGATGCTGAACTAGGGTACACTAAGTCTTTCAACGAATGATCCTTAACCAAAATTATCTTCTCTGTCACGCACACACACATTCCCTTTCTTTCTCTCTCTTTTCTCTGTCTGTCTGTCTCCCTCCCTCCCTCCCTCCCTCCCTCCCTCCCTCCCTCCCTCTTGACCAAACTTCAGAAATGCAAGAACGCAAATAGGACCTCAAGGAAAGAGAGGCAAATAGGGCCTCAATGGAAGAGAGGCAAATAGGGCCTCAAGGGAAGAGAGGCAAATAGTCTCAAGGGAAGAGAGGCAAATAGTCTCAAGGGAAGAGAGGCAAATAGGGCCTCAAGGGAAGAGAGGCAAATAGTCTCAAGGAAAGAGAGGCAAATAGGACCTCAAGGAAAGATAGGCAAATAGGGGCCTCAAGGGAAGAGAGGCAAATAGGGCCTCAAGGGAAGAGAGGCAAATAGTCTCAAGGGAAAAGAGGCAAATGGGGTCTCAAGGGAAGAGAGGCAAATAGTCTCAAGGGAAGAGAGGCAAATAGTCTCAAGGGAAGAGAGGCAAATAGGGCCTCAAGGGAAGAGAGGCAAATAGTCTCAAGGGAAGAGAGGCAAATAGTCTCAAGGGAAGAGAGGCAAATAGGGCCTCAAGGAAAGAGAGGTAAATAGACTCAAGGGAAGAGAGGTAAATAGTCTCAAGGGAAGAGAGGCAAATAGTCTCAAGGGAAGAGAGGTAAATAGTCTAAGGGAAGAGAGGTAAATAGTCTCAAGGGAAGAGAGGTAAATAGTCTCAAGGGAAGAGAGGTAAATAGTCTCAAAGGAAGAGAGGCAAATAGTCTCAAGGGAAGAGAGGCAAATAGGGCCTCAAGAGAAGAGACGCAAATAGTCTCAAGGGAAGAGAGGCAAATAGTCTCAAGGAAGAGAGGCAAATAGGGCCTCAAGGGAAGAGAGGTAAATAGTCTCAAGGGAAGAGAGGTAAATAGTCTCAAGGGAAGAGAGGCAAATAGTCTCAAGGGAAAGAGGGTAAATAGTCTCAAGGGAAGAGAGGCAAATAGTCTCAAGGAAGAGAGGCAAATAGGGCCTCAAGGGAAGAGAGGCAAATAGTCTCAAGGGAAGAGAGGCAAATAGTCTCAAGGGAAGAGAGGTAAATAGTCTCAAGGGAAGAGAGGCAAATAGTCTCAAGGGAAGAGAGGCAAATAGTCTCAAGGGAAGAGAGGCAAATAGTCTCAAGGGAAGAGAGGCAAATAGTCTCAAGGGAAGAGAGGCAAATAGGGCCTCAAGGGAAGAGAGGTAAATAGTCTCAAGGGAAGAGAGGCAAATAGAGCCTCAAGGGAAGAGAGGTAAATAGTCTCAAGGGAAGAGAGGTAAATAGTCTCAAGGGAAGAGAGGCAAATAGTCCTCAAGGGAAGAGAGGCAAACAGGCCTCAAAGGAAGAGAGGCAAATAGGGCCTCAAGGGAAGAGAGGCAAATAGGACCTCAAGGGAAGAGAGGCAAATAGGGCCTCAAGGGAAGAGAGGCAAATAGGGCCTCAAGGGAAGTGAGGCAAATAGGGCCCTCAAGGGAAGAGAGGCAAATAGGCCTCAAGGGAAAGTGAGGGCCTCAAGGGAAGAGAGGCAAATAGGACCTCAAGGGAAGTGAGGTGCCTCAAGGGAAGAGAGGCAAATAGGACCTCAAGGGAAGAGAGGCAAATAGGGCCTCAAGGGAAGAGAGGCACATAGGGCCTCAAGGAAAGAGAGGCACATAGGGCCTCAAGGGAAGAGAGGCAAATAGGGCCTCAAGGGAAGAGAGGCAAATAGGGCCTCAAGGGAAGAGAGGCAAATAGGGCCTCAAGGGAAGAGAGGCACATAGGACCTCAAGGGAAGAGAGGCACATAGGGCCTCAAGGGAAGAGAGGCAAATAGGGCCTCAAGGGAAGAGAGGCACAATAGGACCTCAAGGGAAGAGAGGCAAATAGGGCCTCAAGGGAAGAGAGGCACATAGGAGACCCTCAAGGGAAGAGAGGCACATAGGGCCTCAAGGGAAGAGAGGCAAATAGGGCCTCAAGGGAAGGCAGGCACATAGGACCTCAAGGGAAGAGAGGCAAATAGGGCCTCAAGGGAAGAGAGGCACATAGGACCTCAAGGGAATAGAGGCAAATAGGGCCTCAAGGGAAGAGAGGCACATAGGGCCTCAAGGGAAGAGAGGCACATAGGGCCTCAAGGGAAGAGAGGCACATAGGACCTCAAGGGAAGAGAGGCACATAGGGCCTCAAGGGAAGAGAGGCAAATAGGGCCTCAAGGGAAAGAGAGGCAAATAGGCCTCAAGGGAAGTGAGGCAAATAGAGCCCCTCAAGGAAGAGAGGCAAATAGTCTCAAGGGAAGTGAGGCAAATAGAGCCCCTCAAGGGAAGAGAGGCACATAGGACCTCAAGGGAAGAGAGGCAAATAGGCCTCAAGGGAAGTGAGGCAAATAGAGCCCCTCAAGGGAAAGAGAGGCAAATAGGCCTCAAGGGAAGTGAGGCAAATAGAGCCCCTCAAGGGAAGAGAGGCAAATAGGACCTCAAGGGAAGTGAGGGACTCAAGGGAAGAGAGGCAAATAGGACCCCTCAAGAGAAGAGAGGCACATAGGGCTTCAAAGGAAGAGAGGCAAATAGGACCTCAAGGGAAGAGATCTGGGAAATGAACCTCCCTCTTCATTATTTTAATGCCAGGGCAGTAGGGTAAATGCCCTGCTCGTCACATGCCGTGGGATCTATAGCGTGTGCAGGCCAGAAGGCATACCGTCCGACTCATTTTTCGTCCCCTTCCGAAAGCGATCTTGAGTCCATAACTCTATTAACACGGCCCATCCGCACAGCACAATCAAACCATTTGAGGAACTGCAAAAGTACTGCGTTCTTTTCTCCTTTATTTTCTGTCAGCCCTAGTTAAAAGATGCTGGCCGCTAAAGTGTGCTCTGTTTGACCTTTCTTGTGCAGGCTCTCTTCTGCAACAAATGTTTTAGGACAGACATGGGTTTACAACTGATTTATGGAAATGATATGTTCGAACTAGACATAAAGTTTCACTTAGGAGAAGAGCGACAGAATGGTTCAGACGTTCGCCTGCCAGTAACTAAACTCAAGGCTTCAGGGTTCGTTCCCCGTTGAGTCCTCGACTTTTCTTCCTTAAACTGACCAGAAAATCGAACTGAACATCTAGTCCTTCGGAACAGAACGAAACAACGAGTCGGATCCGTATGCCTTCTAGCTTAGAGACTTATTTTATGCAATTCAATTTGGTTTTTGATTACAGTATGGTTTGTGTCTGTGTTTGTGTGTGTCAGGGAGTGAGAGGGAAGACGAGAGAGAGGGAAGGGGGGAGGGAGAAGAAAGAGACAGACAGACTGGACATATAGATAGATAGATAGATAGATAGATAGATTGATAGATAGATAGATAGATAAATAGACAGACATATATATATATAGAGAGAGACAGACAGACAGACAGACAGACAGAGAGAAAGAAAGAAGAGGGAGGGGATATCATGTCAGACATACAGACAGACAGATCAATACGCATAGACTCTAACAGCATATCAGTCAAGCCAGCCGCAGTCGCCCATATGTCACTTAAGGAAGCGCAGTGCCTGCCAATGTCCTGTAAGCTTCTGCCCAATCATTAGACTCCAAAGAATTCCAACTTTTCTTGCAGAACATTCAAGTCAGCGCACTGAACAAGATCTGCGTCGCCTTACTGTGCACAGTCTGTCGATAACATGCGAAACTTGAAGACCATCGGAAAATACACACACACACACACACACACACACACACACACACACACACACACATATATATATATACATATATATGTATACATATATATGTATACATATATATCTATGTATGTATATATATATACACATATATATAGATATATATATATAAATATACATATATACGTATATCAACAACAACAGTAACAACAACAATAATGATAATAATAATTATAATGATGATAATAACAATGATAACGAACTAACTAAAGAAAGAAAGAAAGAAAGGAAATATACAAATAAATAAATTTAAGGGCTAGTGATTAAGACGTTTGATACAAGACACACTGAGATACGACACCGACATGTGTTTGTGGCAGAAATACGGTTTTAAGACTGAAACAAACAAACAAACAACCAAACAAACAAACAAACGAAAGAACGAAAGAACGTACGACTGACCGAACGAACGATCAAGCAAACAAACAAACAAATAAATGATTCTCCTTGGCAGAAAATGGTTCAAAGGAGCTTTTGCGACTAAAAATACTAGAAGAGAAATATGCTTTTGATTTAAATGCTTTCAGGGAGCGAAACGGGATTACAAAACCGGAATCTGATTTAGAAACAAATTGGACTTGGAATTGCCAGACATTTTTGCTACGAGAAATGGAGTCTTTAAGTGAAGTGGGGTTTCCATTCCTCCAGACCTGAAATGTGTTTCGACTGAAAACGGATTCCGTGATAGAAATGGGTTTGCTTCCAAATACCGTTTGACTCGGGTATATTTTTATTATTAACACGGATTTGGTATATTTTTATTATTGAAATGGATTCGTGACTCGGGTAGAAATTGTCCCCATTTGAACAGAATCCTGTTACTGAAATGGTATTGTGGTTGCCAAAATGGGGGTTTTGTCGATAAACTGCGTGTATGAAGGAAATGGATTCGCGACTTGGAAGTATTCATGTTCACATTCATTTCTTTTGTCATACCATGTGAAACTCGGGCCGCTCTTCCCCCTTGAGAGCCCGTCGCCGCAGTACAGCGCTACCCATTTTTTTTTTTTTTTTTTTTTTTTTTTTGCCAAGTAGGTTGGTTTTTCTTCTTTTCATATTAAAATGCTTCAGATTCAAATAGGGTTTACGACTTAAGATTGACAGCGCGGAACAAGCATAAAACACACACAGACATAGAACCAAGACACACACATACACGCACACACGCGCGCGCGCACAACACACACACAGACACACACACACATATATACATGTATATATATATATATGTATATATATGTACATATACATACACGTACACTTACATACATACACATATACACATATACATATATACATACATACGTACATACATAAATACATACATATATGCATGCATTATATAAATTACACACACACACACACACACACACACACACACACACACACACACACACACACACACACATACACACACACACACACCCCCTACGTAATCTCGCCAAAGAACTATTACAACAGAAAACAGGATAAATCACAGAGAAAGATGCAAAAAGAAGCCCGACGTTCGGTATATCCGATCTAGATTTACGTTCCATACGCAATATTCTTACTTCTCGTTTGTACAGGATCTCTGCGCCGCATCGCAGGCAAATTCATGTCTTTTAAACTTGAAATGAACAAATGAACTACTAAAACTACTAAAGGCCCTTAAGTATAGCAAAAGCACTAAATCCATACTCAATCAAACACACGCACATGGAGCGCGCGCGCGAGTACACACACACAAACACACACATACACATAAACACACACACATACATGCACGCACGTACGCGCACACACACACACATACACACACACACACACACACACACACACACACACACACACACACACACACACACACACACACACACACACACACACATACACACACACACACACGACTTGACCCCTTTCTCCATTGTTCTACCCACTGCATTTTCGTGCAAGTGAAAAAATGCAACGTTTTCCGTTTTAAGACGAACATCAGTTTAAATGCATACATGTCATTTTCAACATCAGTCTGAATGCATACGTATCGGTTTTTACTTTTTTTTTTTTTACGTCAGTCTAAATGCATTCATATCGGTGTTTACGTCAGTCCAAATGCATACATAGCGGTTTTACGTCACTTTGAATACATACATAGCAGTTTTTACGTTTAAATGCATATACATACTGGTTTTTACATCCCTTTGAATTCATACATATTGGTTTTTGCATCCGTTTAACTGCATACGTTGGATGACCAAGGCCAGGAATTAAACCATAGTGCCAAGGACATCCACGCTGACGGTTCTGATGCGGATTTTGCACAAGCTCTTAACGCCAAACGTGGAAAACTCAATTTGCCGCCTGCCGGTGCAAAAGAACAATGGGAGAAATTAGATGAGGAACTTGTCCTTAAGCTGAATGCGCTAATAGGGAACAGTACGCTGGAACACAAACTTGACACATACGGAGACATCATATACTCTATCTGCAGGGACACTTATGGAGTGAAGCAGCCAAAGACAAAAACGCCTCCCCAGAAATCCAGAAGACAGCAACAGATGGAGAGCATCCGGAGGGAGAAAAGGAAGCTTAAAAAGCGAATGAAAACTGCCTCAGAATTCGAGAAGCAAGGGCTCCTGGAACTCTGGAAAGATCTGAAGGCCAAACACAATGCTCTCAGCAAAGTGGAATCAGCAAGGCGAAGAAAGAGCAAAAAGAAGAAGACTCAAGATCGTTTCTTCAAAGATCCCTTTGACTTTGCAAGAAAGCTGTTTGAACAACCCAAATCAGGGACTCTCACAGTGGGCAAGGAAACCCTAGAGCAGCATCTCAGGGAAACATATTCCGATTCTCAGCGCGAGGCACCACTTGAAATCCAAAATCTGGTTTGGCCTGCAGCGCCAGAAGGAAAATTCAATAACAAACCACCAACACTGGATGAAGTGAAGAACGTAGTAAAGAAAGCCAGATCCAAGTCAGCACCTGGACCAAACGGAATACCATACCTGCTCTACAAGAAATGCCCAAAAGTGCTCGAGTGGCTCCACAAGATGATTCGATCAGCATGGAGGAACCAGAAGATCAGCGACCAATGGACGAGAGCTGAAGGAGTGTACATTCCGAAGGAGCAGAACTCCAGCAGCATCAATCAGTTCAGGCCAATATCACTTCTGAACGTCGAGGGGAAAATCTTCTTCTCTGTTATGGCAGCAAGATTGACAAAATACCTGACTGAAAACAAGTATCTGGATATGTCAGTCCAAAAGGGAGGCATACCAGGAATGCCTGGATGCTTGGAACATGCCACGTTGATTTGGGATGCCATCCAAAAAGCAAGAACAGAGAAGAGAGACATTGACGTAGTTTGGCTTGATCTGGCGAATGCATATGGATCAGTTCCACACGATATGATCCAGCTGGCTCTTGAAATGTATCACATCCCAGAAAACATCCGAACAATGCTGAGGAAGTATTTCCAAGGGTTCTCAATGCGGTTATCTACCAAAGAATACACCACGGACTGGATAGACCTAGAGGTGGGCATTGCAATGGGCTGTGCAATCTCTCCCATACTGTTCGTGTTGGCAATGGAAGTCATCTTGAAAGCTGCAATGAAGAGTTCAGGTCCAGTGAATCTGGGAGATGGATACCAGATGCCTCCTCTGAAAGCTTTCATGGATGACACAACAGTCTTGTCCACGGATGAGGAAGAGACACACCAAATCTTAAAGCAGCTGGATGAGCTGGTGGCCTCTTCAAGAATGAGGTTCAAACCTAAGAAATCCCGAAGTCTCTCACTGCGAAAAGGAAAAGTGGCAGATTCAGTCAAATTCATGGTAGCCAACCAAGCCATCCCCACTGTCACAGAAGAGCCAGTAAAAAGTCTCGGAAGATGGTATGATGACTCCCTGAAAGACACACAAAGGGGATGTGAAACCAAGCAAACAGCAGAAGAAGGCCTGAAGAAAATAGATAACTGCGGACTGCCAGGCAAATACAAAGTCTGGTGTCTACAGTTCATGCTGATACCAAAGCTGCTGTGGCCACTGCTAATCTATGACATTTGCACCAGCACAGTCGAAGCAATGGAAGCCAAAATCAACAAATACACAAGAAAATGGCTCGGTGTCCCACCTGGTCTCACTGGTGTTGCATTCTACTGTCGTCAAGCAATGCTGAAGCTACCTCTGAAATCCATAGTGGAGGAATACAAAGTTGGAAAAGCAAGACTGTTGAGCATGCTGGAGGAATCGGAGGACAATATCGTGAGAGCAGTTCATCCAAAGCTGAGAACTGGCAGAAAGTGGAAAGTCCAAGAGGCTGTAAACAATGCCAATAGAAACCTCAGCATCAAAGAAATAATTGGACACACGCAAACCAACAGACAGGGACTGGGAGCAACAAAAATGCAGTGGTGGTCCAAAGCCAAAGGGAAGGAAAAAAGAGACATGATCATACAGGAGTTGAAGGAAGAAGAAGATGTCAAAAGAGTGCAGAAGGCAGTCCAGCAAGGTCAACAGGGGCAATGGACAACATGGGACAGTGCACTCCAAAGAAGTCTCAGCTGGAACGATATGTGGCACATGGCTCCTCTAAGGATAAGCTTCCTCCTCAGATCTGTATATGACCTGCTCCCCTCGAATGCAAACTTAGTGAAATGGGGGAAAGCAGACGACCCAGCATGTCCGCTCTGTCAGAAGAAACAAACAGTGGAACATGTCCTAAGCTCTTGCAAAGTAGCGCTAGCCCAAGGAAGGTATACATGGAGGCACAACCAAGTTCTGAAAGTGATCACAGATGTGGTTAGCGAAAAAACCATGACCCCAAACGCACCAATTGCTATGACAACGTTCTACAAAGCAGGAGGGAAACAGGCCTGGCCCGAAAGGGCTATGACAACCAGCACATTGCCAAAGGGTCTTCTGGATGGAGCAGTCGACTGGGAGTGTACAGCAGACCTCCCAGAGTGGAGAAATTACCCAGATGTCATCAGCAAGACAGGCATGAGACCAGACATCGCTCTCCACTCTGACTCCTCGAAACAAGTGATTCTGATAGAACTCACTGTGCCATACGAAAGCAGAATGGAAGAAGCACATATCTACAAGACCGAAAAATACGCCGGTCTTGCCAGCACCCTGAAGAAAGCAGGTCTGCGGGTCAAAATCTTCGCCATAGAGGTCGGGGCAAGAGGGTTTGTGGGCACCTCCGCTTATGATCTCATGAAACAACTCGCTATTTCTGGGGAAGAAGAGGACTAGAGCCCTTAAAGCGATGGCAGAGGCAGCAGAAAGGAGCTCAAGCTGGATCTGGGCAAGGAGGAACCAAAAAAGTGAACTTCATAAGGATTAAATTCCCTACAGATGATGTGTGCCCCGTTAGCACATTGGTAAAACCGCGTACCGCAGTTCTGAAGCGCAGAATCGCCCAGGTTCGCTCCCCGGCGTGGGAAAAAAAAAAAAAAATAGACAACAGCAGAAGGGCATCCAGGAGTCATGACCTGGATGTGGCCCGGCCCCCCGAGAGTGTAAGGAATTCAGGGCCGAAACACTTGTCTAAAGGGGGTTACTTCTCTGAAGACCTTCTGTTGTCTAGCTCTCCCTAGAGTTTCTTTCTTTCTACCATACATACCGGTTTTTACGTCAGTCTGAATGCATACATACCGGTTTTTACGTCAGTTTAAATGCATACAAACCGGTTTTTACATTAGTCTCACTGCATACATACCGGTTTTTTACGTCAGTTTAAATGCACACATATCGTTTTTTTCGTTAGTCTCAATGCATACGTAACGGTTTTTACATAAGTTCTGAATGCACACATACCGGTTTTTACATCAGTTGAAATGTATACTTAGTGGGTTTTACATCAGTTTAAATGGATACATATCGATTCTTACGTCTGTTTGAATGCATACACATCAGTTTGAATGCATACATATGGGTTTTAATGTCTGGAACATCCACCTGGAAAAAATGAAATATGTAAGCAATTCACGATAACCTGCCATTTACTGCAATGGGGCAACAACATCAATTTGCATGACACGACTTGATTCCTGCTTCGCAGGCAATGAACCGATTTTATCTACTCAACACACGCGCGCGTGCGTGTGTGTGTATGTAAATGTGGGCGTGTGTGATTCTGTTTGTCAGTGTATGTGTGGTTGGTTATTTGTGTGTGATGTTGACGTACATGCTGTTAGTGTGTGTGTGTGTGTGTGTGTGTGTGTGTGTGTGTGTGGTGGTGGTGCGTGTGTGTGTGTGTGTGTGTGTGTGTGTGTGGTGTGTGGTGCGTGTGTGTGTGTGTGTGTGTTGTGTGTGTGTGTGTGTGTGTGTGTGGGAGAAGAGTGTGTGTGTGTGCTGCGTGCGCGCGCACGTGTGTGTTTGTGTATCTGTGAGTGTCTACGTGTGTATGAATATGGTTAACTGTATGTGATGTTGATTTTGTGTGTGCATGCGTGTGCGCCTGCGTGTGTGCGTGTCTGGTGTGTGTGTGGTCTGTGTGTGTGTCCGTGTGGTGTGTGTGTGTGTGTGTGTGTGTGTGTGTGTGTGTGTGTGTGTGTGTGTGTGTGTACGTGAGAGAGGAATCATAGTGAGACAGTACATACGCGCGCGCGCGTGTGTATGTGTATGTGTGCGTGTGTGTGTGAATGTGTGTGTGTGTTTGTGAGTGTGAATGTGTGTGTTTGTGTGTGAGAAAGTCAGTGAGAGAGACAGTGAGATAGAGAGAGAGAATGTGTGTGTGTGTGGTGTGTGTGTGTGTGTCTGTGTGTGTGTGTGTGTGTGTCTGTGTGTGTGTGTGACAGAGAGAGTGAGAAAGTCTGTGTGTGTGTGTGTGTATGTGTGTGTGTGTGTGTGTGTTTGTGTGCGCGCGCGCACCAAGCATATGCGTCTGCCCACGGTCTCACGTGATTTTGCTCAGTTGCCTGCCAGTTTATTTGAAAGCTGCAAAATAACGCAAGTGGGATTACGTAATGTCCTGTACGATATGTCCCACGAACACGACATAAACTTGTTATCGACGAA
>JAPXFY010000014.1:70361451-70368951 GCA_030674185.1 Monoplex corrugatus
CATCACCAACAACAACCCCTCAAACACCATCACCATCACCAACAACAACTCCTCAAACACCTTCACCATCACCAACAACAACTCCTCAAACACCATCACCATCACCAACAACAACCCCTCAAACACCAACAAAAACAAAAAAAACATTTCGTCTAAATCCCTTCCTCAACTTCTCCGCCTTTCTCAAATTCACTCCAATTACAAAACAGTATCGTTTCTTATATGAACGATATGTATTCCTATCACACTACTTGACAGCCATTCTTGCAAAGCAAACACCAACATCTGGCTTTTCCTTTCTAAATGTTCCTCGCTTTCTACAACGGCATCTGTTTTTATTTTTTTCTGAAATCATCATCAGCCATCTGTTCTTATCGTCCCAATTACAGCTAACCACAGTAAACCAACACCCGCGTCACTTGGCTTTCTTTAAATTAAATACCCTTGTCTTCCCAAAGCGTCCCGTCTTTCTCACACGTCCTGTGTTTTTCCTAAAACAGCACATTTTTCTTTTTATCAGCTACACCAATACAGGAAAACAGGACACTTTTCTTTATAACCAACATCACTCATTATCGCTCTTTTCACTAATACCCACAGAAAACCAACACAATCATCAAATCAGCCCCCTTTCTACCTCGGAAGTTGTTTTTTTTCTCCTTACCCGAATCAAGCGTCCAAAAAGAGAATTAGGATTTCCCCCTCTCTCTCACTCTCACACGGGTGGCATCGTATCGGAACGACATTTCCAAGCCAAACCAACAGGCTCACACTGGGAAGGAAATGGGCCTCCCTCCTGCCTTCTTGACATTTTGCGAACCGTGTGCCATATCTATGCTGAGGATCTATCATCAATATTGAGCCGCCAGCTGCCGCCGACACCGCGCCAGGTAAACCTCGACTGTGACAGGTTGTATATACACACACACACCACACCGAGACACACAACCTGCTGAGTGAGAGCTATGTTGTTGAGTGAGGTGGGTGAGGTTGCTGATAAGTATTAAAACGGTAAGTATTTGGCGTCAGTCACATGCACGTGTGCACATACAAACGATCAAGAGTTATGTACGCGCGCACGCGCGCGCGCACACACGCACGCACATACACAAGCGCGCTCACACACTCACACTACAAGGGGGGAAGGGAGGGAGAGAGAAAGAGAGAGAGAGAGGAAAGAGAAAGACATACAGAGGCAGAGAAACAGAGAGAAACACAAAGACAGAGAGAGAGACACACACAGGGAGAGAGAGAGACAGAGAGAGATATACACAAAGAGACAGACAGACAGACAGAGACACAGACAGACAAAGACAGAAACAGACAGAAAGAGGGGAGAGACAGACAGATAGACAGACAGACAGACAAAGACAGAAACAGACTGAGAGAGCGGGGGACGGGCAGGCAGACAGACAGGGAGACAGGCAGACACACAGAAAGACAAGGAGAGAAATGTATAATTTAAATATTCAGAAAGACACCCTCTCACCACTGGGATCAAAACGACTTGTATAGTTATCAGGCTGGCTAGACGGTTCATTAGTACATGAAATGAAGAAGAAGAATTAAAATAGACAATCATAACTGGTGTTGTTCAAAAGAAAAAAAATATTAAGCTTTTGTTTAAAACTGGACAGAAATCGAAAAACACCTATCCATCCATCTACACACACACACACACACACACACAACACACACACACACACACACACACACACACACACACAACACACACACACACACACACACACTAAAACCAAACTCCATATTCATATTTCCCAACTGGACACCGCTTTCTACTTTTCAAGCAAATTATTTTATTTTTCATCAGTAGTAGACTATCCTTCCATTAAAACGTCCACATAAGCCTGTGGCGAGCTAAATCACGCTGTGATATGGAAATTTATTCCCAGCATAACATTAATGGAATCAGATATGCAGCAGAGAACAGCTTGAATTAATCACTCGCGTACATTAAAAATAAACAAAAACAAACAAAAACTGTAGCTCTTGGGTTTGCTGTTTTCTCGTCCGATCACACGTCAGCACTTCGCATTCCCCTCGAGCAGTTTTCATATTAACCCTTTGACTTCCTGATCCTATCTACCAGGAAGCTGGTGGATAGGGTGCGGGAATTAAAGGGTTAATTTTTGCAGCTGGTGGACAAGGTGAGGGAGTGAAAGGATTAAAATGGCGGAGTTTAGATTAGCCTGCAGCATGAAATGTGTGGCGGCAAAACTAAAAGTAACAGATAATCAAACAAATCCAAACAAGAAAAATGACAAGCATGCGAATTAAACAAACATTGAACAGTAGTGTGTGTGTGTGTGTGTGTGTGTGTGTGTGTGTGCGTGCGTGCGTGCGTGCGTGCGTGCGTGCGTGCGTGTTGTGTGTGATGTATGTATGTATGTATGTGTGTGTGTGTGTGGTGGTCTTTGATTAAAATGTCTATTCACTAAAGTGTGTGTGTGTGTGTGTGTGTGTGTGTGTGTGTGTGTGTGTGTGTGTGTGTGTGTGTGTGTATTTGTGTGTGTGTGTGTGTGCTTGTGTGTGTGTGTGTGTATGTGTGTGTATGCTTGTGTTTGTTTGCAACATAGATGAAGACAAACACAGAGAAAAGGAGAGAGAGAGAGAGAGGACACAGATAGATACATAGAGAGAGAAAGAAAGATAGACAGATAGATAGAGAGAGAGAGGGGGGGGGGGAGAGAAAGCGAGAGATGGAGAGAGAGAGGGGGGAGATAGATAGATAAATAGGAAGGTAGGTAGGTAGATAGATAGATAGGACAGACACACACATATATAATTATGTATATATATATATATATCTATATATATATATAAAATATATGTATATATATATATAATAGATAGATAGAAGAGAGAGAAAAGAGAGAGAGGGAGAGAGAGAGAGAGAGGGAGAGAGACGAGACAAAGAGGGGGGGGGGGAGAGACAGAGACAGAGAAGAGAGACAGAGACAGACAGACAGAGACACAAACAGAATGGAAAGACGTTGCACACGTTCGTTTCATTACTTAACAAACAAAATGAAAATTGTCATACGACCCCAAATGACACTTCAGTAACAATCAAACACACGTCACCAACATCGCACACCAATCCAACAAAACAAACATCATCGCTTCAAACCGTCAACAAAAATTAAAAGAACGGCTGTGCCCAATCTCAAACCAATCACACACAAACAACAGCACGCACAAACCCAACAACAACACAACGCACACACACACACACACACACACACACACACACAACACACACACACACAACACACACACACACACACACACAAACACACACACTCACTTTAGTGAATAGACATTTTAATCAAAGACCACCACACACACACACACACATAACACAAAAACACACACACACAAAAACACACGCAACCCCCCCCCCCCCCCCCACACACACACACACACAATCATGGTTACGAACCATCCAATAATCTGTATCCCATCTGCGACACACGAAAAGTTACGACAATAAAATCGACTTCTGGTATTTATAGACTTTTATATCACCTTTATACACCAGCCAAACGGAAATCAGTTCATTATGAAGCCGATGTCTATTACTGTGTCGATCAACAATCAATACGAAATCTGTCGACAGGTAAGAGCTACAATATCAGAAGCACTGGGATTTCTATGGGAGCCCATTACAATGGATACAAAAGTGACTCCTGATCCGCAACAGAAAAATCGAAAGGCAGCATGCAGGATTGTTACTACAAACACATATTATGGAAATGAGCCCATACAGTAATGTGTAACTATCACGTATCATCAGCAGTAACACTAGTCTCAGTACTTTGACTTCTACTGTGCTCTTTTGAGCTCTCCTCCCTCTTCTTCGTCTTTTTTTTTTCTCAAACGCATCATGCTATCTGTACTGTATATAATAATAATAGTAATTACAATATTTATATAGCGCAAAATCTTGATAAAAATCAAATCTAAGCGCTGAACAGACACATATGCACGCACGCACACACACACACACACACACACACACACACACACACACACACACACACACACACACACACACACACACACACACACCGGCTATAAATGGGGAAAAAGAAGAAAAGCAATGGACAATTATAGAGTATATTATATACAATTATATATTACAATGTGATTCCACTCCGAGCGGAGACAGGCTGCAGAGGGGGTTGAGTGAGGTCAGGATTTTATGCAGAGGAGAAAAGGTGAGTTTTGAGAGCGGACTTGAAGGAGACAAAAGTAGGTTGCTGACGGACTGAGAGAGGAAGTTTGTTCCAGGAGAGTGGACCAGAAACAGAGAAGGCTCGTGGACCATAGATATATCATTGTTAAACAGAAAAAGACCGACAACCATTTTCCCCCGCGTGTTGTAAGGCGGTCTGCGGTGATCGCATGCGTTGTCTGGTGCGTGAGTACGCTTTGATTTGAATTGTCAATGTCTGGCGCCACATAAATGCTGTAGTTATTAACATATATATTACAGCTATTCAAAGCAGAAGTAAGAGTATTTATAGATGTGTAAACAATTTCGGCTTCAGAGATGAATAAAAATAATTAACTCTTTCGCTGTATGTTTAGGAATTAACAACAAACGCAGAAATGCCTTAAATTTTTTTGTAAGAACAAGCAATAATGTTACTGCCACTATGCTCTTTTTGAGATTCTTGCTAGAGTTTAGCAAAAAACACTATTACAGTACACACACATATCACACACGCATATATATATATATATATATATATATATATATATATAATATCTATATACATGTATATATAATTATGTATACACATAATTATATATATACAGATATATACATACACACATATATGTATATGTATATATATATATAATATATATATATATATATATATATATATCAACATGCATCATTACATGTATACATAATGTGTATACACACACACATACACACACACACACACACAATATATATATATGCATATACATATACATATACATGTACATACACCTCATACACCTGTGGCCATAAACATATACATAATGCACAGATGATTTAACAATGTATTTACAATGTAATGCCATTCACGCCACAACGAAGAGACCAACCCTAATCCTAACCCCGAACAGCGCGCCCAGACATGCTTAATGAGGAGAAAGAGATCTTTGAACAACGGATTCTAGCCTCAAGCATCCTTAACCCCTTCGTGAGAAACAGCGCCGTCGTAGCCTTGTGATCAACTTGAGATCAGACGTCAACCACCACAATGGCGAGTAAACAGAGTTGATCATCAATCTTTTAGCCATCGGCTCAATTCACCTCCCTAGAAAGCTACGATGGTTTCCTGAACGTTCAGACTATACTGTTTTTCTTTTCTTTTACTTCCGTAACAACAACAACAACAACAACAATAATAATGATAATAATAATAACAATAAATAATAATATAAATGATGGATGATGACGATGAGATGATGATGATGATGATGATGATGATTGGATGAGATGATATGATGTTAAGAGAAGGATGACGAGACGACTGACGACGATGACGACGACGATCGATGAATGATGAGAGATGATGATGATTACGACGAGACGATGACAATAATGAGAGAGAGAGAAAGACCGAGACAGAGAAACAGAGAAGACAAGAACAAGAATAAGAAACAAGAACAAGAACAAGAACACATTTGTTCGAGGGTATGAAATAAGCAAAATGTATCTTTTTTACATCCAGTCCTCGCCCAAAGACGGTCTACACCACATAGACGTAAATTATACCTTAGGTAACATAGATACTACCAAACAGATTATTACACTTTCAGTCAAAGAAATACGTTGAGACTAGCGAGGAGAGACAGAGAGAGAGAGAGAGGGAGGGAGGGAGAAAGGGAGAAGGAGAGAGAGAGAGACAGAGAGAGAATAACAAGAACAAATGGTCAAAAATAAGCAAAATATACGCTTCTTTACAACCAACCCTCATTGAAATAGGGTCTACATCACACTACAGACAGAGACAGAGAAGACAGAGAAACAGAGAGACAGACAGACAGACAGACAGACAGGCAGGTAAACAGGCAGGCAGAGAGACAGAGAGAGAGAGAGGGGGGGGGGGGGATAGGGCAAAATGGATCAAAATCAAAATCTCAATCACAGATAATACTAGATACAGAAAAAGATCACAAAGCTTATACATTACACACTTAAACAACACCGTCACGTAACACAAACTCGGCGCTTATCCCGCCAGCACTGAGCCGGCCTTCATGGTCGGATGGGCCACAAACAACGTGAATGAACTGAATATGCCCAGCAGCACACACCAACCATTCCTGTGAGGGAGGTGAACCGTAGTAACGGTGGGTGCACGATCGGTCCCGTGACTTGAAGACTTTCAGTGTCTGTTGTTGTTTATCCAAGGCAAGATCTGACACTGACATAAGTACCCCCCCCCCCCCCCCCCCCCCCCCCCCCCCCCCCCCCCCCCCCCCCCATCTTCATGTCAGCTTGCTGTCTGTGCTGCACACTTATTTACCCTTGTCAATTTCTGCGGAGGAAACGTGTTTCATTAGTCATAGAAAGCGGTACAGTTTATATCTTTGTCACTCTCGTCTGGCGGAAATTGTTTAGTCACTGAAATCTATAATTTATAACTCTTGTCACTTTCCTCTGGCGAAATTGTCTGTTTTGTCATAGAAAGCTAGTACAATATATATGTAACTTTCCTCTGGCGAAAAATTGTCTCTTTAGTTATACAAGCTTTACAATTCATATTATCTCTCTTGCTTTCCTCTGGCGAAAATTGCCTGTTTAGTTACGGAAAGCTAGTACAATTTATATATCTCTGTAACTTTCCTCTGGCGAAAATTGCCTGTTTAGACTGTCACTTTCCTCTGGCGAAATTTGCCTGTTTAGTGTGTCACTTTCCTCTGGCGAAAATTGCCTGTTTAGTCATAGAAAGTTAGTACAACTTATATCTCTGCCACTTTCTTCCGGGAAAAATTGCCTACTTAGTCCTTCAAAGCTAGTACAATTTGTGTGTTATTTTCCTCTGGCGAAAACTGCCTGTCTAGTCATAGAGAGCCAGTACAATTTATATCTATGTCGATTTGTGTTATTTTCCTCTGGCGAAAACTGCCTGTCTAGTCATAGAGAGTCAGTACAATTTATATCTCTGTAGATTTGTGTGTTATTTTCCTCTGGCGAAAACTGCCTGTCTAGTCATAGAGAGCCAGTACAATTTATATCTATGTCGATTTGTGTGTTATTTTCCTCTGGCGAAAACTGCCTGTCTAGTCATAGAGAGCCAGTACAATTTATATCTCTGTCGCCTTCCTCTGGCGAAAATTTTCTTTTACCACAGAGAGCCAGAACATTTTACATCTCTGTCACTTTCCTCTGGCAAAAATTGCCTGATTTTTCATAGAAAACTGTACAATTTATATCTCTGTCACTTTCTTGTGGAGAAATTGTCTGTTTTG
>JAPXFY010000014.1:70373951-70376451 GCA_030674185.1 Monoplex corrugatus
TGTGTGAGAGAGAGAGAGAGAGAGAGAGAGAGTGAGCGCGAGCGCGCGCATGCTCACACGCAATCATGCATGCGTGCCTGTTTGTCAGCATGTTTCTGCGTGAATGTTGTACTTTAAGAAGAAAAAAGAAGAAAGTGAGATGGAAGACTGCAGAGAAAAGGAGGAAGAAAGACAGACAGCACGCACCATATTCATGGTTACATAAAAACTAAATTCACAAAAGCAAAATGAAAAAAAAAATCAAGAAGAAAAATGAAAATAAAAATCATTCGACTGCAAGTTAAACATGAAAACAAAAGTAATGAAAGACTCTCTCCAACACATACACACACGCTCCCCCCCCCCACCCCTCTCTCCCCTTCTCTCTCTTTTCTCTCTGTCCCTCTCTATCTCTCCCCCCTCTCTTTCCGGCTATCTCTCTATTTCTGTTTCTTTGTCAATTACACACACACACACACACACACACACACACACACACACACACACACACACACACACACACACACACACACACACACACACACATCAGAATCAAGCTAAAATCGGAAGTTATTAAAGGACCAAACAAACAAACCCTCTCCACGCTGGAGAAATCCTCACGCAACCAGATCGAAACTAATCAATCCGTTCGCTACACCTTGACTTGAACTTGCTCTTACTGTCAACAAAAAAGTAGAATACGCACACACACATACAGGTGTATGCAAAAAAAAAAAAATCGAAAGTAAATTATATCTTGCAGCCAACACCAAACCTCAAGGCGACACAATGGGCGAAAATTGATTTTTCCCTACCTGTCAAACTGACAGAAGAATAGACAGCAAAAGGAAAACTGTAACACGCATATATTCGTACACGTGCGGATGCAAGCACGCACGTACACACAAAAACATACACAAACGCGCGTCTACGTACACGATGCCTGTGCTAAAGAGACAGAGAGAAAGACAGTGGGTGGGGGGGGGGGGGGGGATGGAGACGGAGTCAGCCGATAAGACAAATATTGTGATGTGTGTGTGTGTGTGTGTGTGTGTGTGTGTGTGTGTGTGTGTGTGTGTGTGTGTGAGTGAGTGTGAGACAGAGAGAGAGAGAAAGAAAGAGAGAGAGAGACAGACAGACAGAGACAGACAGACAGACAGAGACAGACAGTCAGACAAAAGAACAGACAAATAAATTTCAAACCTAAAGAACAGAGACAGACAAACGCACAGTCGGCCAAACCGACCATATTCTCCATAATCTCCAATCCCCCAAAACAAGCACCCAGCAGCTCCAAAGAGAGATTTTTGTCAACCTGTCAATTATATCATATGCTGCTACCGTACAACAATACCTAATCTTGTGGTAGCACCATCTATACTTATCACCTAAAAAAAAACCCAGGCACTCACAGATATTAAACCATGATTGCTTTCATCAGCTTATCTGCCCTTCTGAAATTTCTTACCTTTCATAAACAGTTTTGACAGCACAGTACTGTAACATCTGATCTATTTAACTTAGTTACAGATATCTGTTTAAAAAAAACCCACCAGAACCCCGTGCAACACATTTCCTCAAATGCCCTTCATTCTTGACGTTGTCTTTATTCTGCAGTATGCCTCTCGTCCCAAAACAGAATCCATTCTTACATCAAAAATACTTATGACTCTCAACGTAATGACAGTCATCCCAGAAAACCAAAAACCAATATGCATATTCATATTTACATTCATTTCTTCTGTCACAGTGGAATTATCATGAGACATTCGGGCTGCTTTATCTTGCTGAAAGCGCGTCGCCGCCGTGCAGCGCCACCCCATTTTTTTAACCAAGATTTCAGAAAGGCAAGAAGGCTGACTGGCCTTCAAGGGGTGGAACTTGGCAAATCAGCCTGTTTCTCCTATGTTTTATACCAGGGCAGCTGGGCGAATGCCCTGCTCTTTGCGGTTTTCAACTGCCGTGGTATCTTCAGCGTGCGCAGGCCAGAAGGAACATGACACGGGTCCGACTCGTTTTTCGTCCCCTTCCGAAAGACTAGACGTTCGAGGCCTCAATGGGGAACGAACTCTACAACCTCTGAGTTTAGTTAGTGGCAGGCGAACGTCTGAACCATTCTGCCACTTTTCTGTATCATCTGGTTTCTTCACATGCCGTACTCATATAAGCTCTGTCTTCTGTTTTGTTGTCAACATTGTCTGTTCTAATCGCTCTGATCGCAGATAACCAAAAATCAAACCTACCCATTCGTTTTTCTCAAATTTCCAGCTTCGAAAACATTTTGTATCTTTTAAAATTTTCTTGCCATCTTAAGTAGTACCTGCACTTATATCAACAGCATCTGACCGTCAAATATCCATAAAAACAAAACCCCACATTACTTGCTTTATCAAATGACCTCCTTCATGAACACACTTATTCGTATATATATATATATATATATATATATATATATATATATATATATATATATATATATATATGTATATGTGTGTGTGTGTGTGTGTGTGTGTGTGTGTGT
>JAPXFY010000014.1:70381451-70388951 GCA_030674185.1 Monoplex corrugatus
ATAACATTCATGGACTCTCTTTCTGATGTTAATTGATAGGCATTTGTTGGTAAGAATGCTTGTCATCTTCTTGAATGCTGTTTTGGTTTGGCCGATTCTGCCAGCTATTTCCGATGTGCATCTGCCGTCTGATGAAATGACCGTTCCCAGGTATTTGAACTTATTAACCTGTGTCAAGGTTGTGTCAAGGAAGACTGAAGTTATGGTGATCAGTAAAAAGCATGAAATCCCCTCCTGCAAAATAACAGCAAATATTTATTCATAACTATAGTTATTCCGTCAAAAACATCCATCCGACGGTGTGTCCAGCACAGTCCTTTTTCAGTATGGTATTTTCAATTTTATACTTATATTTATTCATAACTATAGTTATTCCGTCAAAAACATCCTCTCGACGGTGTGCCCAGAACAGTCCTTTTTCAGTATGGTATTTTCAAATTTATACTTATATTTATTCATAACTATAGTTATTCCGTCAAAAACATCCATCCGACGGTGTGCTGTGCACAGTTCTTTTCCAGTGTGGTAATTCATATTTTCATTTATGTTTACATTCAAGTTGTATTTGTAATTTATTTGTCTTTCATTTGTGTTTATAGTTATAGTTATTCCATCAAAAACATCCACCCGACGGTGCGCCCAGTACAGTCTCTTTTCAATATGGTAATTTATACTTATATTCATTTCTTTTGTCACAATACATATTTACCAGGTGAAACTCTGTTTGCTTTTCACGTTCAGAACGCGTCGCCGCAGTGTATCGCCACTTTGTTTTTACTAAGACTTGAGAAAGGCCTTGTTAACTGGCCAAGGGGAGGGACCTGGGAAATCAACCTAGCTCTCCAATATTTTATACCAGGCCATCCGAGCGAATGCCTTTTTCTTCATGATTTTAACTGCCGTGGAAACTTCAGCGTGCGTAGGCCAGAAGACACACCAGTCCGACTCGGGGTTTGTTTGTTTGTTTGTTTGTTTATTTGTTTGTTTGTTTGTTTGTTTGTTTTCGTTCCCTTCCGAAGGACCAGACGTTCAGTTCGATTTTCTGGTCAAATTTAGGAGAAAAGTCGAGGGCTCAACGGGAAACGAACCGTGGAACCTCGAGTTTAGTTAGTTATTGGCAGGCGAACGTCTGAACCATTCTGCCACACTTCCCTCCTCCCCCACCTCCCACCCTATTTCTGCCACTACACAAATGGAATCAGATACACACAACACAAGACAACAGCTTGACTCAATAGCTTGATAGCTCACGCATACGAATTGTAACTCGTCAGTTTGCATGTTTTTCTCTTTCGTTCTCACATGACATAATGGTATCACGATGTTTAACCACGGCATTGTGAAACAATTGATCGAGAGGACAGGACAGAAAAAGAAGTTCTTTAACCCTTTGATTCCCGCAGCCTGTCCATCAGCATCCTGCATTGCCAACCATGCTAGCAAAGCAAAAAGTTAACCCTTTGACTTCCTCACACTATCCACCAGCTTCCTGGAGTCAAAGGGTTAAACCGTTCAATCTTTAGAAAGAAACTGTGTGTGAAATTCTGGTTAAGAAAAATAGCAACAGAACTGAAATAAAAAGACAAAGACTTCTGGCTGTTTACTAAAAGTATATTTAAATTTAAAATTTCATCAAACATGCGGACGATACCGAATCAGAGAAATTAGAGCACCTGGTCACAACAGGAAAACTGGAGGGAAAGAAAACACCAGGCAGAGCCAGGGAGAAAATATTGGACGGACTTGCAGAGTGGCTGAGGACAGAGAGGGTGGGAGATGTACTCGCAGAGGCAAGGGATGGATTATAGAGGGCCGTGATTACCAACGCCATGTGACAGGGCACATGATGATGATGATGATGATGATGATGATGATGATGATGATGATGATGATGATATGATGATGATAAAGATGATGACCGAATCAGAACATTAATACGTTAAGGGGTTCACAAAATAACAGTGTTGCAATACCTTGACCACTCTTTCACAACCAATGGGATTCTTCGTATATCAACTTTTTTCTGTTTGAATTGAGAATTTTTTCACACGTTGACAATCTTTGTGTTTACTGATTTTCATAAAAATGGGGAAAAAATTACACGGTTCGGTAATACTTTTACAATATATTGACAAGCAGTCAGACCATTAATTCGCTGAGCTTTCACAATCAGTCTCCGACTTAATGGACGCACTGTTACAAATATCACTGAGGTACAAATTGAGAAAGACAAAGAAACAGAGACAGAGAAAGGCAGAGAGACAGACAGACAGACAGACGCAGACCTGTTCTGTCTGCCTACATATAAATAAGACAAACAACATACTGTGATTCCTGTCTACAAGGTTTACGCTACAGGTAAGTAAGTAAACAAAGTGTCACCAATATGAAAACCAACAGCAATCGTTCCAAACAACAACAACAACAACAACCACACACACACACACACACACACACACACACACACACACACACACACACACACACACACACACACACACACACACACACCACACTACACACCTACAGAGCCAGCGTACCAAACCCCGAACAACAGACACAAGGAAACGAACAACCGCTGTTACGATCCAGCGAATAGCCACTGTCCCACCTGTGACAGCAGAAAATTAGATACTATAATCGACCGTTCATCTGCAGGCTGTTTATTGCCATTTTACATCAGACAAAATGGGAATCACTTTGGCATAAAACGGAGCTCTACCTGATTTCGATCTAAGTCCACACATTTTTGTCTAACCGCTGAAAGATACAATATCAAACTTGTGCAAAAATATGCCGTCACACGACAGGCTTCCACCAGAATGGATCTCTTTATTTTTCTTTTGAAACGTACAAAGTTCTTCGCAAATTTCTACATCATTATACAGAAAATATCGATCAAATACATACAGTAGATGTCAGAGCATTTGTAAATAGGAGAGAAGAAAATGTGATCTGAGGTGATGCTGTGTTATCTATAACAGCCTCCAACAGTGGGACAAATAGTGTTCAGTCCCAGCCAGCAACATTAAAAACTGGCCTGTTTGCTGCCCAGCTTGATGTTTCCATCAATGTGGTGGTGTCAGCTTAAATGTTTCAAAGGTCTTCTCCCTCCCTCCCCTCTCCTTTCCGCTCCTCGGTTCAAAACCTTGCCAGCGGATACGTTCTTGCTCAGGGAGTCTGCCAAGTAGCTGCTGGCATATCATTTCTGTTACCACATTGTTCCTTGATGTCTGATTATCGTACAGCAAAAAAATAGAATTTGAAAAAAAATCGTGAAAGAATTGTTGATTGTGCTTAAATCTTTATGTTCAGTTTAAACCTCCAGCGTATGAAATATCATTATGTACATTCTATATGTTATATGGAGTTCATATGTCAACAATATCTTTTCACATTTATGTTTTTAGCAATGTTCGTTACTACACTGTATGTTTGGTGTCCATTCGATGTAAAACAGAAACAAAAAAGAATTTAAAAAGTTGATTAAAAAAAAGGTAGCTGCTGGCAGATTTGGATGAAGCGCATGTGGAACTGTCTTGAGAGTGATAAATGCCTCCTGAACAATCTCCAAGTTCCAACCAAGCAACAGCAAGGCAGGAGGGTAGAATGAAATCGCAAGTTCACGTATGCAAATGAGTCCATGACGCACTATGACTAATGCATCATCATCATCATCATCATGGACAAAAAGGACAGGGTGACATTTATAATGCTATTCTTAGATCTCTTTATTTTTCTCTTGAAACGTTCAATGCCTTCTGTAAATTACATAAATATTAAACAGAAAAGAGCGATAAAATTATACAGCAGACGTCAGAGTATTTGTAAATAGGAGAAAACAATTGTGTTCTGAGACGATGCTGTGTAGATAACAGAGTATATTTCTGTTTAAAGGAACATGTTAGCTACATTTCGTCATAAAATGCATTAGTGCTATTACATTATTTTAAATTACCAGCCAAATTTTAGCATAAAACATCGATGTCGGAAGATAGTCTTTTTTCTTGCAGATCTCAATGCAACACATCTATATGTATGAATACAATAACGCCTATAGATGCATCTATTCAAATTGGAAACCAGCGTTTGTTTGAAATTTTATCACTGACGTAAATACAAAGAATGTTTTCGTTTTATTTATTATTTTTTTGTCAGGAGATTCGTCAGGCTCCCTTCACTTTCTTGACATTTTTATGTTCTGTCTGTCTGTCTGTCTGTCTGTCTCTGTCTGTCTGTCTGTCTGTCTGTCTGTCTGTCTGTCTGTCTGTCTGTCTCTCTCTCTCTCTCTCTCTGTCTTCTCTTTCTCTGTCTTCTCTTTCTCTGTGACTTCTCTCTCTTTCTCTCTCTCTGCTCTCTCTGACTTCTCTCTCTCTCTCTCTCTCTCTCTCTCTGCTCTCTCTCTCTCACTTCTCTCTCTGTGACCTCTCTCTCTCTCTCTCACTTCTCTCTCTCTCACTTCTCTCTCTTTCTGCTCTCCTCTCTCTCTCACTTCTCTCTCTGTGACTTCTCTCTCTCTCTCTCTGCTCTCTCTCTCCTCACTTCTCTCTCTGTGACTTCTCTCTCTCTCTCTCTCTGCTCTCTCTCTCTCACTTCTCTCTCTGTGACTTCTCTCTCTCTCTCTCACTTCTCTCTCTCTCACTTCTCTCTCTCTCTGCTCTCTCTCTCTCTCTCTCTCTCTCTGCTCTCTCTCTCTCACTTCTCTCTCTGTGACTTCTCTCTCTCTCTCTCTCTGCTCTCTCTCTCTCACTTCTCTCTCTGTGACTTCTCTCTCTCTCTCTCTCTCTGCTCTCTCTCTCACTTCTCTCTCTGTGACTTCTCTCTCCTCTCTCTCTGCTCTCTCTCTCTCACTTCTCTCTGTGACTTCTCTCTCTCTCTCACTTCTCTCTCTGTGACTTCTCTCTGTCTGCTCTCTCTCTCTCACTTCTCTCTCTCCTCACTTCTCTCTCTCTCTCTCTCTCTCTCTCTCTGCTCTCTCTCTCTCACTTCTCTCTGTGACTTCTCTCTCTCTCTCTCTCTGCTCTCTCTCTCTCACTTCTCTCTCTGTGACTTCTCTCTCTCTCTCTCTCACTTTCTCTCTCTGTGACTTCTCTCTCTCTCTGCTCTCTCTCTCACTTCTCTCTCTCTCACTCTCTCTCTCTCTCTCTCTCTCTGCTCTCTCTCTCTCACTTCTCTCTCTGTGACTTCTCTCTCTCTCTCTATCTCTGTCTTCTCTCTCTCTTTCTCTCTCTCTGTCTCTCTCTCTGTGACTTCTACTCTCTCTCTCTCTCTCTGTCTTCTCTCTATTTGTTGTCTGTCTGTCTGCCTGTCTGTCTGCCTGTCTGTCTCTCTCTGTCTCTCCCTCTCTCTCTCTCAATTTCTTTCACACACATACACAAACACACAGACACAAACACACAGACACAAACACGCACGCACACAAACAAACAAACAAACACACACACACACGCACACACACGCACTCACACACACACACACACACACACACACACACACACACACACACACACACACACACACTGCATTAGGAGCACATATTTGGAAACATTTTTGTACTCGTTAGGGAATCACTCACTCACACACACACACACACACACACACACACACACACACACACACACACACACACACACACACACAAACACACACACACACACACACACTGCATTAGGAGCACATATTTGGAAACATTTTGTACTCGTTAGGGAATCACTCACTCACACACACACACACACACACACACACACACACACACACACACACACACACACACACACACACACACACACACACACACACACACTGCATTAAGAGCGCATATTTAGAAAAAAACATTATCCTCGTCTAGGAATATGAATTAAAAGAATAACCCCACTTCTCTGCGAAACAAAGACAACTAATCCAGTTTCCCGGGCAAACTGAGAATTCTGTCTGTAAGCCGATGAAAATGGACGGACAGCTTAGTACAGATCAGGAGATGATGTCACTGAATAGTTTCCTTTGTGAGCCGAAACATTTTTTGTGTCAACTTTTCAACATCTGAAGCTGTCATTTTCCTGCAAATAGAACAAGGAAAATGACAGCTTTTCAAAGAAAATGACAGCACCAACTTTACGACATTTAAAGCTGTCATTTTCCTTCACACAGAACTAGGAAAATCACAGCTTTTGAAAGAAAATGACAGCGCTGAATTCCAACATTTGAAGCTGCCATCTTCCTAGAAATAGAACTAGGAAAATGACGGATTTTTAAAGAAAAATGACAGCTTAACTTTCAATATTTGAAGCAGTTGATTTCCTACTTGTAAATAGAACTAGGAAAATGACAGCTTTTCAAGAAAAATCACAGCGTTAACTTTTCAAATTGAAACTGCCATTTTCCTACAAATAGAACTAGGAAAATGACAGCTTTTCAAGAAAAATCACAGCGTTAACTTTTCAAATTTGAAACTGCCATTTTCCTACAAAACAGAACTAAGAAAATGAAAGCTTTTCAACGAAAATGACGGCGTTAACTTTACAACATTTGAAGCTGCCATTTTCGTACAAACAGAACTAGGAAAACGAAGGCTTTTCAAGGAAAATCACAGCGCTAACTTTTCAAATCTGAAACTATCATTTTCCTACAAATAGAACTAGGATAATAACAGCTTTTCATACGAAAATGATAGCACTTTATAAAATCTCAAGTTGTCATTCTCCTCGAAATAGAACTAGTAAAATGACAGCTTTTCATATGAAAATAACAGCTTCAAATGCTGGAAATAAAAGAGCAAAAGTTCTTTGAACCCCTTTATAGCAATCCTTCATGGCACAAGAATGATTCTAGTAATAATAGTCGGCCATTTGAACCATTTCACTATCAACCGCTTAACTGCTCACAGAGTAAAATTGTCACTGTTATTGCTGTTTAAAGCCCAGCCGACTGCGTACAGCCATATCAGGGCTATAGCCGTTAAAAAAACATATACAATACTTCAACAGGAAAAACAGGGAAACGAAAAGTAAGTTCACATATCGATGCATTCGCGCACATGTCCAAAGAGATACCCCTGGCGTTCAACACTCTGTCCAATTTATCACACAGGAAATTAAAAAAAACACACTTGAATACAAATTTAAACATAACTATAAACTCTAAAACATGATATATAAAAACGGGCCTAAGTCACCTAAAACTGCTTCCGCACATCTCATCTCCCTGGAGCCAAAAATGCACTAAATACATACTTATACCCAATTATCAATCCTAAGAGAAAGTGTGTAAGACTTTATCGAACACATACAAATGAAAAAAACAGCTAGGCAAAAAAACGATAGGAAGAAATGACAGAAAGCAAAGGAACAAGGCAGAAACAAAGAGAGTGACAGAAAAGAGTTATTTTCTAGCACAGAATTTCCAGAAGGTCGGGGATACTATTCATACAATCTACCCGAACCCAAGCCACACTTTTCACAACCAATCGACCTGCCCAACCTCTGAACCTTATGCGAGTCCAAC